>JARHVA010005127.1:760000-1152500 GCA_037957365.1 Torreya grandis | reverse complement strand
AGTAATACAACTTTAGAGTAAGGTAAATACTTATGAAAGGATATGCATGATGTCTTTTTAATATGAAATTTTAGTTTTAAACATGACTGCTACGTTGATTGAATACTTTTCCTTACGTGTGATGGTGTTCTATAACAAATTTGTGCTTTGTTAGCTATAGTAGTTCTTGCTTGGTTAGTGTTGACTAGTAAACATGTGTAAACAATTATCCGATGTTACTTTTTATTACAGGGACTTAAATACCCATGTGTTTAGTGGCAAATTTATCTTTTTTAGAAAAAATGTGGATTGACCCTTTATACATTTACACCTTGAATTATTGATGTATTAAAGATTATAAGTTAATTGGAATGTTTTGAAAAGTATTTTAAAACTATGGATTTTTTTTTTTGTAAAAATGAATTAACCATGATTTCATAGTTTCCTCCTGATACTAATAGGTAATGTTTTAATTATATTTGTTTTATAGGAAATAATTGATATCAAAAAGTATCTTTAATGCTAGCTACACCTAATAGATGGGAATATATGTGTATAGGTTTTTTTTTTTTTAATATAAATTAAATGTTATAGAATTTAATGTAAAGTTTTAGTCATAATATTATTCTATAAACATAACATATGATGCTTGGGGATAGTGTTGATATGTTATGGTTATTTATATGGGGTTAAATATAGTGTTGTTCTTTAGACCATTTTAATCCAATCTTATATACAACTCATTGATACTTTGAACATGAGCATTGTGGTCACTTAACATTATGATACTTGAGATTTTAATACTCATTTAACTAATAATTATTAGATGATTAACATTATATTATAGGCCCTAAAGTTATTATATATTGATTTACTTAGTTCTATTTGACCAATTTATTTTCTTTCATGTTGTATAAACCTCATATCATGTTTGTAAACTAAATAAAGTCTAGAAAAAGAATTAAACATTTCTATGTTTAAATTGAAACTCCAAATAATCTAGTCCAAGCTTAAAATTGTGGCTTAATCTTTAAATAACTATCCTCGATAACATATTTTACACTAGCATAACCATAATATAAACAAATGAATATTTTTAGGTCTTTCCTAGGAAATTAAAATGATTTTTCTCAACCTAATGATTTTGGTTGTTTTAAATTTAGTTATGGCACTTTACGTTTGCATTCTCAAATTGACAATTGAGTGGCTTAAAAGCTAACAGAAATTATCATTAGTTATGCAACATTACTATTTTTTGATGCAATATAGTATACTCTATATCTATCCAATAAGAACCATAAAAAGGTAATAGGACAACAAGAAAAGTCTAATCTAATTTGCACTTGTAGAGAAAAGTATATAATAAAAATAATAAATGTATATATAAAAGATCATATGTTGAAATATTTCTCTTGGAAATAAAGTTATGGATACATCAAAATCTTATAATAAATGAGCTATAGTGAGTAGAGTAGAACTATTTTTTTGTTTAATATTGTTAATATGGTTAGAATTACCATTTAGACTCCTAAAGAAGCCTAGGAATGTCATTTTGGATTCTAAGTAAAATAAATACCTATATTGAGAATTTATCAAATCTAATACTTTGACATAATTATTTTAGGTTATGAAATATGGAATCAATAATCAGACAATTTTTACTCCCATTAGGAATCATCATTTTAAACTAATTTTGGGACACAATTGTAGGGACAAAATCCCTTTATCTTTTTCTTATTTCCAAAGTCGATTTGGAATCGACATAAATAAAATATCAAGAAATGAGACTTATAAAAATTAAAAGTTTCAACCAATTTATTATATCTTAAAATTATTAGTATTATAATAAAACAAATTTTATCACAAGTTCTGCTATTCCTAGCAAGGTAATCTATAATTTGTAAGATATTTTTTGATAGATAAATCCACTTTGGAATGGTGATTATTTTTAGTTTATTTATAATAAAAAATATTAATTTCTTAAACATGATAATTCTATCTTTAAGAATAGGTTCTAATAGTTATAAAAAATTATTTGTCTTGTTATAAATTAAAACATGGGTATTTTTGTAACTAGTTTATCCAACTTGGAGTTGGTGTGTTTTGTAGCACTCTAAATATCATTGGTCATAAAATTATGTTTAAATGGTTTTTTTTCCATTTTAAATTAATTATTGTATTTCATATACTCTTTTATATTTAGATAATTTCTATAACCTTAGATTGGGTTCTGATATGGATACACTTTTGAAACATCTATGGATTTACTTTATCACAATTAGGTCAAAAGGGTTTTTTTTTTGGTAATTGAATTGGAGCATACTTTTGGAGTAAGGCTCACTTTTATTAGCTTAGATTGATAAGTCTAAATGTGTGTACTTTATATATGTTTATATTCCCTTGTAACTCTTGGTAATTCCCAGTTATGTTTGGTCCAACTATTGGTTGTGACGTTACCCATGAGGGGTAATTACTCTCACCTAGTCATGAGTCTAATAGATGAAGGCTAGACACCTTCAATTTTAAACTAAACCTCATTAAGGAATGGGTAAATTACAAATATCCCTAATTCTGCATGTGAAGGGATCACCATAGATATGTAGGTATCTAAGGTGAGTGGGCGTAGGCTTAATGTACTAACCCTTAGGATACTCTCCTAGAGTGAGCATTATGGCTAACTAATTTTGGGTGTTATTAGAACATATAATTAAATAAATAAAATTTATATTATTTACATTAATGCACATTATATAATTTTATTATTCCTATATGTGTATCTTTATAGTTATAGCTATGTGGTATGCTTATGAATATATAATATTTATTGGGTAGTGACCCTCTTTCATTATTTTGTAAAGTAAGCTTGTTTTCTCTCATTTTAACCTTAAACACCTTTAGAGATCCACTTGAGAGATGGATCTTTTCTAATTATCATAGGCCATTGATTACTGATACTTTGGTCATTTTAGGTCAATGGGAACATAGGTTCCTTTTCATAGTTGAATCTAGTTGTGTTATTGCATAACAATTATTGGGTAAACACTCTCACTTGAGTTGTCTAGGTGTTTCATGATGATTGGATGCTTTGATTTTGTGTTTTCATCATGTATTGGATTTATAGATATTTAAAAACTAACTTGATTGACATATTATATCCCTTATTCACTTAAAACACTGATCCCTTTAGTGGTGACATCTTGTAGAGGAGACCCATCAAAAGTGAAAGGATAGGTACACTGGACCCTGATTCTAAGGAGTAGATATGTAGGTTTCCTAATTTGAGGTGGGGGCACTAGGTCTAGGCCCTTAAAGATTAGGTTAGGGGTGTATGTTCACAATCCTTTATGTTGGGCATGTTTTTTATTGTTTAGATTATCTTTATTTTTAATTTTAATTAAATAAAGATTTAAAAATAAAAATGAGATTGATCTATGTGTAATTACTAACACCTTTATACTAAGTTGTTTATACTAAGTTATTTTTGTTTAATATTAGATACCTAGAGATGAATGTAACTTTACAACTCTCCTTATTTTTATACCTTGAGAAAAGAGTTTGTATGGTGTTAGTAAAAACTCTTTCTTGGTGAACCTTAGGGTGGTAACCTTGTTATAAAGTAGTTTTCTCCTTAGTTTAATTATGTGTGTTGACTCAAGAGGTATGTTGAATGTCTACATGTTCTGTTAAATCAAGAATTTATAATACATCATATTGATGTGGCTTATACCACTTCCTTATTAAGGATATTAAGTAAAAGGATTTTTGAAATGACTTTTGTTCTTAACCTCACTCTAATATGTTTGTATTCTGCTTCCTAGGGAAGCCTTATGGTGGAAATTAAATTAAATTAAATAAATAAGATAATAATTCTATTTGTCACAACTTTGTGTAACATTGGGATTATTACACAATAATTAAGTAACTATAATTATAAACTAATCACCATTTAATTAAGTACACACAAAAAATTACATGGTTTTAAAGACAAATGTTTTGGGCATGAAAGTGAAATAATGGGTTGTAATACATGCGAAAGAACATGGTTTAGATTACTATGTCATTGAAAATTTTCACATAAATTGGCATATTCATGGATTTTTTCTCCATGGTAGGTCAATAATACCCTTTTTGAAATAATTTATGTGACATTGATTTTACTCTAAAATGGCCACCACATTCACTATCATGTACCTATTATATTTTGAGTTTAACCTCTTTTATGTTTATGCAATGAAGTAATTGTCCTTAAAATAAATATTTAAATAAATATATACTAGTAATCACATACTGGAGCATGTCTCCAAATAATTTTTGCTTGTCATGTCAAGTAAAACCATTATGAGATTTTTCACTACATGTAGTTGCTAAGGTTGATAAAGCTACTAGAACTGCATCTAAAATTGATGGGTTTTTTAGACATCATATAGTGAATATTTATTTATCATCATTTATGTGAATTGGTATAAATTATGTTATAGTAGCCGTTTCATATACATGATGGTTATATTTGCATGGAATATTATTAACTAAAAAATTATCAAAATGTGTCTGTAAACATTATACCATATTTTTGTATGGAATGAGTTTTTCTTCTTTTGTTTGATAGAGATTTATGGCTTTATTAACAACTAATTTTGAATCTCAATATATATTAATGTATTTTATCTATATAGTATGAGGAATGTATAATCCCAAAACTAATGCATGATATTATTTGTAAATGAAATCCCCAATTAGATGCAAATGGCATAGGCTCTCCCTATGGAGTAATGAGAACAAGTGGTACACTAGTGATTGATACACATTTTTATCCATAAAACAATGTTGTCCATGTATCCTCAATAATATTATATGATGTTAAATAATATTTAAAAGTATCTTTGAGGGGTTTTGTATCCTGAAGTGGGGCAGAAACTAACTAATCTATGATAAGTTGACCTTTGATAGAGTTTTGATATATAATATTCAAGTTGAATTCCATTAGTAACATTACCAATTTTTAAATACACCATGAAAAATGAGGTTTCTACATCAAAAAATTTAATGATCGACCTTAGTGATAACTTGAGTTTCATTATTGATCATATAGTGTCAATGTTTTAATGTGGTGAATGCAAGAGCCAAGCATATATTTTCCATTGTAATATAATTGTGCTCATAATCAAAAAGTGTGCAACTAATATAGTATATGGATCATTCTTTGTGATTGTCATCATATTATGCTAATAAAGTGTCTAGCATATGAACAATAGTAAAAATATATAATATAAGTTATCTATATGGTATTGGAGGCATGAGAATAGGTGGATTGAGCAAGTATTATTTGATTATTTTGAAATTATCCTAAAATTATGTATTTAATTCAAAATTTATATCATGATTGAGTAGCCTTGTAGTTTTTTTTTCTAATCTACTAAGTGGGTGATGAAACAGTGTATTACCTAAATTTTATCTTATAAGGATCAGATTTATTTTAAACCTTAAGGTGGAGGCAATAGCTTTAGATATTTGGGATAAACATCAATACCTCATTAAGATATAATGAAGCCTTAAATTTAACCTGATGTGATGTTGAAAACACATTTATTTGGGGTTAGGCATACATTATACTATCGAAGCCATGCAAATATTTTTTGTAAGTCAATTGCATGAGCTTGTCTCTATTTCAATTTTGTTAATAAATCATCCATAGTATTGTAAATGAGGTCATGAAAAATATGTGTCATTTCTCATTGATATATAACCATTGAATTTTTTAATCTAAAAGGCATCACTATGTAATAAAAGGTGCCCCATAAAGAATAGATTTTTTTGAAATTAGGACAAGTGGGAAAGGGAGTAGGGGTAGAAGTGTGAACCAGGGCCTAGGGAGGTGAAATATTAAGGGGAATATGTGTATAAGGTGATGTTATTTATGGTGGATGTTTTGCTTAGAAGTGGTAGTTTGGTTCACAGTAATGGTCTCTTGTGCATGGTAAGTCTTCCAACAACAAAGAAGCTAGGT
This sequence comes from Torreya grandis, assembly GCA_037957365.1. Lineage (NCBI taxonomy): Eukaryota > Viridiplantae > Streptophyta > Pinopsida > Cupressales > Taxaceae > Torreya > Torreya grandis. Next base: position 1,146,517 of record JARHVA010005127.1, on the reverse strand, counting down.
GTGGAGGAGATATATTATATCCATTTATGAGTAGGGTTTTATGGACCCTTGACTCTATGAAGGCTTGGATCTTATTTTCTGCTAGGAAGGGTGCCCATTTAAGTAGGGCCAAGTGTAGTGGGGGATGTTTTTGGAGGATATATTTGCTTTCTCTTTATCATTAGAAGGAGATGTGAGATCCAGTATTTGTTCATGGGCTGAATTGACTTAGGGAAAATGTTTCTTGGATTTTAAATCCCTAGATAGATACATTTGGGGGTGTTTGGATGAATTTGGGTTGGTTATTATAATACTTTGTTTTCCTTCTAGTCTAATACTAGTGAAGAATCATAATCAATGATGTCAAGATAATATCCCCCTTATATTTCTTTACTTCACAACCATGTTGTGATGCCTTTGATTTTTATTGATTTAATTTTTAACTGGATGAGACTCTATTTTGAGGGAATGATGTGTTTTGGTATCCTAACTCCCTATTTGGACAAAAATTAACTAGATTGGCATGGTATGTTACACGCTATTATGTTCACCTTGTTTATTAAGAGGTGCATATAATGGGTCTTTAATGACAACTCTCTTGTTAATCATTGTTCAACTTCAAAAATATGATTGAGAGAGGGATCTCTCTTCTCTACTTAGTTTTTGGAAAGAAATAATCTCTAATGACTAGAAGGAAGTAGTTTTAGCTTTGGTTTTATGTATTGGTTACTAATTTTTTCAATGGTTTAATGAAATCTATTTTAAGCTTTGTTCCTTTTATTGGAAGGAAAGTTATTTTAAGGGAATTAATATATTTATGATTGCTTCCAACATTTGGAAGGTGATTTTTATCCTTCACACTTGTAAGGAGGAATTTTTTATGTTGGCATGGGGGTGTTCCTTATTTAGGGAATCCATTCCCTGTCATGGATTCTCTTCAAACCACCTTATCTTAGCTAACAGAGGAAATAATAATTTGAGTAGTTTTTTCATGTTTATGTTATCTAGTTCAAAACCCACATGTTTTTACTTATTTTTGGATCCCTCTTGGGATCCTAGCCTCAATCGTAGTTTAAATTTCCTCACTCTAGTTTTTAGATGGAAGTGGGGATCTACTAAACACCCATAGATTTTTTTATTTATTTTAGAGACCTGGGCCTCCATCTGTGCCTAGGCTGGTTCTATATTTAGTCAAACATCAAATTTTTCTAGTTTGGGGTTCCAATTAAAAGCTTCATGGTTAGCTCAATTTTCTCATTTTATCTTTAGTTGTGAGTTTTTGGGTTTGGATTCTCTGGGGACCCTATTTAGTTTATTTATCTTTGATTAAATTTTAAGACTTGAACCACCCTCTATGTCTAAGCTAGTTCCTAATGTAGTCAAAATCAATCTATTGAGACCTAGGCCTCTTCTTTTTGGGTCCAAGATGGTTCCCTAACTAGATAAAAGTGGTTTTGATTTTGATTTTTTGTATTTGTTGGTATGCTTAGTTTGGCTTGTCTAGTTTATTTTTGCTAACTTGGATGGTCCTAATTTTTATATTTTAAGAGTTTTTATGTGCTTCTCTAGAACTTGTTAGGGGGAGACCCAAGCCTGCTGTTGTATTTAAGATCAGATTCCACATCAGTCAAAGGTGGGTTTATATTAATCTAAATAAAATGTACCTCATGGTGTGATGAATGGTTTCTTTTATTTATCTTCATTAACTATTCTAATTTAGTTATAATTAGAGAATCCATCCATGAATGATAGAATCTCATATTCGATGGTGGAATCTACAATAATATCAATGTTGGGTAGGGGAAAAAATATTTAAGGTAATCCTTATTTAAATCTTTAGAATTTGAACAACATCAATTTTACCATTAGGATTTACTATTGGCACAATATTAGACACCTATTATGGATAGGCTACAAGTTGAATGAAACCTACATCAAGTAATATTTGAATCTCTTCTTTAACTAGTAATATAAATTTCATATGCATTTTAATACTTTATGCTTAACTAGTTTTTCATCAAGGTAGAGTGTTATTTGATGTATTGAAATTGAAGGATCAATGCCTAGCATATCAAAGTACACCTAAGAAAATATATCAAAAAATCATGTAATACTTTCATAATTGATGTATCTTCATTAGTTCTAACTGTGGTGGCCAAAAGTACAATCTTAGATCTGTATCTATTCCATAATTAAATTTAATTATCTCTTATTTTATAAGTGTGTATCTATAATCAATATAGGGTGAAATAGGAATCATGTCAAATCCATAAACTAGGAAATCAACTTGTGGAATGTCAATCTCACCAAAATATGTATGAACATCTATGGAATGAGGAAAATTATTATTATGATATAAGGGAGGCAGATCCTCATTTGATCTTTGCTTGATCCAAAAATATGAATGAATGGAACAAAATGAAAAATGGGTTAGTGTTTGAAGTTATATTAGACATAAACACCCCCATGTTAAATGTTTCCTCAATACTAATACTTTGAGGAGGGATAAAAATCCATGTAGTTCTCTCAATGTTTACTGTGGTGTGTTTGAAAGACTAGTGTAATGCTAGATGTTTGTACAATTCTTGTGTGTTTAAGTGCTTCAATCATGAATTATGACCCTATAAGTGTACTCAGACTTTAGCATAAGACTAATATAGTTGTATGTATTCATAATTGGGATAAATAGGGAATTTTATCTCAATGTGCAATTAGAGTTTTAATGATTTTAAATTTAGAAGCCTCTTATATGTAAAATGACTTATAGTGATCAACAAGGAATCCCTTTAGATAAGGCTTACTAAATCTATGGTATGACCTATTACTTGAATTTAAATCTAATAAATTAGCCATCATTTGGTAGGAAGATGTGGTCGACAAAAGTGGATAAGACCACGGAGTGTGTTATTGTCTGAAGAGTAAAGCTAACTTAGGTGGAGTTTGAATTAGTCCTAAGATAGGATTAAGCTATTTTGAATGATGAATAAGGACATTATGTGATCATTATTTCATTTTAGGAATGGGTCATCCACATATAAGGTAAATGAAGGTGATCAAAGGTCATGGAATGTGGCATGAACCAAGTGGGTATAAAAGGGTGGTCAAATTAAACTATTTAATCTTAAATGTTAATTTATGTGTCTAAATATTATCATATCAATATTTTAGGGGAATTTAATTTAAATTATGTAATAGATATTTAAGGGCACAAAACTAGTTATAAAAATAGTTAGTGATCATTTTTAATCTATTATTGTAGATTAGGTTGTGTTAGATAGATGTTTTTAAAGGATATGTTATCACTTAGATCTTGCATCTACTCATTCAATCAACTAATCCAATGAAAATAATGGTTTCATCCCCAAGGTGTGGGACCTTAGATATATGGGGATGAACCTCTGAAGATGGACATATCCTTCTTAAACTAAGATATACCTGATTTAAAATTAGTTGTAGACCTAAAAGTATGAGAAAATACCTATCTACATCTAAGACTAAGCTTTATTATGGAAAAAGTAAGAGGAATTGAATTGAAACTAAAAGAGGTGATGTACCAGTAATCTAGAGATCTTCTCATTTTCTTGGAACATCATAGTAAACCTTCAAAAATGATAATAACTCACACAGCTCCTACAAACCTATAACTCTCTCAACACTTGTATAAGTAATTTACATGGAGGTAGTGGTATACACAACATACAACCTAAAATGAAGGTGTAAAAGTTATAGGACAACAATAAGAGGGACTAAAACATCCATAAATGAATATCAATAGTCAAGATTAAACAATACTCAATAGAGTTTTAAAAATAGAAGAAGAAAAATATCATTTTTATTAGATTCTAGGCTTCAATCCAACATCACAAATATCCAAAAGAGCATAGTCTCATTTTACCTAAGAGAATGGATCATGAATAAGGAATTTAAAACCCTACATATAATAAAATGAGATGAGAGAGGAAAAAAGAGCACTAAAAGAATACATAAATGTTGTTATTAAACAATCAATACAACCTATACAAGCAAAGACACTAAGAAAATAGGAGCATTAATCTCTCTCTAACACATTAGGCCTACCATTATGATGATCTTATATGGAAGTTGGTGTAGTGGTGGAGGAGAATACCTCGTTCTTGCTAGTTTTGTCCTTTATAATGCTTGTGTATGCATGGTTTAGTCTTTCAAGGCTAATCCATTCTTATTAAACATGATTCTCCTTATGTTAATGGACTTAACTCACCCATCTCCACCTATCATGTAAGCATTCTAGAGAAAATCTAACTAAAGTTCACTTTTCCTCATAACTACCATGTTTAGATAATGTTTGACTTGAAGGAAGATCTTGTATGCCTATTTGGAGTTGTGGTTTAATTTGAAATGATCACCACTCCATGGATGGAGTTACATGTTTCTAAGATTAGTTTTACAATGCCTTATACCTGATATATTCCCTTAATGACCATTAATATTCATCCCTAGTAGTTATTTACTTGTTGAAGAAGCATATAATGCTAGAAATCAACTTTAAATTTTAGGTGAGAGATTTTTGGGGAGGTTGAGAAGTGGTTCATTTTCATCTTTTCCCTTAATGAATCCTTGAGAGGATTAAGAAACATGCATTCTTATGCTTTTAAATTCCCATTTTGTATTCTCATTTTATTTTCAAACTCTTAGGATCTCACAATGTACTTAACCTATTTGAAACTATGATGTTGGTAGTCCTTTAAGACCATAAAATATCTCTTTCTTCCATTGGGAAGTCTTCAACACTCCTCATATTTTCATGGTAGTATTCTATCCATTATAATACTTAAATTATCTCTATTTAACCCCATACCTTGTCAATGAAGCTTAAGAACCTCTTCTACATGTGAACTTATCATCATGACCTTTCTTGATTGAAGAATAACCTACAACATACTTAAAATAGTTTGACATTCCATGGAGATTCAATTCCATTTTTGTAGTCCTAAAAATATTAATATGTTTGAACCGTCACTATGACCCCTGGAAAAAATGAATTTACAAGGTTAAGAATCCTTGAGAAGGTTTTGACAAGCTCATTATCACTCATGAGGTTTCTAGTCCAACTATATGCCTTATTCTAATCTTGTTCATCACCTTAAGAAGATGCCAATCACTTAAATAAGGGTACCAATTCTCTAATATTTATACATGTTTGATATAAACATTAATCACTAGGGAGATTACACTTCATCTATTTCAGACTTGTAGATTCTTTAGGGTCAATATCCTCTTTCCTATCTTCAAGAAACCTTACATTCTTGCTTTAGGGATGTTTGGTCTCTTGATTAAGCAATCATAATTTATAAGCCTAAATTTATGACTTACATTCCTATGGAGCCTTATGATAAGGTTTTTAAAATGATATAATCATACTAAAATCTATAACACTATACTAATAGGCCTATAGGTACTCTCAATAGTTTTGGGACCTTGGAGAGAAGGTTATAAACATTGCCCCATACTATAGTAGACCTATAGGTGAATTCTTGAAGCTTTCTCAATGTTAAAAGACTTGAAAAAGACCTTTTGGGGGATTTGTAACCCTAATTCTACTTACCAACAAGGTTGTAGGTCACTCATGCCTTTGATTATGCTTGATTTCTCTCAAAACCTTGGTGATAAGCCTATAGGTACATGTTTTGTTAAAAACCCTCTATTTTTAAGCTTACCACTTTCATATTTCCCTTGGTATCCTGTAGATGATCTTCAAGTCTTGCACTTCCATGTAAAAACCTTATTTCTTTATCTTTCAATCCTGTAACTTCCTTGAAGTTGTATCATGCATCATTTTTACGTCCCAACCTTGTTTCAACATGCATGAAGACCTACTTGGATATGCCTATAAGTGAGTGTGAAGGAACCTTGAGAGAATTCATACTTTGATCACTTCAAGAAATATTATATGGATCTTGAAACTCATCAATCATCTTTTAACTTTCCTTGAAAAAGAACTTGGATCTTGTCCTTGAAACATATTTTAGGTCTTGACTTGTGTATTAAACTCATGAGAATCCACCTCTTCACTTGTTGACTTGTCAAGACTATAATTCATTATTTTACTTATGCATAGACTTGTTAGGTGATTGAAACTATCCAATTTATATCTTATAAATATAAGTTCTTGATAACCTACATACATGTCCTCACCTTATTTTCTCTCTTAGAAAGATCATAAAATTTAACCAAGCTACTTGTAATTCAAAATCACCAAACATACATCTCTTGAGGGATCTTTGATCTTGTCTAAGGGCATGATAATGAGTTATTATAGGTCTTTTGTAAACATGTTTAATCCTTCATGTAATCTCTCCTTTTCACTTGAGGACATTATACAAGTCTAATCAAGCTTGAAACTTCTAAGTCCTAACCTGCAAGCTCCTTGAGGGGCTTTGGGAACCATGTTTCCACTTTTATATATAAAAAAATCTCTTTTGGATATTGCATACATACCTACATACTTGTATGTGCATGTCTATTATTTGAGAACCTCTCTTCACAAGCTCACAACATTATACCCAACAACTTTGCCTGTACTCTTCATGTTTCAAATCATCTTAGAATTCTAGGATTGTAACTATCATTACTTTATTAAAGGAATATTTAATTTGAAAAAAATAATATTGAGAAATTTGAGAATTGCATGTAAATTCCTCCATGAATGTTTTGAGGATATAATAGGCATGTTATAGGCATGCTTGATCTTCAACACAACAAGAAGTTATTCAAGGCTTGCTATAGGCTTAAAATTAATGATAACCTTAATCTTAGACCTCAAAAGAATTTCATAAGCCTAAAAACATGTTGAGATGAATTAGGTCACTTTGAAGGAACCTCACCATGCTTGAAACCTTCTTTGCCTCTTCCTGTACTCACCAAAAAGTTTTTTGAAATCGTGTTACAAGCTTAAAATTATTAAATCTTGACTTGTAGGATTATTGAGGGGCTTTGTGAACCATGTATTTACCTTTGTAAATCAATAATCCTCCATGGGACATGAGAGAAACTTGAAATGAATCCCTATATTCTCTTTAACATCATGAAAATCCTTTTTACAAGCCTTAAGTCATATAACTTGACTTAAAGCTCTTAGAGAGTCTTTAGGTTTGGATGGGCATTCACCTTTCAATCATCGCATCATGAAAATTCAAGACCCTACCTATGGAGGTTTTGAAATTACTCTTATCTCTAACTACCATGTTTGATGTGTTTACAAGCCTCAAAATGTCAAAAATGTGCATTCACAAGTTCTTAGGGTTTAAGACTACTTGTAATTATAGATACTCCAATTTTATCACTTCCATACCAAATTTTAAAATGGAACAAATTCCCATAATAACATATAATATGGTCTAAAATCATCTATTAATCTAATATAAATGTTCAAATTAACCTTGGGGAATATCTAAGTGAGCCAATTTGTCATATTGGATCTATTCAATTATCATATCTCTATTCAATTACTCTATTCTGATTAATTCAATAATTTCCCCTTCTAGAATTAATTAATTCTATTGATTCCCCCTCTCTAAATCATTATTATAATTATATTTATTTTACAAATAGAATTATAATTTCTTATAATTAATAAATTCATCTTTTCCCCTCCAAATGGGCATCTTCATGCAAATAAAGGATCTTGAGATTGAGTGGAATATGCTTTTGTGAGTTAATTAATTTGATAAGTGAATTATTGTACAAGATTATTCTCCACCCTTCATATTGGAATAAGATGAAGGGCCCATAATGAATATTATGAGATATTTTAGAGAGTATTCTCAGATTTTAATTTGGGAAATAAGATGAAGGGTCCACATTGGTTATCCATGTGATTTCTCAGGAATGATTCTCTACCCTTCATCTTAGAAACAAGATGAAGGGCCCACAATGACTCTCACAAAGATATTATGAGAAAAACCCTCCACCCTTCATCTTAGAAACAAGATGAAGAGCTTATATTAATTATCATTTAATATTTTCAAATATCATTTTCCACCCTTAGTCTTGATTGATATGAAGGGCTCACATTAATGATCCATGTCCAAATTTGAGGACTCATTTTTAAATAATCATCATAATCTCAAGATTAATGGTCCTTACTGATTTGAATTTGTTATAAATAGATCCATTTACATTGAAATTCATCATGTTCAAGAGTTTTATCAAAGCCCTGACATTTTATCGAGCTAACTAATTTATCAACCTTCTTCTTATGATCAATTTAATATGGTTCATAACTTTAATAGAGATGTCATCACACAATTGACATTGATAAAAACCATCTAAAGCTACATCTGATCTAAATACCAATAAAGATGAGTTCTAATTAAGGTTTGCATTTTTTTTTTGAATCTTTAGCATTATTTCCTTATTCTTTTCATGTTCATGAGGTCTTAGGTGTAGGTTTTCATATTTGAGATTTCTTTGATTGTGTTTTACACCTAAGTGAAAATATTGAGAATTTTCATTCTAATGATATCTTAGAAAAATAATAAACTCGTACAGAGCATCTAATAGTGTTGTAAATAATATTTGAATGACTTCATGAGTATAAAGTATCTTAACCCTAAGAAGTGTGCTTTTGGGGTTACATCTAGAAAATTTTTAGGCTTCATTGTCTCTCATAGAGACATTAAGGTTGATCCAGGTAAAGTTTATACAATTAATGAAATGTTGTCTCCTTCCAATCTAAATTAACTACATAATCTACAAGGAAAAATCTAGGCTATTAGATGCTTCATCTCTCAATTAGTTGATCATTGTCATCCATCGACCCATATGCTAAAGAAAGTCATTACATTTCAATGGAATACAAAATTCCAAGAGGCCTTTGATCAACTTAATTAGTATCTAACTAATCCTCTTGTAATTATTCCACCTATGCTAAGAAAGCCTTTATTAATATAAATTTATACAACTGATAGTGCCTTAGGGGCAATCCATGCTCACCATGATGACCAAGGGAATGAATGAGCTATTCATTATCTAAATATAACATTAGTTTATTATGAATAGAATTATAGTCCAATTGATAAAACATGTCTTACATTAGTCTTTGTTTCCTAGAAGCTTGGACATGACTTGTTGAATTACATGACATTGTTGATTTATAAAGTGTATCCCTTGAAGTATTTATTGGCTAAAGCACCTCTCACAGGTCAAATGGAAAAATGGGTCATGTTTCTAAGTGAATTTTATATTGAGTACACACATCAAAAATAAATTAAAGGATAAGTTATTATTGATCAACTGGCTGAGATACATTTTTTTCCTATCACATTACAATTTATTGATGTGTTTATTATGAATCTAATTAAAAATAAAGAGTGTAAGCTCTATTTCGATGGTTATTTCACATCACATGGTTCAAGAGTATAAATATTGTCCATCATGACATAAGGCATTCTTATTCCTAAATCTTTTTCATTGGCTTTCCATGTATAAACAATATCATTGAATATGAATCTTTGCTTGCTAGACTGTATCTTGTTTTATAATGATATATTCAATAATTATAAGTGTATGGTGATCTTAAACTTATTATTGATAATGTTACTAATTAATATCAAAAAAAGGATGAAAAAATGGCGCCTTATGAAACTATGGTGGATGCTCTCAAAAACAAGTTTAAAACCATTTAGTTCAATTAGATCCGAATAGCTAATAATAAGTCAATTGATGCCATGGATACTATCAAATCAATTATTACACTTTCTTCTTTTGTTCTAGGGTATGAGTACCTCATCAATCAACTTCTTGTTCCAAATTATAACTAGTCACATTCTAAGATGTGTCATTTTTTATCCTAATTCTCCTTGGTACCATGATAACTTCTCTTATATCCATGAACACATCCTTCCACCTAATTTATCATAGAACCAAACAAAATCATTTATCTAAAATACGTCTTGATATAATATAATTTATATCTCACTATATCATAGAGGCTATGATGAAACTCTGATTCATTGTTTAAATATAAGAGAATCTAAATTAACACATAGGGAAGTCAACAAAGGGATTTGTGGGGCCTACACTAGTGGTATGCTACTAATGAAGAAGTTCCACTATATTAGTTACTATTGGCCTACCATTGAATCAAGTTCATGTGCGTATGTTAAGAAATGTATATCATGTCAAAATCATGGTAATTCAATTCATACTCTAGCATAGGCATTATAAAAAATTACAACTCCTTGGCCATTTTCAACATGGGGGTTCTATCTCATTAGAAATATTAGCCCTACTTATTTTGATGGTCATAAACATATTCTTACTACTAGTAAGTATTTTACCAAATGGGTAGAGGCAATCCCTCTCAACTATATATCTAGTAAGTATATTTTAAAATTAATCCTAAATCATATCATGTAATATTATGGCATCCATTCCACCATCATTTTTGGAAATGGTGTGTCCTTTAAAAATAAGGGTGTTGTTTCCCTCTGTTTTGAATTTCACATCAAACATAAATTTTATACCCCATATTACCCTCAAGGGAATGGCTAGGCAAAAGCCTCCAACAAAACATCGATCAAAATTATTAAAAAGACTATTAATATCTTTAGCAGTGATTGGCACATGAAAATATTACTAGTCTTATGGACATATCATACTAATGTTCACACTCCTATTAGTACAACTCCTTATCACCTATTCTATGGATTTGAAGCCATCTTATCTATTGATATTTAGCTACATGTAATACACATTTCACTACAAGATGTTCTTGATAAAGAAGACTATTGAGTGGCTAGGTTAGCAAAGTCATGGTAATTCAATTCATGCTCTAGCATAGGCATTATAACAAATTACAACTCCTTGGCCATTTTCAACATGGGGGTTCATCTCATTGGAAATATTAACCCTACTTCTTCTGATGGTCATAAATATATTCTTAATGCTAGCAAGTATTTTACCAAATGGGTAGAGGCAATCCCTCTCAACTATATATCTAGTAAGTATATTTTAAAATTAATCCTAAATCATATCATGTAATATTATGGCATCCATTCCACAATCATTTTTGGCAATGGTGTGTCCTTGAAAAATAAGGGTGTTGTTTCCCTCTATTTTGAATTTCACATCAAACATAAATTTTCTACCCCATATTACCCTCAAGGGAATGGCTAGGCAAAAACTTCCAACAAAATGTCGATCAAAATTCTTAAAAAGACTATCAATACCTTTAGTAATTATTGGCACATGAAAATATTACTAGTCTTATGCGCATATCATACTAATGTTCACACTCCTATTAGTGAAACTCCTTATTCCCTATTTTATAGATTTGAAGCCATCTTGTCTATTGATATTCAGCTACATGTACTGCACATTTCACTACAAGATGTTCTTGATAAAGAAGACTATTGAGTGGCTAGATTAGCAGAGTTAGATATTTTGTACGATAAAATGCTATCCACCCTCAATCACCTATAATCTTATTAGAATCAACTACATTAGAGTTACAACAAGAGAATCATCTCCTAAGAGTCTGAGCTTGGTGATCTTGTGCTCAAGGAGAATCAAAAGAATACTAATACTTAAAGGGAAAAGAAAGGAAAGTTAGAACAAAATTGGTTAGGACCCTTTATTATTACCACTATATATGGGTTTAGTGAATAAAAATTGGATACTAAATAAGATGATGAATTAGATGAGCCAATGAATATTATGCACAATCTATTTCATGCTTAAAAGTTGCCACATTTTAAGCTATAAATGTTCTTACTTAGGGGCACCTCTATTTCATTTTGTCTTTCCATATTCCATTTAGCCGTAACTTGGGTGCATCCTTTCACCATTACTCCCTTACCTATCCTATTACCATCTTTATATGATTACGATCCTATAGGTACCATAAATGAATGAGAGCAACATTAAACAAGAGTAAACCAATAGTAAAGAATAGATTTTTGCATCATAATCCCTTTGCATAAGAAATGTAATATTATAGAACATAATTGATTATTTGGATTGTATGAATTCTTTTTATTCCCTTGATTTCCTAATAATTCTTGAGTACATTGCTTTATTTCCTTCATTCCCATTATATCTTGATTCATTGTTACGAAAGAAGAAGTTGTATCCTATTCCATATTGATGTTGAGTGGTCCTATCTAATTTATTGGAGTCTAAAAAATCATATTTATGTTCCCTATTCATTGTCAAATTCATGAAACCCATGAACCTCCTTTCCTTTGATAGGAGTTTTTGGATTTTTCTATTCCCATTCGTATACATTCTCTTGTCAAAATACTCTTATCTATATTATATTATAAAAATCCCTAAAAAGTTAAAAAATTTCAAAAATAATAAACAATTTAAAAATTATAAAAATACTAAAAATATCAAATATCCAAAATCCCTAAACATCCAAATATTCCCTTATGTCAAAAATCCTCAAAAGTTACACGACTCAGTATCTTAATTTTTTTTCCAGTTTGTACCCATCTCTAATGTCACACAATTGATTAGTTATTATCTTGTTGCTCAACTTAGGTTATAGTTGATTATATTTTTGTGGCACATTATGAAGTACCTCATTGGTGATTTTCATCTCCTTATATGCATGACATTTAAAAAATCGAGACCAATTTTGCATGCTCTCACCATTTTACTAGTTAGTTTCACACTCTTAATGTTTTGTAAGTTCATATTTCATACTCTTGCCAATTTATGGGCTTCACCATTTTATATCAAATTATTCATGTTCTTATCTTTAATAATCCTTATCATTTTTATATGTTTAATTTTTGGTCAATCTACAATGGCTTGAGGTCAAATTAGACTATGTAGGTAGTGCTTAAGTTTCTATGGTCAAATTAGGCATCCCTTGTCCCATGCTCTTAACATTTTATGAGGATATCTCTTATCATTTTGGCAAGCCTATTCCTTATACACTTTCATCATTTTGAGATTCCCTATTCCTATTTTTTCTTTTATAATTAATCTTATTACCTTGTCATCAATTTTATTCAATCCTAAATCCTTGAGATAGCTATATTTGGCCTGAAGTCCATGTTGGATCTAGTGCTCATGGGACTATGTAGGAAGTGTCCACTTGCCTGGGGAATTTGGAATCAGCTTGGCTAACCTTTCCTTATTTTTATATTCCCCCTTTGGTCATGATAATTTTGTCATTCCTTTGATCTCAAAGAGTAACACCTTATTGTCACACATACATAATTTTGATTTAAATTTTTACTTGCTTTTGCTTGTGTGTTTTTGAATGGAATGTTTACTTTCTTTCACTCATGTGTTTTTAATGGAATTTTTACTTTATTTTTCTTGTGTGTTTTCAAATGGAATGATTACTTCCTTTCACTTGTGTGTTTCTAAATAAAATTATTACTGATTTTCTCAGGTGCCTTAGCTTGCTACATTGTGTTTCCCACATGACTCTTGGTCAAGATGTTTGGATGTGAGTGAATGTATTCTAGCTCAATTTTAATTAATTATGTTTTGGTGTGTTATTTTGATATATGGGGGTGCCTTTAGTATATTATGTTTTCTACTTAATGAATATTCAAATCATGTTTTTGAGTTGTGAACAATTGTGTCTGAATTAAAATTGATTTAAATGTATTATGGTGTACATTTAAAGCTTGATTAACCATATTTTTTTTTAATTTGTATACATTTCAATTTTTTAATTCCAATTATTATGCATTTTGACAAATAAATGTTATCATGATCCTTCCTAGATTATGATGCATATTGTTGTGTAATATAAAAAATCAAGTTTCAAAATGGTTACCATGTCAATGTAATCAATCACATACATCTCTATCTATTTGATCAAATCATCTAAGATAACAAAAATCATGATAATAACGTACATCTATCTAATATATACTAAAAATAGGATCATCAATAAATCAAATGAATAAGTGATGTAAGTAAATTAAATGAAGCATCACATGAGATAACACATAATATCATAACATCTCATATATATCAAAATGATCAATTTTTGTATGTACATCAAAAAATGGGCCATATAATTCACAATAGAATACAAAGTACAAAATAGATCATTCAAGTACATCATATACATAAGTACATCTCATTGATCAAAAGTGCAAAGTAATGTCTCAAGTATAGTCAACTCTAATTTTGATTGTCTCTAGTAGATCTATCTCTATGATCTCCCTAATGAGAGGTCTCTTATGTCTTGTCAAGTAGTGGAGGTGGCTATGTTAGAGGACCCATGGTAAATGATCTCAATGTAGTTTGTGATATTGATCAGAGGAAGAATATCTCTGTGATCAAGATGATCTATAAGATGAATGCTATTATGACCTATACTTTGAGAATGTAGGTCTCATGAATACCATTGCTACTTATATATTATATAAATTATTATAGTATGTATCCCCATAATTATCCTAAAGGATTATATTGTAGATCAATATCACACCTATTTGTGGATGCTTTTCTAAACTCATTCCACTCAATTTATAATCTGGCCATCCCTACTTGTAGCCTGCCCCTCTAAACCGATGATGAGTCATACTTTTCTATCACTATATCTCTTTACTATGGATGTATTGATGATAAGGATCATTTAAATTTTATTTTGTTCTATTTATACATTTTGATGGTCCCTAGGTTTTCTAAACTTTTTACCATTTTCCTAGACCAAGTCATCATTCTAACAGGACCAAATAGTTGTTTGGAAAGAACAATTCATCATTTTGGTGAAATTGCGATATGAAATTTTGATTATTGGTGATTTATCCATTTTTATGAACCAAATTGACAATATCAATGACCACTTAATTGTTATGTGGACCAATTCACTACTTTCTATGATGAATTCATCATTTGAATGGATGAATTCACCAATTTAAAAATGATAAATTTATCTTTAATTAAAATTCCATAGTAATAAAATACATTAAATGAAAAGTTAACAAAAAAATAAGGGTACTAACTAGTGGTCCCATCCCTCATGGTCACTTATACTCTTGAACCTAATTTGGAAGAGCTCTCAGTCATGGTTTGCAAGGCATTTTATGTAGGTCACTTGTGCACAAAGTTTCAAAGGTAAATTTTCAAATTATAAGGTGAAAATAAACTCTTTTTATACCCCAAGGTGAATATATAACCTTTTATTTGAAATATTCCCACCATTACACTATTTTTCATCTTTGGAGGCCTAGTTTTTGCCATGATGTCCATTTTTCTTCCCATTTTCACCTATCTCATCCATTTTCTCTTCCTTTATATCATTTATATACTATTATATCATCATTTTGAGGGTTCACTTGACAAAAATTTACCAAATATCCTCTTAAGGGGAATCCAATGCTTACCAAGCATCACTTTAGGACATATTTGAACCTGTTTGCTAGTAGTTTTAGTAAGTTTTGTCAAAACTAACAACCATCAATTTTATTCTATGATCATTTTTATGACTTTTTATTCTTTGAAAATGTGTTGCTTCATATACATATCATAATGTCATCTCAAATAGGGGAAATATAAACACTCTAATTTTATTATTTCCATTTTAAAATATGAAATGAAATGACTTCCCATAATTACACACAATCTGGTCTAAAATCATATATTCATATAATATATGTGTTCAAATTCACCTCGAGGCATATCTAGGTGAGCCAATTCACCATATTAGATCTATTTAATTATTATTTATTTGTTTAATTACTTTATTATGATCAATTAAATAATTATTCCTTCTTTGATTAATTAATTCTATTAATTCACCCTCTCTAAATCATTATTCTAATTATATTTCTATTACAAATTTAATTATAATTATCTAGAAATTAATAAATTCCTTTTTTTCCCTCCAAGTGGACATATTAATGAAAAGAAAGGATCTTGAGATCTTGTAGAATACACTTTTACGATCTAATTAAATTTATAAGTGAGATAATTTACAATATTATCCTCCACCCTTCATATTGGAAACAAGATGAAGGGCCCACAACGAATCTTGTGAGATATTTTAGAGATTATACTCAATATTTCATCTTGGAAACAAGATGAAGGGCCTACATTGGTTATCCATATGATTATTTAGAATGATTCTATAAAATTCATATTGGAAAAAAGATGAAGGGAACATAATGACTCACAAAGATATTATGAGGAGAATCCTCCACCCTTCATCTTAGAAACAAGATGAAGGGATTATATTAAATCTCATTTGATATTTTTAGAGATCATCCTACACTCTCCATATTGATTGAGATGAAGGGATCACATTAGTTATCCATGCATTGATCCATGTAGACATTTAAGGACTCATTTACAACTATTCATCCTAATCTCAATATTAAGGGTCCTCACCTATTCAAATTTGCTATAAATAGACCCCTTTACATTGAAATTCATAATGTTCAAGAGTTATAGTGAAGCTCTATCATCTTATAAAGCTAGCTTGTTTATCAAACTTATTTTTTTATCAATTAAAAATTGTCCATTGCTTCAATGGATATGTCATCATGTAATTAACATTAATAAAGACCATCTAAAGGTATATTTGATCCAAATCCCAATAAATATGAGTTTCAATGAAGGTTTGCGTTATGTTTTTTGAATATTTAACATTATTCCCTTGTTATTTGTTTTATCACAAGGTCTTAGGTGTATGTTTTCATCTTTGAGATTGATTTTATTTTGTTTTACAACTTAGCAAAAATATTTATAATTTTGAATTCTAATGATACAACAACTTTCTTGGTATATCCATGTGCTTCTAAGCTTCTTGATCTGGTTTGATGACTCAGGGTGGTGACTTAAAAACCTCGTAACCTTTTTAACCACTTGATTTAAACCACATAAATGGATATGTGTGTAAAAAGCCTTGAATGTGTCTCTTTTAGGTGATATATAGGTAGTTTTAGGGCTCATTAATGATTATTCATATCCCTGCCTTCCTCTTAATACCCATAAACACATGTATATGGTTATTCAAGACCTTTTTCATGTCATTCAATGTTTTTACTAAACCATGAAACTATAAAATAAAGATAGCTCATCCATAAAATTTGTTGTAGGTGCCTACAAATAGGGGTTTAGACTGATTCTACCTTGTTTTGAGGATTGGGAGAATTATTTTATTCCTTAAATGTGTGTGAAGGTGAATATGATGGGGGGATACCATTTGAACTTTATATTATGCTTGAAGACCATGGTGTACCCTATAAGTTTTAAGAAGACTTATTGAAAACTTATAACTCTCTTATCATCCTCCATATTTGAGAGCTATCATGCCTTGTGTTGATTGTTAGGACATCAAGAAGGTTTCATACATCCTACAGATTATTATGGAAGGATTATAGATATTTGATTCATGCATATAACCTCCAAAAAAAATTCAATCATGTGCACACAAGCCTCAACCTATATTCCTTCTATAACTATAACTCCTCATTCATGGCTTGTTTCATTGTGATCTTCCTTATAACCTATTATTTCCTTCATGAATGAATATATTCTTTATTGAAGAACATGAACCTAATTATGAGACCATAAGATATTTAAAACCATGGTGTCTTCTCCATTTTATCCTTAATAAACCTAAAAAATGACTGAAACTTTATATTTTGAAGCTTTAGGTCCTGAGTGCATTTGAAACCATGATAAAGACTTGACTTTAGTGATTTGGTTTTGAGAGTTTCTTTAACATACCTATAAAAACACTCTTAAAATAATGAAAATTACCTTGAATATGATTCAAGGTAGATAAGGGTTTGATGATGATTTGATACACTCTCTTCATGTTGAGAGAATTGAATGCCACTAAGAAACAAAAATGGATGGAAAACTTGAGTCCAATGCATTATTTAGCCATTTGTATAGATTGGGGAGTTTTTGAAGAGTCCTAAAAAAATTAATTTTTAAAACTTTATAAACCCTTCCCCCTCTTTAAAATACTTTAATGATTAACTTAAGACCCTTTTAACCCATTTATGAATTCATAAGTACTCTTTAAGATCTTGTTTCATTTCACATTGGAAGGTAATAAAAGAGACCTTTACAAGGCTAACACGGTATTCACAAATGAATTTATACTTTTTTGATGCATCTTTCCCTTGAAAATCATTTTCATGTTTTTAATCATTAAATCGGTCTTCATTAGGCTATCATGACCCTAGGAGTAATTTATTTTGCCTTCTAAGTGTATTTTGTATTGAGAGGTATTTTCATTGCTTCTAGACATGAAAATGGGATGAATATATTAATTAAGACATCATTTAAGACCTTTTGATACACATTCTTACATTAAAAAACCATGAAAGTGGACCCTATACAAGAGTAGTATGACACTATTGGATGACATTAGGACCCTCCTAATGTTGAAATTAGGCCTAGAGGGAGTCATAGTAAACATTTATTGGTGACCTTTAAGGTGTGTTTTCCTGCCTAAACACCTAGACTAGTTGCCTTTTCAAATCCATTGGGCATGGAGTCATATAAGATTATCTACAACTCACTTATGAAATTACAACCATGTTATAACATGCTAGCCCAACCTTGATTTTAAAAAAAAAAAAATGGCTTCAACACACAACAAAGAATTAAAAATAACCATAATTGTGCTAAAAAAACTTAAAGGAATGACTAAAAACTAATCTACTATGTATAATACATTAAAATAACCTTCAAACTTGTCCAATCAACCTAGATAAAAAAAACTTCTAAGTTATTTCCTTCTCTTTATAAGCATATCAACATATGGTTGATAGGGGTGAATAAAAATTTGATTTTTAGATTGACAACATAACTTACCAGCTCTTAAGAATGTGTCATTGGAAATGATCACTAATCCATTATCTCCCTCACTAAAAACCAAGTTCATTTGCTTAATTTATAATTGATCATATAGGTCAAAAATACTCTCTAAATTGACAAAATCCTTTGGTAACTCATTGGAATTCATTTGTGTAACTTGATCCTCATGTGCACCTTGAAACTTTGACTAATCTTTGAAAAAAATCAGCATCTTCTTGAAAGAAATGGGTAGTTTGGAGATCATTATCAATATTTTGCCAACCTACTTGTGTGTTTGTGGTATCAGGCCTTACAATTGATTTAAGAACCTAATACTGATATTTCATGATGTATTTGATCCCATAAAACTAATATGTGACTATTGTAACTCCATTAGCATCCTTGTGCTACTCTTTAGGTTCTATTATATTTCTAAAAGATTCAAATTCTTAAACAATATCTAAATATTACTTCCATGCCTTGTCAAGATCTTATTGAGGATTCATAAGATTTGGGAGAATGGTATTCTCTTATTTGAGAAAATCACATAAATTTAATATGATTTTCAAGGTCAATATCTCTTTAGGCAACCCATTACTATTTAACTCCACCATCTGATCACCACAGGTCTCTTGCATCCATGACTAATTTTTAGGAGAAGAATCAACCACTTACACTAATTTTCCATGTTATTCCTACACTTTCATGGGTTCCTTAGACATTTCAAATAATGCTATAACTATTGAAAGTCCATAAGTATCTTGGTTCTATTTTTAGGGGTTGTTGGCTTACTAAAAGTGTCAAATTCCTTAATGAGGTCACAGTAGAGCTTCCAAGTTTCATCAAGCTCTTATTGAGGCTTCAAAAGATTTAGTAGAATGGTGTTCCCATCATGTATATAATAGGTGCCTAAACCTACTCCTTTTATATGATCATATGGTTCAAATTCATGATAATCTTCTTCCCATTCATCAAATAAACAATCAAGAACTTATTCTACTAGTGTAGTGAACTCATGGCGAGTAACATCCTCTTATTGATCAAACATAAGGTTTAGTATGATGGATTCCTCCTCAAGTATGCAATAAGATTCCACGCCTACTTATTAATTAAGATTCATGCCATAAAAATCACTCTCTTTCTAGTTCAAAATAATAGACTCACCTAGCATTGGTGCTTTCTCATGCACTTCTCCTTGTGAAGTTGGTTCACTTAGTTTTCCTTAAGAATATAACACATTTTGGACCATCAAATCTTGGTTTAGCACTTCTTTTGGACATGTGGTTTGGTTATGAGGATAATTTAAAGGATAAAACCACTCATAGTCCTAAAACATTTTATTTTACATAGGTATAGTGGATTTTCAAGTGATACCAACATTAGGATTTTGACTGTTATAGGGCCTAGCTTATGTGATTTGGACTTAAGCTTGTGGATTGGCTTGATAAGGCTACTAATTAGGCTGGTAAGGATAATTTTAAGGATGGTACATGATGATTCCAATAAATTTACCTCATATTACTATATATTCATCTTTTACCCACTACATAATCCACCATTTCATGTACCCATAATAAAATTATATCCATAATTGTCTCTATTAACATAAGATATGTTTATGATGCATATATTCATTGTTATAGTTTAATAAATGATTATTTATAGATAAAATAGTATGATTTATTGTTATATAGATTTTTTATATTAATGGTGAATCAATAATGTAGGTTATTGAATGGTCATCATGTTTCTCACAAGATATGCCAACCTGTAGCTATGAAAGAGAGAAATCCATTTGACTTGCTGCCAACATATATCAAGTGGCTATATGCATTTCAATGCTACAAAAATTAGTTTTTAAAATAGTAGCAAAATTAACATAAAAGAGTTTTTAAATCTTGAATATTATTTCATATTTTTATTACCCTTGAAAAATTATACACTTTCCAAAAAATGACATCTCATTTTGAGTCAGTATGTGAAAGTTATGGCTCTCAAAAGTAGTGCGTAGCAGTTTAGGCTGTGACACCTCATAGAAATAGATATTCTTAGTTATCATTTTGGAGTTGAATATATCTTACATGATTCTAGGAGAAATAATAGTGCCATAAAAATAGGGAGTGATTCTCTCAAATAGAATCCTCATGACACAAATTAATCTTTATATGTATTATTGTCTTATGCTTAAATAGTATTGTTGCATATTATTATTAGGTTCAACCTATATTTATGGTTAAAACCTCCTAGATTTTTTTTAAATTCCTATATTTTTTATCCTATAAATAATCAATGTATCTATCCTATATAAATTGAGGATCTTAGGTTGTAAAGGAGTTAGTAATTAGTTCAGTAATTCATTAATTCAGTATTGTTCAAATATTGTAATCAAGTTCATATTATATTATAATACATAGGTATTAATTATATTTTTATAAATAGAGGGTTATGTTAGCCCCTATTTTAGTAAGTATAGGATTCATTCCATCAAGACATCCACATCAGTATGAGGCATTATTTTTCTTAATAATGACTTTTTGGCATCTTAACACCAACTGGAGGGATCAACACATACCTTATGCTAGCTGGTAGGTGGCTAATAAATTCCAAGATTTTTAGGGAATTTTCAATGATTAATCAATATGTGGTGACTTTAACATGAAATTAACAAGGTGATGGAGTTGATATAATGATCACTAAGGCTCTAGCTCGACACCCAACATGTGCACTCCACCCTGGTAGAGATGTTCTTAAAGAGTTATGAAATAATCTCTAACTAGTGAAGATAAAGAGATAAAAAATAAGTGAAATGAAGCTCCAAAGAATTGAAATTGGTTCTATATACATGTATCAAGAATCTAGTAGATTTAGGCTTATCATGGATGCCATTAAGGATCTATTTATATACACCCAAGCTCACTTATGAGATTTTGGGTCATGACGTAGGATAACTTAAGTATATTTCCTAATATAAACTCTATATTATTTATGATTTAATTAATGAGGATGAAGGCTACATCAAATTAAGCTTGATATAGTTTACGCATCTTTGGTATTGATCTTTAAATGTGTAATGATCATAATGTTATAATTTTTAGACATTTATGTTAAGAATGTTGTTAATGAGTTTCTAGTTAATGATGTTAATGGCATCCCTATAAAAGGTGATGATGTCAGTCATAACTTGTGTAAAGATGAAGTATATAAGTCCCATACACCAAGTTTTCCTACTCATTCTAGAAGTGAAATTATAAGTATAAGTAACTAAAGAGAAATCATCCCTTTGACATTTACAAGTACCGATATGACACTAGGCTTAACTTAACAAATACTTGTGCCCTTATGATTCTAGAACTATTCCACCAAAAGGCTTGCACCTATAGGTCATAAAACTTATCCCATGAAAGGCTAACACCTATGGATCTACTGAAAGACCTCTCAAATGACCAAGTAACTTAATTAATGTCTTGCACCATGGCATAACTAGCCTAATGTAGGCCCTAGTTCCTTCTCAATTATACTTTGGGTGAGTGCATAAGGCATGTGCCTTATGTGAATTGATTCTGACACAATTGAGTGTAAAATGTCAATCACAAAGGGAATATCTCATCTTTTCACCTAGTTACATTAATCTAATAACCAACTAAGATAACTTGGTGCACTCTTTTATATAACATTTTGGTTCCATTACTAGGACCCATGTTGAATATTATTGTTGAAATGATTTGGTAGAGTGATGCACTGACTCTCTATCAAAAAAGTTGAGTGATGGTTACAAAAAGTGGAAGATAGATTTACACTAAAGCATATAATAGATTTACACTAAAGCATATAAACTATAGAAGACAAAAGATAATAAAGTGGATTTTATATGAAGTCTTTTTCAATGAGTTTCTTGAGCATGTGTATTGGTGGTTGGCTACATATTCAACCCACTAAAGGAGCCATGGATAGTGTTATGAGTGGATGAAGGAGTGACTAGAGAGGATTGAGACCCTAGATTCCACTTGGACTAGAGTAATATATAAATGGTGGTAAGGAGTGCTGAATAGCTACATACTTGAGTTCTTGGTCTCAGCATACTCATGCCATGAGTAAGTAGAGTACTATTTTTAACATGACCCTCAAGGCACATTTATGAAATAATTTGGCATAGAGCTCAAAAATCTAATGGTGGATTATGGCTTTGAAACTTTGGGGATGGAAGGCTAAAGTCCTTTCATGTATGATCAACATAAAGGGGTAGAAGGGGATGTGTAGGTGAGGTGTAATAGAAGGGGATGATCAGATTAAAGAATGAGAGCTTATAAGATAGACATATAATAATAGACAACATATATTGATAAAACATATAGAGCTTAGAAGTGCTAAAATAACTTGTAGTGAGTGGGAAGGGCATGGGGAAATATCTCTTGAAACACAACAATGTGAAGATTAGAGATACAATGAAGTGATGGAAAGAGATCAACATTTTATAGTTATATAATTCATTGGGTTCCTATAAGATTTGATAACTAAAGATACACTTAACGTGCCTACCCCATTTGAACCTATAATGCATGGTCACATGCTAGATCCCCCACTTGAAGAAAGTATATAAGTGATAATTGTCCTAGTTGTTGACATAAATATTAGATTTTTTATATACTTGGAGTGAAACTTTGTGATTGAACAAATTATTCTATACAAGGAGGTGAGCAAAACTACCCCTAGACCTTTGGGTGCTAACTCACCATAACAAAACTTGAGTGTAAGTATACCAACTCAACCAATGTTAGCAACACAAAATGGGTAATAACCCACAAAAAGTGGTCTAGCACCACAAATAAGTATTACATCATCATCAACATCAACTTTGACAATAATAATGATGGGACCAATGCCTAACCTAGTGGCTAGTGGCATTAGACCTCCACCAAGATAGATGTTGTGGGGATAAGCACCCTAGATACCAACTACACCCACAAAAAATTTACTAAAAAATGGCCTTTTACTTTCTATAATATCATATCATGAAGAATGTTTTAGATCATGTGCTAAAGTGTGAACTAATGTGGCACATGTGGGACATAACCCAATCGGAGTGCAAGATAACCCAAATTGTGACCACTCTACTTGATCACACCCATACTTGGTATAGAAAATTCAATATTAACTAGGTTATGGTTGATTATGATACCCTAAAGGAGGCATTACTAAATTAATTTGACATTCTAGAGTTTTAATAATAGAGCATCACTATTCTCAAAGAGATTACCTAAGAATTATCAAAAAGTCTATGCCTATATGATGTAAGGTTTAGAATTATCCTATAAAAGCTCCCATATAATATTCACCCTTCCAACATGTATAATGGTTAATTGGAGGGTTTTTAGTGCCATTTTAAAGAGTGATTTCCATGAAATTTTTTACAAACCCTCACGAAGTTCTTAAATCTATGATCAAAGCCAAGGCAGTTGGAAGTGTCAACACTGTGATCAACCCATTTATGAAAGTGCATATTGAATTCATGGCCTCCCAAATCCAAAATATTACCATTATCTAATCATAATAAACTCAAAGTGGATTATGGTGCATCAAATGTGAAGCAAAAGGCCATAATAAGAATAACTACCCATGAAGGGATGTGTGCACTCTAATCTTAAACTACAAAGTTCATTGAGAGGTGCATGATGTTCACAATTTCCCATTGTTGTAATGTGATAGATAGGTCAACATAACCATATATTATCAATTATGTGATGTTGAAACCCATACCATAGCTAATTATTGGTTTATTGATTAGATGTGAAAGAATATGAAAAGATGTTCAAGATAGGCCACTATAGTAGTTAGAGGGCAAGCTAATCAATGAAATGAATCCTATGGCTAATAAATTACAAGATTTGGGATGCAATGAGGTGCTAGAAGGTGAGGTGGAGGATGTAGTAGTGGAAGGTTCACACCCATTCATGTTATAAGTGTGGATCCATAGAACATTATCAATGCAACTATCCTACACATCCCATGTGTGGGTATTGTTGAGGGTCCCATAAGGTCAAGCAATTCCCTAACCTACGCAAAAAGTTAACCCAAGATAGGGCTACCATAGGCAAAGGTGTAAGAATGATCAGGTGTGAGATAAAAATATAAAAATGGAACCCAAAGGCATAACCAACATGTACATAGATAGTTAAGGTACATGCAACTACTCATAATAGATTCACCACTCAGCTGTCAATTATGCCAATACTTGAGCTACACTTAGAATATGGTGATAAGGGTCATACTAATAACACAATGTGATTTAAACCAAAATATGAACCCTACCCATACCTAATATGCCATAAATATGTACTACAATAGGCCATGAGTGTAATCCAAAACTTGCAAGGGGAGCTCTAATTAGTGTGAGATCTAGAAGCACAGGTTGTTTCCTCTTGAAAGAAGCTAGACAACTAAGAAGTTGAGATATAAGAATTAATAAAAATCTTGTGCCTCTTACAAATAGAGGGAATACTTCCCCTATTAAATAACTTTCTCTTAGAATGTTTGGGTCAAAAGTAAGTTGAAGTTGTTACACCACACATGGAAAGGGCGTGAGAAGTTTAGCATACATAGAATGTGGAGTATGATAAAAAATATTGGTGAATGCCATTATTGATGGATGGTATATCTATGAGGTCCTTGTAGACACATGTGCCAAGGTCAACATCTTGACCAAGAATTCCTTGGAGAAAATGGGTAGGCCAACCTTGAAGCCTTCCCCTCATATACTCTTCATGGCTAATAAGACCCAAGCACAGCCTATCAAAATTTTAAAGAGCATAGTTGTAGATATTATGGGCACTAAATTCCATGTTGACTTCAAAGTGATCGAGTTAGTAGAATAGGACAGCTACCCAACACTTCTATAAAGGCCATGGTGTTATGTAAAAAATGTAGATATGTACTTTAAGAGGTATTATATGCCATTTGAGAATGAAAAATAGAGGGTAGTTATACCCCTCTCATAGGACCAAGGACCCCCCAATGTTGAGTGTGGACCTCAAGGATAAGATCAACCACATATATAACATCATGGAACAAGGCATTAAGACTCTAAGAATTTATGATCAAGGAGTCCTTTTCTAAGAAGATGGATAATTAGACTCAAACAACACCAATGTTTCTTATGACTATTGGGTTGAGGAAACATATGAGACCACTAGTCGAAGGTGCCACTTGGTGTGTGTAAAAGCACCAAAAATAGTAACGATAGGCTGGGGCCATATTGATCATGCTTCTAAAATATAGGTCCCTTATTCCAAGAAGAAGGGAAAAAGAGTGTTTCACCTTTGTAAGGTAAAACTTACAATGCTCTTGAGATATGAAGGGAGTAATCTAGTGGAAGACTATGCCCATGACCTCGAATCATGCATCCCAAAAGAGGTGGATAGAAATTGGCACACTAGTGTATATATTGGAGAGCACTTTTACTCATTGGTGGTCATAGCAAGAGCCTAAATTTCCAACTTAGCAAGATGTGAAGGTAATCATTTTCACTAGATTTTGAAAGAATGAGGACCTAGACATCTCAACCTACTTTGATGACTCTGACCCCATATTACATGTGCAAATTTGTGAATAAACATAGACTATCTATAGAAATAATGCCCCAAGGAACCTATGGGTGCATGCCTTCTATATGACCTTAATGACTTAGTTATGGGAATGATACATTATTAATGAGATGTGCCATGAGATAACCAATTGGGATTCACTTTAGGAGTAGTTTATTCACACCTTCTCTTTTTATTCACAAAACCTTGAATTGATTGAGATACTATAGGTAGTTTAAAGGTTAGTGTTGAAGGACACTAGAATATTATAAGAGTGCCTAAAAGACATGTTCAATGAAAAAGGGTTGGTGCTCCTAACTTTCTTTGAAAAATAAACCCTTAATAGTGACTCTAATTATGAAGATGATGAAACTTGGAAGGTGTGAAATTTAAAGATCTTGATAGGCAAAATAAGGTTAGTGCATCAAGTTGAGGATAACACCCTAGAATAAGAATACCCTACCCATATTAAGATAGAAATAATTAAGGGAAATAAACAAGTTAAGGATTCACATTAGGAGAAGAATTAAACCTAACACGTGCCACTAAAACTACCAAGGTAGCTATCAAATCATAAGGAGAACCAAAGATTTCTACTCTAAATGCCTATTGGTCTGACATAGCTATGGCATGTATTATGGACCTCCTAAAGGAATTCCAAGACTTGTTCCCTTATAAAAACTAAAATATGAAATACACACATCCATCCTTTGGTAATATGATCATCAAGCTAGTTTTTAGTGCAAGACCTATCAAGAAGCAACTTTATAAGATGAACCCTAATCTTCATGCCAAGGTCAAGATAGAGATTGATGACATGATAGACATAGGATTAATATACTCTATATAAGAATATAAATGGTCTAGCCTTATGGTCATCAACATTAATAAGGATGGGCACATCTAGATTTGAGTTGACTATAGATTTTTGAATGACACCTACATAACTGCCCCATTTCCAACTTTGTTCATCGAAGAAGTCTTGGATGGCATTATAGGTTATGAAATATACACTTTCACTGATGGGTTCTCAAGATACCATCAAGTCTAGATCAAGGAAGAGGATAAGCCCAAAGCTACCTTTATGATAGAATGGAGTTATTTAACATACAACTTAATGCCCTTTGGATTGAAGAATGTGCTAGCCATATTCTCTTAAGTGGTGATCATCACTTTAAAAGAATTTATTCATAAGTGCCTCCAAGTGTATTTAGATGATTAGACTATGTACAAATTAGTAAAAGATCACTATGATAACTTGCACATGATGTTTAAGAGGTGTAGATAGTTGTAGATTTATGTAAACCTTAATAAGTGTGTTTTCATAACACCATTTAACACTTTTCTTAGGAACATCATCTATAAAGATGGTCTACTTGTTGATCCAATAAAGATTGTAATCATATTTTAGCTCCAAAATCCACCAATGCAAAAGGATGTTTGCATTTTTATTGGCAATTATGCATACTATAAGAAGTTTATAAGGAACTATGCCAAGTTTTAAGTGCTACTATAAGGCATACCATTACGAAAATTCCCTAAATAGATAATTCTATTTCATGTCCATGTTGATGCATCTAGGACTATTATTAGTACCATTTTGGTGTAACCAGGTGAAGGAAAAATGGACCAACCCATTTATTTAATGAGTAAAAAATTGACCAAGGTTGAGAAAAACTATACCACAACTAAGCATGAGGCACTTGCCATGGTCTATGCCTTGCAAAAGTTTTGATAGTATTTGTTGGTGACCCTCTTCATCTTATTCACTAATCACAAAGTACTTAAGTACTTGATAATAAGCACTTCTCCATAGGTGCATTTATCTATGGATTATTTTATTTCAATAATTCTAGTTTTCTATTGTAGTAAAACTTGGAAAATAAAACTTGGGCCCATACCATCTATCCTGCATTAACTCTGGTGATGCAATAGTGCCTATTCAAGATGATATGATAGATGCATAAATTTATAGGGTCTAGTGCATCCCAAAAGACTTTTTAGATATCATTAAATTCCTAACATTTGGATCTATACCCTTGGATATGATGACTAAGGAGAATAAGTAGCTCATAGTTCATGCCACCCATTTTCAACTCATTGGCAGGGAAATGTACAAGTTGAGCTAAGATGGGGTCCTATGTTGATGTGTTTTAAAGAAAAAATGGGACTCAATTTTGTAAGAGGTGTATGAGGGGATTTATAGAGGTCATTATGCTAGAAATAATACAAATCACAAGGTACTATAATCAAGCTTATGGTGGCCAACTCTATTCTAGGATGTAAAATATTACACCAAAACATGTGACATCTGGAAGTGTACAAGAAATCCCAACCACTAGGATGAGATTCCTCTCATCCCCATCCTTGTTAAGGTGTAATTTAAAAAATGGGCCATTGACTTTGTTAGTCCTACTTCATCAAGTGGGCCAATGTATCACCAACCATAGATTGTATAGTAACCACCATAATAGGGTTTATTTGGGAAAATATCATCATCACTATGGGTGCCCATTTAGATTAACTATCAACTATGTCATGTACTTCATCAATTAAACCATTTAAATCCTACTTATTGAATATATGGTGGCACACCATAAGATAACATCTTATCATCCTTAAGCAAATGGCACCACTAAGGCATTCAATAAGATATTGGGAACATGCTTCACAAAGATATGGAATGTTGATAGCAAATATTGGGATGACCATGTATTAGTAGTATTTTGGGCCTACCACACTACATACAAGTTCCTAAATAAGGATACACCATTTGAACTAGTGTTTGGTGTAGAGGCCATTTTACTTATGGAATTTATGGTACCCTCATTATGCATCATGTGTATTGGTTGATTGGATGACCAAGAGTCTTTAATTACATGCCCAAGTAAGATGGATCCAACAAATAGAAAAGGCATTCCAAAATATATGGCATGATAAGCACATCAAGTGCAAGGTACTTACTAAATGAGTATTTATATTTCTATATGATTCAAAGTACCTCAAACACCTAGGCAAATTGTAAATTAGGTAGATGGGACCTTATATCATCCATGGTATATTGTAGATTGGTGCATGTAATTTATACATGTTATAGGTGAAATTCTCACTAGACATTTCAATAGAAACATATTAAAACCCGATAATCATTGGGATGGTGCTTTCACTATTAGACATCGACTTGTCAGTCATAATTTGGTTGTATTGGGTTAACCATAATAAAATTTGGTACAAGCCAAATATTTATTTATTTTTGTTCCATTAATGTTGGGTGGGTAATTTTGGTAGTTTCAAGCCTTTAGGAGAACTCTTCTAGTGCTTACATGCATAAATATAATTGAGTGAGTTGGGTATAGATTCTCTCTAAGTACCTAAGGCCATACACCAAAGTTTTTAGGCACATGAAGTTTGATACATTCAGAAAGTTGAGAGTACCAAGTTGAGAAAGGGAGGCACACAAGATGTTCATATGTAAGAAGTTGAGAAGAGAGAATGAAGTGCTAGAGGACTAGAAAAAGAATCTGTATGGGGTAGGGAAGGTTGAAACAAGACATGGAAGTATAGAGAAATTGACCAAGAAATAGAGGTGTACTTAAAAAGAAGAACAACACTAAGAAGAGATGGAATTGAGGAGGTTGAGTCACGTGTATGTGAAGCACTACAACCAAGTCACCATAAGAAGGGCAAAGGTAATTCCAAGGTAAACAAAGTGTAAGAGAATGATTGTATATATAACTAGCACCCACCCAATGGTTAGTGGGAAGTGACCATTTGAATTACCTATCACTTCATCGGATAATTTGTTAAGAACATTTAATGACTATGATGGTATAGGCATAAAGATCTATAATAAATGAGGATGTGGTGGTGGATTTTCATAAATTTTAAGGGTTTAGTAAATTTCAAGATATCCATGTACCACCATGTCATTAATCACCAACTATTAATAAGATAGATGAAACTATAGTATAAAGAGGCAAATGGAAAATTATACTAGGTTACAAACCTTGTGCAAATTTGAACCAGACATAAAGAGCCAAACTACAACTAAAGCCACCCAAAAAATAGAAAACATTACCATATTGAAAGCTAGAGCATCCAAAATCCCAAGAGAGAATGGTTGAACTAAGATATATATTACATTCTAATTAAAATTGGAAAGGAGGTGAGTGAAGAGGAATTGAGAGAGAAACTAAATAGTAAGAATTCTATAAAACACTAAGGCTACCATTAATGATGCATGAAGCTTGAGAGACAAAAATACAATCATAGTTTATGTGACTATGAGGAAGTATGAAGTAACATTAAGGGCTTCAAGAATAGCAACCAACCATGCTTTAATAATATCCAATTCAAAATGGGAAAGAAAAGATTAAGTAAAGGTGTATCATAGGTACAAAGGGATGCCAAGAAGGCATAGATAATGAAAGAAGCAACCACTACAAATCAAGAAACACAACTGGTAGAAGGCATTAGAGTCACTATAATTGACCCTAAAGCAAGCATAAATCTTTTTTATATAGAGAGATATGGTTCCCCCAGAGGTCATAATGGTTATCCTTCACACACATGTGCATATTAAAGGAGTAAAACCATCAAACACCTAACAATGTGTAATAAATCAACTAAGGTGGACATGACAATATTAGATATCTCCATCCAAGACAAACTGGAGATAACTTAAACAACCCAATTGTTTGAGCAGCCAAGTTTTGGCAAGTCAGTGGACTTGGTATAATTCCTCCTCTCATGCATCCATGATGACCACTTCTATATTGTAGGGAGGTACATGAGGATCTTAGTGTGCCTCATTATTAGGATCATAGGACTCCTAGGTAAAGGGATGGACATCTGTCAAATGATGGATGATGAAGTGGATGTTGAGAGGGTTGTAAAGCTCCTAGGTTACTACAAGGTAGGGTTTACATTCCCAATCAAGGACATATAGAACCCTAGCATGAGGGAAGAGATGTGCCTTTTTATAACCAAGCTATGCCCTAGAAAAATGTGGTCTGACATCATTAAGACATACTTATGCATTTCCCCTCACATCACATAAGGGGTGAAGTTTAATTTCATAAAAAATATTATTGAGGAGATGGTTAAGAATATGTTGGAGTGCCAAAAAGCATGTGAGGCATTTAGATGGGGATATATGCTAATATTGATAGTGATGGAGGAGACTATCATGCCATATGATGATGAATACAATCTATGGGTGTTCTCAATGCATAATGACTCCCCTATGATGAAGTATCAAGACTTCATCTACCCACTCAAATTTTCACAAAAACAAAAAAAACAAGGGTGCAAGGGTGGTATGACTAATACATCAATGCCTTTAGGATTGAATGGTGCATCCCTCAAAATCTCCCATAATTAAACATTTATATGCATTAAATTTTGTGCTCATAGATGTTTGGGATCAACCAACAATGGATTACACTTGTGAAAGCAATAAATGCGGAAATAAATCAGATAGATAAGTAACTGAAATGATAAATAGCACAGAACAAGATATATAAGAAAACACCCTGAAAACTTGTATTAAAACTCTTTATAATAGGAATACAATTGAAGAAACTTCGTTCTTCCACACCTCTCTCAGATGCACACAAGATCTCTCACTAGATCTCTATTCCTTAAGAGCTCTCTCTCAAGTACAATCAAATCCAACAACTTGGATTGATGCAACTCAGTACTGTCCTTCAAACATTCACAATGCTCTACTCATACAGTTCTACTCTCTAAGCTAAGAAGATCTTTCCTACATATAGAAATAGGAAACTTGAGCATGCTCTTACAACAAATAGTTAAGCCTCTTCAACAAGGGCTCTAAAAATAATATTGCTAATAATAGAGATGCGAGCTTGAGACTACAACTCAAACTCATCATGCAAACACTCGCTTCTGTCCTTAGAAATTGCTTTTTGGACACACAGGTAACCGACGTCAGTTCCTGCCTATTCGCCTATGACCATCGCTAGCCGACCCTACTGCCGATGTCGACGCCTCTGCAACTGCAACTGACTGACGTCGGTCGCTCCTGACCGACGCCGGTGTCTGTGTAGACCCGAAACTATTTTAGTATGCTCCTTGGTGAAGCTTTTAGCTCCACACCCTAACAATCTCCCACTTGGAGATAAACCAGCTGCACCAGTATCTGTACAGCAACATCTTCTATCTCCTCCATCTTCAATTCAATCATGAAGACCAATAGAAGTTGAATGAAGATTCAACTTCTCCTTAGTAACCGGCTTTGTTAGCATATCTACAGGATTCCTATCTGTATGGATTTTCTCCAGCTTCAACTCACCATCTTCCAATACCTGTCGTATGAAGTGGTACCTTAGCTATATGTGCTTGGTTCTTGAGTGAAAAGCTGAGTTCTTAGCTAAATGGATTGCACTCTGACTATCACTATACAATCTGCAACTCTCATGCTCCCTTCTAAGCTCTTCCATGAACCGTGTCATCCATATCATCTCCTTGCTAGCTTTTGTGGCTGCAATATACTCTACTTCTATAGTTGACAAGGCAACAACCTTCTGCAACTTAGATATCTAACTAACCATCGTTCCACCTACAGTAAAAACATAACCTGTAGTGCTCCTTCTACCATCCAAATCCCCTGCCATATCTGAATCTACATAACCATGTAGAGAACTATCTGAACCTCCATAGCACAAATGCTTGCTACTGGTTCCTCTCAGATATCTAAGGATCCATTGAACTACTTTCCAATGTTCCTTACCTGGATTGGCCATATATTTGCTCACTACTCCCACTGCTTGGGCAATATCTGGTCTAGTACACACCATTGCATACATCAAACTTCCTACTATGGAAGAATATGGAACCTTACTCATGTACTCTACCTCTTCATGTGAATTAGGACATTATTCTTTACTCACCTTAAAATGTCCAGCCAAAGGTGTGCTTACTGGTTTAGCATCCTGCATATTGAACCGTTTTAACACCTTGTCCACATAATCCTCCTGAGACAATATCAACCTGTGATTTTTCCTGTCTCTCTTAATGCTCATGCCAAGGATTTTCTTAGCTGCTCCCAAATCCTTCATAGCAAATGTTTGAGCTAATTTTACCTTAATCTCTGAGATATCCTGCATGTGAGACCCTGCAACCAGCATGTCATCTACATACAACAATAGAATAATATATCTACCGTTATCAAATCTCTTGAAATACACACAATGGTCTGATTGACACCTACTGTAGCCATGCTCAGTCATAAACCTATCAAATTTTAAGTACCATTGCCTAGGAGCTTGCTTGAGGCCATACAAGCTTTTCTTTAACCTGCACACAAACTTCTCCTTACCCTTGACCTCAAAACCTTCTGGCTGTTCCATGTATATTTCCTCATCCAAATCTCCATGAAGAAACACTGTCTTAACATCTAGCTGCTCAATATGCAAATCCTCAAAAGCAACCAAAGACAATACAACCCTTATAGAAGTCATCTTAACAATAGGAGAAAAAATCTCACCAAAGTCAATACCTGGCTTTTGTGCAAATCCTTTCACTACCAATCTGGCCTTATATCTCATCTGTCCATCCTCACCTTCCTTCAACCTGTAGGTCCATCTGTTCTTCAGTGTTCTCTTACCAGCTGGCAATTCAACCAAATCCCATGTTTGGTTCTCTCTTAAGGACTCCATCTCCTCAACCATGCCACCCTCCCACTTACTCCTGGACTCCACCTGTAATGCTTCTTCAAAACTCTCTGGTTTTCCACCATCGATTAGCAATAAATAATATAAGGAAGGAGAATATCTAATTGGAGGCTTACTTACCCTTTCAGACCTCCTGATGGGTGTCTTGGACTCGTTCTCAACAATCTGTCCACCCAAATTTTTTGACAGTGACCGACCTCGGCCACCTGTAGACCTGTTACTGGCCGACGCCGGTTCTTCCTGGCCGATGCCGGTACCTGGTCTACCGACGTCGGTCTTTGTACGACCGACATCGGTTTCTGTACTGCCGACGCCGGTTCCTAACCTACCGACGTCGGTCTCTGTGTTTTCCTGTAAGTGATTATTTCTTTTTCTCGTGAGCTCATTTTGGACCATAACTTCATCCAATTCACTATTGCTCTACCCAGATTGATCTAGCTTCCTTATCTGATCACTGTACATCACTCTTTCATTGAAAACAACATCACGACTCCTGATTACCTTGTTAGTTCCTAGATTCCAAAATTTGAAACCAAAATCATCTGAGCCATAGCCAATAAACGTGCACCTCATAGACTTAGCATCAAGCTTCTTTCTATTTTCCTTATCTATGTGCACAAAGGCTTCACAACTAAAAACTTTGAGATATGAGAGATCTACCTTTTTACCTGTCCATGCCTCTTCTAGAATTCCACCATCCAGAGCTGTAGAGGGTCCTCTATTGATCAGGTACACTGCGGTGTCAACTGCTTCTGCCCAAAACTCTAGGGGCAACCCTGCATGCAATCTCATACATCTTACATGCTCCATGATAGTTCTGTTCATCCTTTCAGCAATACCATTTTGCTGAGGTGTCTTTGGAACCATCCTTTGCCTTCGGATTCTATGAGTGTAACAGTACCATTTAAACTTAAGACTGTAGAACTCACCGCCATTATCAGATCTCAAGCACTTTAATCTTCTGCCTGTTTCATTCTCAACCATAGCTTTCCAAATCTTAAAAGTCTCAAAAACATCAGATTTCTTTTTAATACAGTAGATCCATACCTTTCTTGTGGCGTCATCTATGAATGTAACATAGTACCGTGATCCACCAATAGAGGCTACCTGAGTTGGTCCCCACACGTCTGTGTGAACAAGCTGCAACTTCTGCCTTTTCTTAGTAGACCCAGTCTTGAGAAAACTAACCCTTTTCTATTTTCCAAATACATAATGCTCACAAAATTCTAGATCCATACTTTTCAAATCTGAAAGCATACCTTTAGACTTAAGAATTGACATCCCCTTCTCACTCATGTGGCCAAGCCTTGAGTGCCACAATTTAGCATCCACATCTAAAGTAGATAAAACTGAAGGAGATTTGTTAGTAACACAATTACACAAATAGAGAGTACCTTCTCTCTTACCTCTGGCCATAACAAGTGCACCCTTGGTCACTTTCCAAGATTCTGCTGTGAGAGTTACTGTACAACCCTCATCACCTAGCTTACTTGCAAAAATCAAATTTCTCTTCAAACTAGGAACATGCATCACATCTCTCAACACCCATGTGTTGCCATTCTGTATCTTCAGTTGCACTTTACCTTTGCCAGTAATCTTACAAGGCTCATTATCCCCTAAGTACACTATTCCAAAATCTCCATGGATATAGTCACTGAAATATTCCCTGTTAGGAGTAGCATGAAAAGATGCACCAGAATCTAATACCCAAGATTCTATATTATTATTATACAAAGAGAAAATTAAAGCATCCTATGCAATACCTGCAATCTTGGCTTCTTCCTTTCCTTCGTGCTGGTTGTCCTCCTTAGGCTTTGACCAACAATCTCTGCTTATGTGCCCCATCTTTCCACAATTCTAGCATTGTGGCTTCCTGCCATTTCTGAATTTAGATCTGCCTTTCCCCTTAGACTTGGATCTTGCTCTACCTTTCTTGCTCTTCTCTTTTTGCCTTCCCCTGCTCTCAAAACTTAAAGTGTTCCCAGATGCCTCTTCTGTGCTTTTCCTACGTATTTCCTCATTCAAGATAACACTAACAACATCCTCTACTTTCAAAATATTTGATGCAGATGCAGTACTAAGCCATGCCAGCTTTCAGGCAAAGAACATAATATTAAAAGAGCTTTTATCTCATCATCAAACACTATATTTACTGAGCTTAATTGATTCACAATACCATTGAAATCATTCAGATGAGTAGAAACAGATCCACCTTCATTCATATGCAAATTAAATAACTGCTTCATAAGATATACCTTATTTGAAGCTGAGGGTTTTTCATACATATTTGCTAACGTAGTCATCAACTCTACCATTGTTTTTGCCTGTGACAAATTAGATATCACAGTGGAGGCCAGACTCAGTCTTATAGACCCCAGAGCCTTTCTGTCAAGAACTTCCCATTCTTCATCCTCCATGTCCTTGGGCTTCTTTGCAATCCCACCTAATGGTAAGTAGATATCTTTCTGATACAGATAGTCCTCTATCTGCATTCTCCAGTGTTGATAGTTCTTGCCATTAAACTTTTCCATTCTCAACTTACTTTCTTCTGCCATTGCTTCTCCCACTCAAACAAAAAGTCCCTACAGAACCCTATGAGCAACCTGTAATCCAAACACACTACACAGATCTGAACCACCTATTAGTTAACCTGAGCTCTGATACCAAATATCAAGCTCTAAACCTGTAACCTGGCTTTGATACCACTTGTTGGGGATCAACCAACAATGGATTACACTTGTGAAAGCAATAAATGCAAAAATAAATCAGATAGATAAGTAACTGAAATGATAAATAGCACAGAACAAGATATACAAGAAAACACCCTGAAAACTTGTATTAAAACTCTTTACAATAGGAATACAATTGAATAAACTTCGTTCTTCCACACCTCTCTCAGATGCACACAAGATCTCTCACTAGATCTCTATTCCTTAAGAGCTCTCTCTCAAGTACAATCAAATCCAACAACCTGGATTGATGCAACTCAATACTATCCTTCAAACATTCACAATGCTCTACTCATACGGTTCTACTCTCTAAGTTAAGAAGATCTTTCCTACATATAGAAATAGGAAACTTGAGCATGCTCTTACAACAAACAGTTAAGCCTCTTCAACAAGGGCTCTAAAAATAATATTGCTAATAATAGAGATGTGAGCTTGAGACTACAACTCAAACTCATCATGCAAACACTCGCTTCTGTCCTCAGAAATCACTTTCTGGACACACAGGTAACCGATGTTGGTTCCTGCCTGTTCACCTGTGACCGTCGCCGGCCGACCCTACTGTCGACATCGGCGCCTCTACAACTGCAACTGACCGACGTCGGTCGCTCCTGACCGACGTCGGTGTCTGTGTAGACCCAAAATTGTTTTAGTATGCTCCTTGGTGAAGCTTTTAGCTCCACACCCTAACAATAGATAGAAACCTATTTAGATGGTTAAAGTTTATTTATGAATTTTCTACTAATTATTTAATGGCATTGCTAAGAAGGATTCCTAATGCACAATAATTAGAGATTATGATGAAGACTATGGCTCAAGATAAAAGTAGGTTGAGGTGCTAATATGTGTACCCTAGATAAAAGGCCACTAAGGATAAGGAGGATGACTCTAACATAATGAAGCTCCATCCCCTCTAGAGGGAGATTATAACTAGGTTCATCTTAGACCTTTATTATAAGATGAAGCCACAAATTAAGGGAATTGATTCAAAAAAAGATGATGATCTCCCCCTCTTGGTTGGAAATAAAGGGAATCCAATGCCAAAGATGTAGGAGAAGACTCCCTAAAATAAAAGGGGATAGATACTAGAGGAGATCGTAGAGTGCATCAAGTTAAAGATTACCTCTAGAGAATAAATTACACATCCAACTCCTAAGAAGTATGTAACCTTCACACCAGAGACTACTTCCTCTAGCAATAACCAAACAAATAAGAAGACTAATGGACTATTTTCATTCTAAAAAATAACTCTGGTAGAAATGGAGAAATAAGATACCCTCATGTCTGGGATAGAGGAAGAGATGGAGGAAGAAAGTGAAAAGACATATATCCTACAGGAATAAGAAGAGGAAAAGGAGCCCAATGCCAAGGATGTATAGGAGGCCCTCCAAATTAGCACAACTACCATGCTTAAAGAAGTATATGAGTTGATAGTGTCCTCAACTAATGAAGAACCCTCCACACTACCTTCATGAATAAAAGAGGAGAAGAGAAGGGTGTGAAAAAAAATGGGCCTAAGTGAGGAATAAATTGAGATGGCATTGGCACTTGAAGAGAATCATACACATGCGAAGGAAAAAGAAGTGGCCAAGGTAGAGAAGGACAAGAAGGTTATCAAAAGTGAAGGACCAACCATTGAAGTAGTCAAGAAAATGCCTAATGCCCCCACCAACTAGGTAGAAGAAGCTTCATAAGAGGTATACCCAAGTAGTGAAGGGGTTTCTAAATAAAAATAAGGTGATACTAGTTCGTTAATTTAGAAAATGAAAATGGCCAAAAAACCCCAAAATTAATAAGGTGACATTGGAATATAAGGTATTTCTTGTGAGGTGAGTATTGAGAAATCTTAGGAGGAAGAAGTAGATGAAGGGTAAAATTTCAAAGAATAAACCCCTAAGGAAAAAATAGATGAATCCTCTAAGGAAAGTGCCAAAGAAAATGGTGGCATTGATGAAGAGGAGGACTAACAAATGGAGATGACCATCATCAAGAAGGGTGGTGTATATCTAAGAATAAGGGAGAGGGTGAATAAGGGGTGAAAGGGTAAATATTTTTACATGTTTGACACTATGCCTCCCCCCTAAACCACCACAACTAGGATGCGTAAATAACTTGAATTTATGTTTGATCATTATATGGTTGAGCCTTACTTTGAGGCTCCTAAAAAGGCTATTTTGGGTGTAAAAAATCTTTAAGAGGGGTAGGAATCCCTCCTCATAAACCCTTACACCATGAACCCAATGTGATCTATGAATATACTAATTAGGATGGCCACCAAGGTTATGCACTAGAATATAATCAATGATGGAAGAGTGAAAAAATGGAAGCAACTCTATAAAGAATTCTAGGAAGGAGTGTAGGCCTCTAAGTTTAAGCTATGGTAGCTTTGTGAGTGTATAAATATGGCTGAACCATCCCTTTTTGTCAGCATCAATACTTCAAACCTCTCTAAGGTTGATAATATCTGTGTGTTAGTATATTAGATGCTCCTAAAGATTAAACCCAAGACAATAAAAGAATAAGAGGAAGAAGATCCATGCATCATGCTATAGAAGGATCTTATTGCTAAGCTTAAAAAGGTAAAATACCTCTTTATGAAACTATAAGAGGGTGTAGATTTAGCCAATTCCATCTTCTTGAGCTTCTCAAACCAAGCATTAGTCATAGATACATACCCTAAGAAAGTAAAGGAGGAGAAGGAGAAGTTGATGGCATAAGTGTACTTAGTGGGCAAGTCAAAAGATACATATATCATGGGAAATGTCAATGCACTAATCACCCAAATCAAGGACCAATAACAAACCTAGAATCACTCTTTCACGCTCTACAAACTAATATTAATGAGCAAGGAGCAATCCTAGATAGAAGTGTTACTAAAGCTAAGGCAAATGTAGAGACCGACATGCTTGCACTTAGTACTACCTCTACCAAAATAGACAACCCCACTAAAGAAGTCAAACTCAACATTAATTTCTTTAACGACTTTAGCACTAATATTAAAGAGAGCACATTTATGTTTTGCATGCTAAAGACCTTGATAGTCTTGTTCAAGGATGGACTAGTAATTTTATATGGGTTAATGTTAGGCCCCTATTTTATTAAGTTCAATATTCATGATATCATGACATCCACATCGACATAAGGAATTTTTTTATTTAATGATGACTTTTTGGCATATTGGTGCTAGTTGGAGGGATCAGTGCATACCTTGCATTAGTTGGTAGGAGACTAACCAATTCTAAGATTTCTAGGGCATATTTGATGATTAAGCAATACATGGTGACTACAACACAAAAGTTGTAAGGTGATGGAGATGATAGAATGATCACTAAGGCTCTAGATCAACACCTGACATACACACTCCACCCTGGTAGAGATGTTCCTAAAGAGATATAAAAGGAGCTTAAACTAGTGAAGTAAAAGTGATACAAAGATATATAAAATGAAGCTCTAGAGAATTGAAATTGGTTTTATATGCATACACTGGGTAGTCATTAGATTTAGAATTAGCATGGATGCCATTAAGGCTCCATTTGTAAATGCCCAAGATTACTTGTGAACCTCTGGGTCATGATGTAGGATAACTTGAGTATATTTCTTGCTATAAACTTTTTATTATTTAAGCTTTAATTAATGAGGATGAAGTTTGCATCAAATTAAGCTTAATCTAGTTTATGTATCTTTGGTATTGCTATTTAAATGTGTAATGATTATAATATTATAATTTATATACATATATGTTAAGAATGTTGTTAGTGAGATTCTGGTTCATGACATTAATGGTATCCCTATAATAGGTGATGATGGCAGTCGTAACTTTTGTAAAGGTGAAGTATATAAATCCTATGTGCTAAGTATTCCTACCCCTACTAGAAACATGAGTTTAAGTATGAGTAAATAAAGAGAAAGCATCCCCTTGACCTTTCAAGTGTTGATATGATGCTAGGCTTAGCTTAATAAAGGATTTCACCCTTATTAATCTATAACTAGTCCACCAAAAGGCTTGTGCCTATAGGCCATCAAAATTAGCCCATGAAAGGCATGCGCTTATGGATCTACTAAAAGACCTCTCAAATAATGAAGTCCCATAATTATTGTCTTGTGCCATGGCACAACTATCCCAATAAGGGCCTCAATTCCTTCTCAACTACGTTCTGGGTGAGCACATAAGGCATATGCCTTATGTGAATTGATGTCGGTGTAGTCGAGTGTAAAATATTAAGTGCAAAGGGAATATCCCATGTTTACACCTAGTTGCATTAAACCAAGAACTGACTCATATAACTTGGTTTCTTTTGTATAACTTGGTGCACTCTTGGTTGTAACTTCCTAGATTTTGTATCCTATAAATAAGCCACCTATATCTCCTATATAAATAGAGGATCTTAGTTTTCAAAGGAGTTAGTAATTAGTTCAATAATTAATTAATTTAGTATTATTAAAATATTATGATCAATTTCATATTATATCATAATACCTATGTATTAATTATATTTGAATGAATAAAGAGTTATTTTATATTTAAGGTTATCTTAAGAAGGAAAGGAGTCAAGATCCATGCCAAATAAGGTAGGGCCCACTCACATGGTTTGGTAGGTTGTTTCCTCATCTGTTAGTTTAGTTTTATTTATGAATTATTTAGATGCATTTATTATTTAGTATTGAATTGTGATAATATGTGTGAATTGGTTTTATGTACTATTTATTGTATAATCATATTTAATTCCCTATATTATTTGTGATTCAATTTTAGAATAGATTAGATTTCATTTCTATCATTTAATTTCATGCAATTTACTTTATGCAAGCGTGTTGCTATCTATGCAATTATTAGGAACCAACAATAAACGAATATTAACATTACATATACAATGCTGACATCTTATCAAGATAAATGCACCCTAGGTTAACAATTAATGAGGTGGTTATTTGAGGTTAGTGGTGGCTACCCAAACTCATGTATCTTGGGTTGCATGTACTATGTCAGTCAATTGGTAGGTAAAATATTACTCATAATTTTGGAATATTTTTTTATGGAAAGTGTCAAGTACTAGTGTTTTAAGAATGTTGATTTAAATTTCCTACTTGCATAGATTAATTTCTTGCTTTTTAGACTAAATTTACCACATTATTAGATTAAATTTATTTTTTGTCCTTGAGAAAGTTTAATTTTTGTAATTAGGCTTTAAAATATCACAAATCCCAACATTTAACTACATAATATGAATAAGGTTAGCTCATGCCTTTATTTATTTTTGTGTGATATATTACTAACTAGACAAAAATTTAAAAAAAAATCTTCACAAAGAAACTAACCCTATGCAGAGTAGAGAAATGATCAACACAAATAAATTTGGGGGAGTTTCAATTGGTAATGATATATATAATGAAGGAGAGGTTGACATATACCAATAATTAGTGGCACTTAAGGACATAATACAAAATCTCGAGGAGAATCTGCAAGCTTCAATTAACCTAATCTGAACAAAGGATAGACTTCTAAAATAAGAGTTGACTATATTTGTTGGTAAAAATTAGAGTATATTAGCTTATATTGAGGAAACCCATGCCCTTGTACTTGTAAAAATTATTTTCATAATTGTTAAAAAGGAACAACCTACAAAAATAGAAAATAATGCACATATTGATGTAAACCTTCCTACAATAATTGGTGAAGAATATAATTTTTCAACATCAATTAATGGAGAAAATGAACCTAAATTAGTTTATTTGGGTAATATGAACATTGTGGAAGATCAACCCATACCAATTTAATATCATGTAATAATTGGTGTTACACTTGTTGATGAAGAAAGGGTACATACAACAAAGTTTCCTACACTTGTACTTGTTGATTAGAATTAACATAGAAAATTCATATACACATGTTGATGAAAGAGGATTAATTATATAAAAAAATTGTTATTTTCATAAATTTTTGAAATTTATATGTTTTTATTTTTTATCAACAATTATGTAATTACCTATAAAAATTATTTATGTTTTAGAAAGAAAAATTGATGAATTTATATAAGGAGGAATTTATTTTCAAAGGCAACTGACAAAAATATATTTTGCTATTTCTTACCTTGATTGTTGTAGGAGAAAGATTGAACATGGATGCCAAAGTGATTGGATATGGGGGGAATCATAAAGAAGAATATGCAAGTTATGGATGAAAATAAACTAGGCGTATTTTTAACTCAAATAAGATGTTGGCCACCACTACAAATAAATCTAGGTATGCCTCTTGAATCTTTAGTATTTTATCATATTGTCCATAATTACTATACATTACATGTTTTAAATTAGATCCACCACCATATCCATATCAATCAATGCATTACCAATAACCACCTACCCATTAGCATTGGTATCAAGGATAATCATGGTAGCCACCACCCTAAAACTGATAGCCACACTAAAAGGCTAGGTTTCAACAAACCATCCAAAGTTTATTGGTCCAAAATACCCAATAACCTAGCCCAACCTCTAGGATGAGAAATAATTATTTAATTATTCCTAAAATTGCTTAGTATCTAGATGTGATGAATCAATTATGCATCTTAGAATTATGGTTTAATCTTGATTAATACACTCAACCTTTAGGTTGAATTTTATCTTGCTTACTTTACACATAACATTAGTGACAAACCGATTTAATCTAGTTTGTAATAAAGAAATGATAATACACCCAATTATTCCATATCCACTCAATGATTTTAAACCACACACACCACCCATAATAAAATGACCTCTAAGGATGTCTTCACAACTCCATTCCATCATCAATAATGACTCAATCCTTGTTTCACCTCATTCATAATAAGATTGTATCATAGCAATTCATGACTAATTGATTTGTAAATAGAAAATTATAATGATTTTTTCTATAAATTTTGTTTATTTTTTGTCCTTATAGTGAAATTTAGTTAATATTACTAGTTAGATCAATCCAAAAGTAGTTTTTCTTATTATTTAGGATCTCAAAATTAGTGAGTCATAAAAAAATGAAAAAAAAAAAACAAATTTTATTTGATTACAATTTTGAGTGAGTTTTTTGTGAATTATAGTGTCTTTTATAAAAAAACCTCT
This sequence comes from Torreya grandis, assembly GCA_037957365.1. Taxonomy (NCBI): domain Eukaryota; kingdom Viridiplantae; phylum Streptophyta; class Pinopsida; order Cupressales; family Taxaceae; genus Torreya; species Torreya grandis. The sequence continues at coordinate 1,102,669 of JARHVA010005127.1, read as the reverse complement.
TTCATTTTTTGTACAACTTTAACAATTTGGCAAATATTTGCCTTTAATGCTACCCATAAAAGAGGAAGCATGAAATCAAATAAAAATATTTTTAAATGATTAACATTAAATTATGAGAGAGTGTTTTTTGTATATTGGTATGATGAACAAAAACCTCTTTCAAAAAAAAATTTGAAATAAAATTTTGTTAGATATTTCATTTTACTCTATCCTATAACAACTAGGATGGATATCCTGTAGCAACTAGAAAAAAGAAAAAAAAATCTAAAATTGTCATAATTAAATTTTAAAATAAGTTTTTGTTTATTATTAACTCTTAAATAAAAACCTCTTTCAAATTTTCCACAAATTGAAGCATTTATGAGATATTTAGTTTTCTAGTTTTAACCAATTTTTATTAATTTTGGAACAATCAAATACTTTTTCCCACCACTTACCAAAAGTTAAGAGCATAATTTATAGACACATTAATCCTCACTTATATAAAATACATATACATGGTAACATCCATCTATATCATTATCTTGAACATCTTTATTATCATTTTAATCATTCATCCCAATTGCAAGATCTTCTTTATCAAAACATGTTTGTATCTAATCAACATTGCAACATTATTATGAAGATTTTAAGGTTGATAATTTTGTAGAATAATACAAGTTATGGATATTATCAGGTTTTTTAGGTCATTCTCTTACATATTTTTCAAAGGACTGGATTGACATTTTTTCATATCCTTGAATCCTCACTAAAGATTTCCCTTGACAAATGGATGGACAATTGAACTATGCCTTACATTCCACTAGCAAACATATTTTTGGCACAATAATTAATTGTATGGTAATTTTCATTGTATTTCTTATAATTCTTCAAGCTATTCATCATTTTTTTCCATTAAGTAGATTTCATGTTTTGTGTATTTTGATTTGGTTTCTAAATGCATAGACTGAATTTTAATGGTTTCACTATTGAAATTTTTTATTATCTAAAAAATTAAACCTAACCTTCTTAACAATAACTTGAATAGATAAATTCATTTCTGATTTTTTAGAATTAATATTTGTTACAAAAAATATACATGTGGATAATGATGCTTTATGTGAGAACTCTTGGATTTCTCACAACTTGATTGCATAAATCTCAATGCTACATACCAAATTACACTAATTGGTGTAATACATGATGGAATGTGAGGAAACCCACAATTTTTGGTGCACATTTTTAGTGGCTTCATATCACTTGAAATTCCATTCAACATATATTCTTGTAGTATGATGGGCACACAGAACCAAGATATTTATACTAAAATATTAGACATTATTTCACACAAGTAAGACTACTAAGCTACACTTTGATAGCTTGGTTCAAGAATTGAATGGATATTTGGATAATGGAGTAAAAAAGTCATATATTACTAATTTTATTAGTATCTCTTCCTCATCAACAAACATCACTTTACATTGTATAACTATGGAGACCTCTTTCTAAATCAGTGAGTTTATTTTGAGGCTATGGTAAAACATGTTCCTAACCTCTCCACCATGTTATCATTTTTGGATAATTATAAAAATCTAAAAAAATCAAGAATAAAAACCTTTAGGAATTTTTGACAACATTGGCTTAGAAAACAAGCCTGTTAGCTGACCAAGTGTTGAATAAAGAGCCTTGGTTAGAAAACTAGCTTGTTGGCTAATCAAGGGCAAAAATTAATAAAATTAAAAAATTATGAAATAAATCAATATGTCATGTCATTTCATTTTTTTTTGGCCATTTATATTTTTATTATCTATATCTACAGCCTATATTTGTGTTTTCATCTTTCTTACATGGGATCTAAGGCTAGGTACTCATAGTAATAACATTTTTACTACAAATAATACTTGATTGCTATCTTTAGGGTAGTAGTATGAGTCATGACTACTTTTTTCATTTTTCATATTTTCTCTTACTCACTTACCCTATTATGAATTACTCAAATTCTTTCTTTGGTTTTAGCTCCATGTTCTATCTATATGCAATGAAAAATGCATCATATCTATAAATCAATCCTAACTTGGAGAAGATAGATCATACTTACACTTTTGATTGGGGATACATTAGATAATTGGGAACATGACCAATATGAGGATCCATTAGACCTAATTATGGGATTTATTAATATAATAAATAATGATAGGGAGGGTTCCAAAGCCTCCATTCAAGCACAATCACATAATAACCCTAACTAGGTCATATGTTTTCATATTTCACTAAACTAATAACAAGTAAAGCAAATAAATCTAATCTAGTACTCACCAAATCTTATGACATAATATTGGGGTTAGTAAATAAACAAAAATACATAAGAGAATCTCAATTAATCTATGTATGAGTAATACCCTAATGCATAGATAATAAGAGTAATTTTATTTAAAGATAATACTTATGCTACTTCTATCTACTAAAGAGAGGAGCAAAGTTAGAGAATACTTACCTGAAATATGAAACCATCAAGACTCAATATTTCCATTGTTCAAAGGAGATTCACAAGAGGTTGTTATGATTTTTAAGGATCACTAAGAAAGGCCAAAGCATCGAAGAATTCTCCACATTACTAGATTATCCAAGTAGAAACCCTAAGCTAAGACTCCTTATGTAGAATGGTGGAAGAGCATATTGTAAATAAGTTAAAGAAAATAATAACTTTTATTCATTAGTAAATAATGATGAAATGAACTTGTATATATAGGTGGATTTACACTAAGTCCTTCCAAAAGTTTTAGCTGATAGGATCAACCTAGTCAAACTAGTACTGTTATGGAAAAAAATTCACTAGGTCATGGGCTAGGTTAGCCAAAAGCTAACCTAAACCCTAAATGAATTTTACCCATAATATTAAGAGGTCAACCCAGTTGAACTAGTACTTCAAACTATCAAAAGTGGATTAAGGTGAGGAAAAGAAGAATGAGAAGTGGGAAAAGAATAGAGGAGTATGAAAAGAAGGATTAATAGCTTAAGGAAATGTTTTAGGACCTATTTGGATTGGTAATAAGTGGAAATAAAGGAAAACAATCTTTTAAAGCACCAGTGGTCTACGCACCCCTTTCCCAGTGCACCCCTTAGGCATATACTCAAAGAGATTGAGACTCGATGGATTCCTAAAGATAGAAAGCATCATTGATTGATAAAGTTTGAAATTATTATGTGTATACATGTTCCCCATTTGAATCTCATCACATGTCACTTAGTTTCAAGAGGGGATGGTGCTTTGAGAAAGGATGTAGTAACACACAACACTGAGGCTAAAACAAATCTGTAGTATTTTAAAGCAAAAATAATTGAAATTAAATGACTGAAATATAAATAATTAAAAAGTAAAATATGTGCATACCATGACTTACCTTTATCACTGGATGATTATCTATTGTGTTTTTAGTTTTGATTGTGGAGGGAATAGAGACTGCTTTTAACAAACCTAGGAATACAAAACTAAAGAATAAAAACAAACAAATGTAGGAAATCCAAGATAATTGGTGCTATGAAGATGGGATGTACATGTAAATTTGGTAAGCTAGGGTGACAAATGTTATGTTAGACTAAATGACCCAGTCAAAAATTTTATTAAATTAGGTAACTAAAAATATAATGCTACTAAAGACCAAAAAAATCAAACAAGTAAACCTTAATTAAGAAAGACAAACTCACTAAATTAAACCAAGGATACATGTCAAAAAGATGGTGATAATCAAACATCAATGTAAAATTAGTAACAATCCTTACTTAAATAAAGATGAATAAGCAAAAATGGTAAAACAACATTGATGAGTGAGTAACAATAATCCTTAATCATCAATGGAAAAAGGTGCATAAAAGGGAAAATAACATTGATGAGTGAGAAGTAACAAGCCAAACTCACTCAACAAAGGAAAAAGCACATGAAATTAGAAATGAACTTAGGTGTCTACAAAAAAGGGTGGTGCAATAGTGATAAATGGTAAAATAAATCAAGGCACATATAAAAATGTAGAGACATGGTATAAAGAAAGTAATCCAAGTTGCTCAAACATGTTGTTTTGCTCTAAGGATAGATAAAACTAAAATAAAGTAGTGCTAACATGTTTTTAAGATGTGAAGAAGAAGGTATGAAAGAAGAGGGGGGAAAAATCACACATGCCTATCAAGGAGGGAAATGAAATGGGTGGAGGGGAGAATGAAGGAAAAACCAAGGTAGAGGAACTCTTTTATCGAAGTCAAGAAACTCATATTAGGTTTGTCAAAACAAGAAGAATTTTGACCTTAAGGAATCTAAATAACTTATCTTAGAGACACAATTATTAGGTCAACAAAATAATTATGTGGATCACCCATGAAGGGTATATGCATAAAAATTAAAATGGATCTACCTTCCCACATAATGTTCCTCACTCCTCAAGGCCCCTTATAGAGCTATCAGTCTACTATAAAGATTGGGTATTTATGTGATAAAGTAGGTAGCACCATAAATTTTGTTAAATTATTATTGTAACCAAAAATTTCACCCTAAAAGTGTGTGGTTCAATCCTCTTCCAGATTTAGGCAACATGAAAACACTTCCAGGTATGTGGGTATACCTATAGTGGAAGTGAGCCTCTAGATTTTAAGGGCTAGTTCCTTGAATGTATCTTGAAGTGATTTCACCTATGATAATTTTTTCTTATGGGAAAAGAGTTAGAAGCTACATTAAATAAACCTAATCTAAAGGGGTAATACACCAAGAATATTTTCCACATGACCATCATATTTCAAACACACTAAAACAATAAATACATACTAGTCTCTAAATTTTAATAGATTGTAACATGAGTATTTTCATATAGAGGCAAAATGTGAGAAATGACACAAGGTAAATGAACTAGAGGTTAAATTGCACACTCAAATGACAATTGTACACTTGAAAATATTTATACACTAGACGATACTCTATATGACTTATTAGATTAATAACTCTTTCTCAGAAATGAAAGGATAAAGTAAAAAAGGATAGAGAGATATCACTTCTCATCACCATATATCACTTGAAAACTTAGAAAATTGTTAAAAAATTAGAAAAAAAACTTGTATTAATGTTCAAATGGAAAATATAACATCAGTTTAGTAGGGCTTTGCCATACATGGTGTGGTTATTTTTACAATAGCTCTAAAGTTATACTTATAGAATAAAGGCCACAAGAGAAAGGGGACCTTGGAACTCAAAAGGGGAATCAATAAATTCAAAAAAATTTAAAAATCATTTACAAATTCCTCTATAAATATGCTCATTTAGACCATTTGATTGATTTAGGTCACCCTAGTGGTTGCACAGTTACATTATTCTCTAATTAATGTTCCCTAGTGGTTGCAATGGTGGAATCAAGTTATTATAGCTGGGTTTAGGCATCCATATGGTTATAAAAATTAAATAAATCTATTATGTCTTTGTCTTAATGCTAAACCATTCCAAACTAGTATATCATGATGTGTGCCCAAATGGGAAGAAAGGTCACTTTATTATGGCTAGTTTTGGTGATGGCCATTGAGTTATATGTATCTTACTTCATAGGTCCACAATACCATCATTTGATCCCAAAATATATTCTCGTATCCCTAAATGAAATTTTCTTGAGATTGGATCCATCATGCTTGCTTGCCTTAGTCAAAAATCAACTCTTTGACCTCTACCTAAGTCATTTGGCTCCCCTTTATTCTAATTAGTCATTGAGAACTGACTTAGATTATTGATCTTGTAAATCGTCTCACTCTATTGGATTTTACTATGTATAGATGCTTGTGATCCATAAACATTCTACCAATTAAATGTGCCTATGCCACTTGTCATGCATTCATTCACCCTTGAGGTTTGTTGACCATTTTGACTCAAATTGATCTATTGGATTTTCCTAGTCTAGACAAATGTGAGCCCTTGGATCTACCTTTTAATATTCAACCTTGTTCCTACCTAAAATATGTGTCAAATGTGTGTTAATCCTCAATATCCTATTGTCAGTCTGTAGCTTCATGTGATTTTTCCACTTATCGACCCCTCAATCTATTTGACTATTTAACTCACCTCACACCATTGGATTGAGATTTATGATTGAGTGGGGACCATTGATATTTTTACGATCCATTGATTGAAACCTAACAGATACTTCAAGACCTTAAAATTTATGGTTTGTGGGACATCATTTAACATTCACATGACCATCATTAATGGTCATATTATCATCAAATTTAAGCTCAAAATGACTTACTTTGTGTAAGCTTAAACTTGACATTAGTGTAATTGTATCTATATTTTAAAATTCAGATAGATAGTTTGAGGGGCTTGAATTTGATGTCTGTGGGGCTACCCAAGACTTTTGAAATCAAATGGATATTTCCTTTAGACCTTTTTCTAGATAATTCCTTTAGGATTTATGTGGGACACTTTTTATAAAGGAATTAATTTGATTTGTCTCTACCTTGAGAAATTATTTTGGATAAAATGTTTGAAATAATTTGAGTCTTTGGGATCTTTGTTTTGGACAAAGGGTTTGAAATAATTCTTCTTTAGTCTTTTACCTTGCGACAAAATTTTCAAAAGAAAATTTCCTTTAGGAAAATTGTCCTGAATAATTTTCCCAAAGGAATTGTGTTCTCATAATTGCCTTTCATCATTTTCATAATATCCCTCTTTTTCCCTTGAAAAGTATCCTTCAAGAATTTGAAAAGTGTCCTTCAATACTTTGGAATTGGTCCACCTTGTTGTAGAAATATATTTCAGAGAAAGTATGTAAGACACTTTGTCAAAAAAGTTTCCCTTAGGATTTTTTATAAAGGACCAACTTATTAAAAAGATATCTTTTAGTCCTTTTAAAAAGGTCCACTTCATCAATCGATGATCCTTCAGGGAAATTGTTTTGGACAAAATTTCTAACACAATTATTGGCACTTAAAAAAAATCTTGAAACATAACTCCCAAAATAATTCCAACACTTAACCAAAAATTAAAACAAATTTGTCAAAGGAATTAACACTTATACATTTATTGTAGGATTTGTGGAGTAATTCCTTTGAAGGAAATTTGAATGATCCAATCACTTGGAGAAAAGTTGAATAAAATTCCCAAGTATAACCTTAGGCTTTTTTGGACCTACTCTGCAACTGCTCAACACCATAAAAATATACTACTTGTATATACAATCAAAATGATTCTTAAGACACTAGAAGACACAAGGACTAGGCTAGGCCATGACCCACTTAAAATGGCATATGAAATGACATCAAACAAATCCATAACATACCTTATGACATTATAAAAATACCCTATACAATATTTTGACTATAGGGGGATTGACCCATTTTAGGCTGTGGGGGGGAAATGGCCAACATCTTTGGTGATTTCCTAGGGGTGGTATGTTTGCTATGCCATGACCAGTTGCTTAATCATGTCCATTGGGATATGGAGTCACAAGTATGTATGATTAGGACACAATAAAACAAGAAAAGAAACACACAATTAACCTAATATTTACAAGACAAACCTTTAACTCTCAATAATAGGGTTTTAAGTGTATCATATTTATAGGAATAGGCAATTCTTCTCCATCCATCTTTACTAAATGAAAGGAATTAATTTGCTTACACCTAGTGATGACATATGGTCCAATCCATAGGGAATCAAACTTAGTATGCCTACTTGGATTTTATCTATCTTCATCCCATTTCAAGACTATGCTTGAAATAATCTTGGAATTGCCTTCTTATCAAAAGACCTCTTCATCAGTACCTAGTGATGCACTATAACTTGATGAGCCTTACCTCTAGTATCTTGTAACTCCATTAGTTCTATCAATCTCACTTCCATGGGAGTGTTCTCAAGCAACTCTAGTTGTGTGCTAATTCCAAGGCTACCATCTCTTGAGATATAGACAACCTATCTTCCCTTCCATAGACAAACACAAAAGGAAAATTCCCTATTGACCTCTTGGGAGTTATCTTATTAGGCCATAAGGCTATCTTTAGTTTTGTGTTATGCTCTAAGGTTCTCTTAATGATTTTGATTAGGTTCTTATTGGTAGATTCAACCAACCCATTACCTTAAGGGTAATAGTTGGATGAAGTGCACAATAATATGCCATTATTAATTACCCAATCATCTATTTTAGCACCCATAAAAGCAAGATAATTATCTAAAATGATAGTATGAGGGGTTCCAAACCTTATTATGATGCTCTCATATAACTCCAAGATGGAACTCTCATTAGCCTCCTTCATTCTAATACCTCAACCCATCTAGTAAAATAGTCAATTACTATGAGTATCCATTTATGACCAACACTTGATCGAGGGTTTATCATGCCAATGAAGTCAAGACCCCATTGTATGAAAGGTTGGTCTACTTAGATAGGATTCAGAGGAAGAGATGAAAGCTTCTAATTTCCTATAAAAAAAGGCACATTATCCACATCTTATTACCTAAGCATGGCAATCCTTAAAGAAGCTAGGCCAATAATAGCTAGCACTCATGATCTTGGTAGTTGTGGTCCTTGGAGAGAAATGGCCTCCTACTGTTCCATCATGGAAATTCTCAAGAAAACTCAAACTAGTCATTGTTAATACACATCAACAACACACCATTGATGTCTCTCCTAAATAGCATGCCATCCACAAGACAAAAGGGTATAAATTGTAATCTAAAATACCTCCTTTGTGATCTATTCATATTATCAAGGTACTCACCATTTTAGACAAATATGATCATATCCCATGCCCATTTTTTTGGAGGTAATATACCAACTAGTTGGGGACATTCATGGTTAACTAGAGATTCCTTTTTTTATTCATGAATATATGAAGCTAGATGTTCATGGAAGCCTTTACCCCTTACCAATTTTGTCACTTTGATGTCAACATCATACTTTATCACTTTAGTGATCCACCCTACCCTCTTATTATGGAGATACCTACTCTAAATAAATTATTTGGTGATAAGGTGAGAGACCATGACATGAATATTTTTATTTGACACCATATTTCTAAATTTCTTTAGTCCTCTTATAATAATGAGGACCTGATTCTCCACAAAGGTATATCTAGCTTCATATTCTTCTAAACCTTTATTGAAGAATGCAATTGGATGCTTTACACACTAATTATTCTTCTATATCAACATGGATGAGATAGTATCAAGGTTATCCAATGAATCCAACATGAATTATTTAGTAAAATTAGGATTCACAAGGGTATGAGCTTTTGTAATTACTTTCTTTATTGCTTCAAAACTGCTCTTACCCTATTTAGTCTAAGAGAAGACCTAGTTATTCTTGAGCATAGTTATGATATGTTTTACTAAAGATGTAAAACCAGGTATGAATATTCTTACAAAATTTATTTTTACCAAGAAAATTTGAAGACATTTTTTATGTAAGGGCAATGATAAACCTAGGACAGCCTCTATTCTCTCAAGATTGATAGTTAGACCATTTTTGGAAATAATATGTCCCAAGAGCTTACCTTCATGAATAGCAAAGATGTAGTTATTTAGGTTAAGGGATACCTAATATTACCTACATATTTCAAACACTTGCCTTAAATATTGCATGTGTTTATCTGCATCCTTATAAAATACTATTCAATCATCTAGATAAACCAATATCAACTCATTAATTAAAACTTTAAAGGCCATGTCCATTGCTCTCTAAAAGTTGGCACTAACATTATACAGACCAAAAGGCATCTTATTATAATCAAATTTTCCCCATTTGGTAGTGAAGACTATCTTGAACTAATCATCTTCATTGATTAAAATCTGATTGTAGTCTGAATAGGCATCTAGCAGAGAGAAATGTTGAGAACCTAAGACCATATGCATAATCTACTCCATCAAGGGTAGAGGATAGTGATATTTGATTGACACTTAATTAATGCCCCTAAAGTATAAACAAATCCTTATCCCTCAATTATTATTTCTAACAGGCACAAGATTAGCCACCCATGTTGAATGCTTGATGGAATATATTATCTTAAATTCAAAGAGCTTGGTGAGCTCCATCTTCATGAGTTGCTCAACCTTGGGTTTGATGGGTCTTTACTTTTTTCTAACTAGTTTAACTCTTGGTTCAAACTCAATGGTATGGTGTTTTAGGCTAGAATAAAATCCCTTGGGGTCTTTATATTCCCAAGTAAATATATCATGAAATTATCTACATAGTTAAATGAATGCTTGTTTTTCTAATGTATAACATACCTTGCCTAGTTTGAGGATTTTGTATTTGAAGATCAAGACACTTTCATAATTATCCTCCTTTGTAGATACACTCACTTTCTCTTTCTTCTTCTGATCATTCTCATTAAATATACTTTCTAAGGTCACCAAACCCTTAGGTATCTTATTGGTCTTTAGTTGTATAATCTGGTCACCCAACTATTCTTAGAGTCTCCCCTAATTTCTTGAAGAAAATGTAATATGTTTTTCACTATCAAACACTTTACAAGAGACATAATTATTAGGTACAAGAGGTTTGATAATGATCTTAATATGAGACTACTTTCCTTCTTCCTTTATGGTAGTTAGAGTGTTAAATTGGGCCCTTATGGTATCTAGTCTATTAGTATGATTATTATACTCCCTTAGTACCGAGTGAATGTTGAATGAATTGAAGTCTTCAAGAAGATCCCATACCTGATGCATATATGAATTAAGAAAGGGGTTCTTTGTAGAAACCACCTTCTTCACCTAGTGTACAACCAACTCATTATCTCCATACACTTACAAGTTATTGACCCCTTTTCTCCTTGCCCATTGAAGGCTGTGAATCAAACCTTTAGACTCAGCTACATTGAAAGTGAAACTAAAATGAAATTTATATGAAGCATAATATTGTTGTTTATATGGAGAGACCAAAATAACACTAGCCCCTACACCATCTTTACTTCTTGAACCATCAAAAAACATCTTCCATAGTTCATTATTTTTTCCTTCTTCCTTGGTGAGTAAAGGTGTTTGTATTCCTTAATCATGTATACAATATATCCCTAGATTAGTTTCCTCCATGAGAGAATAAGGATCCTGATCTTAAGTATTAATACCATAGTCATTAAGCAAAAAATCTATAATTCTGTCAAGCTTGGAAGAAGTGCCATCATTTGGAATATAATCCTTTTCTTCATGAATACCATAGTTCAAATTAGCACTTATCTCAATGTAAGGTTCAATATGAAACCTTGAAAGAAGCCTTGTCCTAATTGTCACCTTGGTCTCATTCCTCATCTTAAACTCTAAGAAGGACTAATCAGCTGAAAGATATCCACCAATCTTGGTAGTAAATTCCCTTGATAGGTAGATTGCAAAGTTAGTTGGGAGATCAATAATAACTACATCTTACAAGATAGGAAAGCTAGGATAGTCATGTAGGAAAACCTTCAAGTTTTTGATCAGTCTTATGGTTTTTATAGGGGTACCATTCAACTAGATAACTCATTTGCTATGAGGCTTATACTTCAAACCCAATTTGTTAGCTACTACCTTGGGCATGACTAAAGTTGAAGATCCACTATCCATTATGTAATTATGGACTAGCTTGTCACCCACTATGAGAGTGAGATAGAAGTGTGGAGTTTTCTTGGATCTAGTGGATGGTTCCATAATGGTAATATCATCATTTTAAAGAGAAACATGGTTATGAATTTTATTCAAGGATGAAGGACTAATAGGAATAGTGGACAATTGATTTTGTAACAATTATTTTTGGCTAGGCATATGAAGGATATCCCACAAGGAGATAGATGCTTTGGCACTCTTCAAGGAATCTAATTTGTTTAGATAATTAGTAGTCACCTTTTGTTATGTCCTTACAAGTAAATAATTGCTTATATATTTAGGAATAGATTAACTTTGAATAGACCCTACCACATTTTGACTTGGAGGTGTGGATGCCTTTGGATCCATCACATAAGCCATTGAAACTATAAAACTTGCAGTTACATCTTGTTGCTTTATAGGGTGGTTGGATGAGACTTCAAGTATGTTGCTACCATTTCCTAGATACATCTTCTTATCACTTGTATTGTCTATAATAGAGGCTCTTTACTTTAGTATAAAAGTGTCCTCGACCAAAAAATTGATGAAGATTTCTTCTTGAGGTTGCCAACCTTCATTAGATTTCATCATCACCTCATCATCATTTGATAAGAGGGGAGTAACTACCCCTTGAGACACCAAAGCTTGATTTTCATTTTTATTAGCATCCATAAATTGGTCTTGATACTAATATTCTACCAAATTGATATGAATTGGTACTATCTCCTTTGCATTGGTGGTAGAGCTAGGATTGTATGCATTAATAGGCCTATTGGGATTAGGATATCATTGGCCCTCTCCCTCTTCCATATTATTGACCATATTATTGCTAATAAGAGTAAGGGTTCTAATAAGCACCTTGTTGTGCATTATCTTGTCTAATCAAAGCTATTAGCCTTTAGATTTTTTTATCTTTATCCATGACATTTTCTTCCTTCTTAAGAATAGCTCTAGGCTTGGTATTTATGTTAGGAGTTTGAGCCATATTTGAAGTATCAACAAAAGCTTGAGATAATGGAGGCATAAACACTTTATGTGTTAATATTATAGCTTGGGTGAGACTATTCTTACCTTTGATACAAAGCTCATATGCTTCAGGGAGGGTGGATCCTCCCATAAATTGAAGCATAACTATGATTTCAATCCCAATGGCCCTTAAGTAAGTGGGGAGCACAAAACTAGTAGGTGGCCTCATAGGGGGAGGTAACCTATGCAAAGTCTTATGAATACTTTCATTGAATTCATATATTATTTCTTTGGGTCCCCTCTTTATCATGTTGAGTTGATGTATGAGAGAAGCATGGTCACTTTCATTCCCAAATTTGGTAGTCAACAATACTCCAAACTCATCCCATATTGAGATGCATCCACCTTTTAGAGTCCTATAATAATCAAGAGACTTAAATTTAAGGGAAATGAAAAGGATCTTAATGAAAATGTTCTCTCAAATAATATTTTGTAAACTATAAAAGTTAAATACATCAATAATGTGCTTATTGGGTGTGATATGATTCTCACCATTGAATGTGGGCACACCTTTTATGGCATTGGGAGGGATGGCATCATATGCATGAATTTTAATGGGGTTATTAGTATTAAAGGTATGGAAACCATAAGGTATAGCCATGTGTTCTTATTTGATATTTTAAACTTCTTCAACCTCTTCCTCTCTAGCAAAATCTACTCATTCTTTAAAAGACAGATTAGGCTGTGGATATTAAATTATAAGAGGGATCTTAGGTTGAATGAGTGGATTAATAGAATGGGATGGTCTAGAAGATGATGACCTAGTGAGTACCATAAATTATAAGGAAAATTTTATAACCAAATAATGGTATTGAATTGGATATAATTAGAGGAGTCACCAAATACTAGGCAGCACACTAGTTTATAGCTAGTGTTTGTCAAGACTAACATTCACCTTAACAAGTTGTCTTGAAGATAATGGGTCACATCAGGTATGCCAAAATTATTGTCACCAAATATCTCACCCTAGAAGAGGGTGTTTAATCCTCTTTCATATTTGGGGAACATGGGAACACTTCCAAGTATGTGGGTGTACCTATATTGGAAGTGAACATCTAGATTTTAAAGGTTAGTTCCATAAATGTATCTTGAAGTGATTTCACATATGCTAATGCTTGATTATGGGAAAAGAGTTAGAATCTTCATGAAATAAACCTAATCTAAGGGGGTGATATAGAAAGAATATTTTACACATGACCATCATATTTTTACCACACTGAAATAGAAAATATATATTAGTCTCTAAGTTTTAATAGATTCTAACATGAGTATTTAAATATATAAGAAAAATGTGAGAAGTGACACAAGGTAAATGAACCAGAGGGTAGATTACATACTCAAAGGATAACTATATAATTGAAAATGTTTACACACTAGACTACACTCTATATGAACTATTATATTAAGAACTCTTGCTCAGACATGAAAGGATAAGGGAAGGAAGGATAGAGAGTTATCACTTATCATCACCATACATCAATCCCAAACTTAGACAATTGTTTAAAACTCAAAAAACAAATTGTATTAATGTTCAAAGGGAAATATAACATCAATCTAGTAGGTCTTCACCATACATAGTGTGGTTTTTTTTATAGTATCTCTAGAGCTATACTTATATAAGAAATGTTGCAAGAGAAAGGGGGCCTTGGTGCTCAAAAGGGGAATAAATCAGTTAAAAACCATTTAAAAATTAGTTACAACTACCTCTAAAAATATTCTCATTTAGACCATTTGATTAATCTAGGTCACCCTAGTGGTTGCACAATTATAATGTTCTCTCATTAATGCTCCCTAGTCCCTACTTACACCATGTGTCAAATGCACATTAATCCTTAGGATCCTACTATTGGTCTATAGCTTCATGTAATTATGTCACTTGTTGACCCCTTAAGATCTCTAACTATTTAACTCACCTTGTACCATTAGATTGAGATATATGATTGAGTGAGGACCATTGATCTTTTTGAGACCCACTATTTGAAACCTAATAGATAATTTATGATATTTTTTTGATGGTTTGTGGGATGTCATTTTAAGTTCACACAATCATCATTGATGGTTGTGTGACTATTAAATTTAAGCTCAAAAGGACTTACTTTGTTTAAGCTTAAACTTGGTGTTATCAAGAACATCTTTGGATTTTCAAATTCAAATGACTAGTTGGAGGGGATTGAATTTGATGTCTATGGGGATACCCAAGACCTTTCAAAATCAAATAGTTATTTCCTTTGGAATTTTTGTTAGAAAATCCCTTTGGGATTTATGTGGTACACTTTTTATTTGAGGAATTCATTTTCTTTGTCTCTACCTTGAAAAATTCTCTTAGACAAAATGTTTTAAATAATTCAAGTCTTTGGGATCTCTATCTTGGACAAAATGTCTAAAGGAATTCTACCTTAGTCTTTTACCTTAGGACAAAAGTTTTGAAAGAAAACTGACTTTGATAAAATTGTCTCAGATATTTTTCTCAAAAGAACTGTGTCCTCAAAATTAATTATCAGCCTTTTAAAAATAACCCTCTTTGCCACTTGAAAAGTGTCATTCAAGCCTTCTGACTTGTTCCACCTCACTAAAAAAATATCCTTCATAAAAAGTGTGTAGGACACTTTGCTAAAAAAGTGCCCCTCAAGATTTTTGTAAAGGATCAAATTCTTGAAAATATATCCTTTGGGCCTTTTGAAAAGGTCCACTTCATCAATCGATGATCCTTTCAGGAAATAATTTCAAACAAAATGTATGAAACAATTCTTGGTACTTAAACAAAATCACAAAACATAACTCCTAAAAGAATTCCAACACTTAGTTGAAAACCAAAATAAAGCTTCCAAAGGAATTAACACTTGTACATTTTTTTTGGGATTTATGTAGATCACTTCCTTCGAAGTAAATATGAATACTCCAATCACTTGGCCAAAATTTATAAAAAACTCCCAAGTGCAACCTTAGGCTTTTCTAGACCTGCTCTATAACTATTCAACACCATGAAAATATACTACTTGCATATATGATGAAAATGATTCTTAAGACACTAGAAGACACAAGGATTAGGCTAGGCCATGCCCCACTTAAAATGGCATATGAAATGACATCAAACAAAGTCACAACATACCCTATGACATTATAAAAATCCCTTATATAAGATTTTGACTAGAGAGGGGTTGACCTATTTTGGGTTGTGGGGGGAAAATGGCCAATAATTACCCTATTCCAATCTACTGGCTTACCATACCCCAATGGACCTCAGCTCTATTGTGAGGCCAACTGTGGAGTTTGAGATTCATTTGGAGAAAGGATATGTGATTGTAATCATATCTTTTGTGATTTTGACTTTTTAGATTTGCATGTTGCCTTTTGTATATCATTGGCTTTTATTTCAAATGATTTGGTTTTCAACTTTCTAGATGAATTTTTCTATTCCTCCTCCATATGGATTTGGAAAACCAAACATGGGTGCTAAACATGACTTTCATTTGAATACTTGGGACTTGGTTGCTAAGAGAGAGTACTTCAGAGGGCATGGCATTTAAGAGTCTTATAAATATAGTTGAAATTAAAGTAATATCTTTACTTCAATCTTATTTTTTCTAACAAGGGATGAAATGATAGGAAAACAAGAGGAATAAAACATGAAATAATTTGAATTACTTAAAACCACAAAAAATGTAACAAAGGGAGAAAAAGGGATACAATGATAGTAAATTATGATTCCTCATCATAAGAATGAGGAAAATGGAGGAAAACATGCTAACATAGGTTGTTATGAAAATTTCATCTATCAAAAGAAGCAAAATCTAAAGCTGAGAATAAAGATAAAACACTTGTAACGATTGTTAAAACATAATTTTTAGAAAAAAAATGATAAAGATGGTGATTTTATGAGGAAGGCCAAGTTCTATCCATGGTATTTCACTACAAATCATAAAATATAAACCCATGAGGATGCCAAATATGCCTATAAAAAGTAAATGAAAGAAGAAAAGGATGGTATTTATTAGGTAGGCCATGTCCTATCCATGATCTTACATTATAACTCACAAAAGAGAAACTCAAGGGGTGAAAAAAGTGAGTAAAAAGTATGAAAACAAAGAGGTTAAAAGTACACCATGAGGAATATCAGGTCCTATCCATGGTTTTACAATGAAAATCATGAGAAAAATGGAAACTAAAGGACCAAAAAGAAGGACCAAGGTTTGTAAGAAGAGAGAACTACCGTAGAGGGTGAGACCCATGTAAATATCCTAAAAAAAGTGTTAGATAGATATCATATACAAAACATGAAATAAAGGGAAGGATCATACAATAACATCTATATCAAGGATGAGCATGTGAGAGACAAGCCTATGTGTCTTGAAAGGTTTCTTGAAGTTGAATTAGTTTGGTATCATGTTAGGTAGAATAAGAGTGGGCATCATAAGATGCCCCAAA
This sequence comes from Torreya grandis, assembly GCA_037957365.1. Taxonomy (NCBI): domain Eukaryota; kingdom Viridiplantae; phylum Streptophyta; class Pinopsida; order Cupressales; family Taxaceae; genus Torreya; species Torreya grandis. The sequence goes on along the minus strand of JARHVA010005127.1, from coordinate 1,085,661 downwards.
GGGTAAGTAGATGAAGGGATGGGCATCACAAGATGACCCAGAGTCTAAAATGACATGTGGGTGGGCATTATAAGATGCCCCAAAGGCTATAGTAATGTGTGGATGGGCATTACAAGATACCCCAATAGCTAAAAAGAGGAATAAAGAGAACCCCATATAGTGTCTAAATGGATTCAAGTTATCCAAGAAGATTCTGATAGGGGATTTCATGACGATTTGAAGAAAATGAATAGAATGATAAGGAAGGAGAAATAGATAATTGAGTTAGATAGACAAGACAATAGTAAGAGTACAAAGTTGACTAAGTCGACCTAGTATTGCTAATTGGGAAAAATAGAGTCTGATAAGGATACATGGTCGACCAAGTTGACCTAATACTATAGCTTGAATAGTAAAAGAGATATATATTCAATTGGGTTGACTTATTATTAATGGTAGGAATAAAAATAGTCTATAAGATACTCTAATTAACATAATGATAATGTATTAAAAATAGGGAAAGTTTTTCTTATATACATTAAAATTAAGAAATGAAAGCAAACACACAATCAATTAGGTCAATTAGAATGATCCAATTGAGGCATACAACACAAAACCTTGCATCGATGTTGGCCAATGCAAGTTTTTTCAATACAACATACAATGAGAAAAAAACAAGAAGTCAACTTAAAATTAAATGCTAACTAAGTGGTCATCTTAAATGTTTTTAGATTATTATAAAGTGTTATTTTAAGTGTGATAGGAAGTTGGTTGTAAATAGGGAACTAAGAAATCTATGGATGGTTATAGGATATTTAAGCTAAAAGGGATCTATGTTGGAAATGGTACTAGCTTGGTATTGGGTCCTACCCCCTCACTTCACACACTAAAATGATAAGGGTGTTAGGTGATTTGATAATATATACCATTAACCACATGTTTATATTATGCTAGAAATCCAAGTCAACTTCCCCCGTGGTGATGAAATCCAAGTAGGTAGACCTTGGATAAACAAATGTTTAAATATATTTTAAGGTTATGTGATTTGGTAGTGTGTGTAAGAAAGATAAAATAGTGAAACTAAATGGTATATTGAAAAACCACCTAATTAGATTATATGATCTATTCCACGCATGCAAGTAACTAAAAGTGAAAGTGTGAAGTAATTTATAACATATAGATGTTAATTCCAAATTTGAAACATAGTATAGTGTTAGTTTAGATGACATTATATATAGAGATTATAGTATAGAGTTTATAGTGTTGTTATTATATTATTGAATCAAGGGTCTATTAAGAACTATGTCGACAATGTCGACCTAGTCTTTTAGATAAAAGTTAGAACATAGAACTAGGTCAACAGGGTCCACCTAGTTTATTATAGAAGGGCAGATTTAAAGACTACATAATATGAAATATAAAACCATAATGAATTAAAAAAATGATATAAAAAGAGAGAAAGGAACCTTGGTGCTTTAGAATATTTAGAGGAAAGTAAGATTGCTATTGAAGTGCCTTGATTTTTAGTTGCAAATTCTGCCAACTGTGTTAACTAGGTCAACCTAGTTTATTAGTTCCTTATTTGCTAAAATCTTTGAAGAACACTATATCAATAATGTGAACCTAGTATGTTTTTTGGAAGTTTTAAAGTATACTATGTCTATAAGGTTGACCTAGTAGTTTGTTTGGAAGTGAAAACCTATACTGTGTCAACCTATTAGACCCAGTAGATTGTGTCTAATGAAGACTTACATAAACAAAATAGAGTCATTTTGATATGACTATGTTAAAATTACAAACAAAATTTAGAAATTATACCATCACTATTGACCTAGTATCACAAATATAGAAAAAAGATAAATAAATTGATAGAAATTAGAAATATGTAAAAGAAAAACTACAAAGGTTAGATTCATGTCAAGTTCACCAGAATGTATGTAATTAGAAATGCATCATGTCTATAAATCAATCATAACTTGAAGAAGAGAGATCATATTTACCCTTCCAATTGGGGATACCTTAGATAATTGGGAACATGACCAACATGGGGATCTACTAGACCTGATTAAGGGATATCTTATCATAGTAAACAATGTTAGGGAGGGTTCCAAAGCCTCTAGTCAAACACAATCATGTAATAACCCTAGCTAGGTCTTATGTTTTCATATTTCACTAAACTAATAACAAGTAAAGCAAATAAATATAATCTAGTGCTCACCAAAGTTTGTAGAACAATATGGGGGTTAGTAAACAAATGAACATGCATAGGAGAATCTCAATAAATCTATGTGTGAGTAAGTCCCTAATGCACGAAGAAGAAGATTAATTTTATTTGAAACCAATATTTATGCTACTTCCATCTACTAAAGAGAGGAGAAAAGTTAGAGAATACTTACCCAAAAGATAAAATCATTGAGAATCAATCTCTCCCTTGGCTAAAGGGGATTAACAAGATGTTTTTGTGGTTTTTAAGGATCACTAAGAAAGACAAAAGCATCTAAGACTTCTCCCCAAGACTAGATTCTCTAAGGAGAAACCCTAAGCTAAGACTCCCCAAGTAAAATGGTGGAAAAGAAGATTGTAAAAAAGTGAAAGTGAATAATAACTCTTTTTCATTGGTAAATAATGATGAAATTATCTAGTATATATAGTTAGATTTAACCCTAAGTCCTTCCAAAAATTTTGGCCTATAGGGTCGACCCAATCAACCTAGTACAATTAAGGACAAAAATTCACTAGGTCATGGGCTAGGTCAGCCAAGAGCTGATGTAGACCCTAAATGAATTTTAACCAAAATAGTACAGGTTGACCTAGTCGAACTAATACTATAGACTATCAAAAGGGGCTTAAGCTGAGGAAAAGAAGGATGAAAAGTGGGAAAAGACTAGATGAGTATGAAAATAAGGAGTAATAGCTTAGGAAAATGTTTTAGGAGTTGGTTGGATTAGTAATAAGTGGAGATAAGGGACAATAATCTTATGAAGCACCAATGGTCTACCCACCCCTTTCTTGGTGTACCCATTAGGGCGTGAACTTAGATACATTGATACTCAATGGGTTCCTTCAAAATATAAAGCATCATTAATTTATAAAGTTTTAAAATATTATGTGTATACACTATCCTTGTATATGTGATTTTGTATTTCATTAGCATGATGGCTACAAGTTTCTAGTTTTCACTTACAACCACTAATATAGTTTGTCTTTCAACCTCTACCATTATTTTGTTCTTTAAAGTATTTCCTTATTAGCATTGATTATGTTTTTGATTTTTGTCACATTCTCATGAAAATCCAATGAGCCTCTGTATGCTTGATAGAATTGATTTTATACACCATGGCTATGCTTGTATTTCATGATCATTCAACTAAACATCTAATCTAATATCAAAATTCACAAGTTTCATTTATTTTAACAAATATTTTTTCATATTTTAGATTTTCTACATATTCTTTCCATAATTTTAGATTTATAATATCTACACTTTCTCACATTACATGGAGGATATTCTACTATTCCATCACCATATTTGTTGCATGCCTTATCTTCATACTTTTGGTTTGCTACATCATTCAAGTTATTCGGTTGCTTAATTTATTGCTTCAAATACATTACCTAATATATTATATGCTCTACTAAACTTTCCATTTTAGTTTTCTACAACATATTCTATGATTGGCAAACCATTCTACATTCAAGTTATTATGCTTTTTCTCTAGATTACTCATTTATTTTCCTATTAGTAATTTTTAATGTAATTATATAATTTTTTTGCTACCTATACCATACATCACATTTATATTACCTCCACCATCCATATTCATATCCAAATCTTACTTCATTCCTCCATGTCATGTTGCCATTTTTCTCACCATTCCATCACCCACTTTTTCCTTCAGTTGAATCACATAATTTGCATAGTACCATATTCCACACTTAGTTGGGGTAAGGTTCTTCCACTTGAGGACAAGTGTCCATATTAAGTTTGGTGAAATTGGTTCATATATTTATATATATGAATTTATGTTTATATAACATTAAACATATAGTTGGGGGGAGTGCTTTCATGAAGTCCTATATAAGTAATATATATGATATTTTCAATTATTATAGTCTTGCATATTCATAATGTCCTATGTATAAGTTGTAATATTGGTCATTCCTATTATTCATATGTTCAACAAATATGAATAAGTATGACATAAAAAATGAAAAAAAAAAAAAAAAAAAAAAAAAAAAAAACTAATAAATAAATAAATATTGTCTACTTCAACTCCCATAGTTTGCATCATATTAAATGAAGAATGTCTTGATAAATAATTTTGTTTCAATGACATATGATTCCAATGATTTTAGGATGTTATGAGTACAAAAAAACCTATTAACTCAACTAAGTAACTATGACATTCAAGTTAATTTTTAGGCTAAATACAATAGATGAGAGATACATGAGTTATTTTGATATATCATGGAGAATTAGAGCTTTGTGATTTCAATCATTATACTTACTACATGGATTCCTACTCATAGATTATCCTATTATATTACACAAGGGACATGTAATTGGTTAAGTTGGGGGGTTTGATGATTCCAATAAATGTACCTCATATTATTATATATTCAACCTTCACCCACTACATAATCCACCATTTCATGTACTCATAATAACATTGTATCCATAATTATTTATATTACCACACGATATGTTTATGATGCATATATTCATTATTATGGTTTAAATAGTTATTATTTTTAGATTAAATAGTATTATTTATTGTTATATATATTTGGTGTACTAATGGTTTTTCAATGGTCATCATGTTTCTCACAAATTGTGACAACTTATAGCTATGAAAGAGAGAAATCCATTTGACTTGCTAATAGCTTGTAATAAGTGGCTATATTTATTTTTATAGTTAAATAGATCAGTTTTGAAATAGTAGAAAAAATATCATCAAGAATTTTCTTAATATTCATTATTATTTTATATTTGGATTCCCCTTAGAAAATTATACACTTTCAAAATAAATTGCATCTTATTTCAAGTATGTATTGGAAAGTTATGGACTCTGAAAGCAACTCATAGCAATCTAGGTCATGACATATCATATCAATGGATATAGTTAGTTGGTGGTTTAGAGTTTAATATATCTTCAATGATTCTAGGAGCAATAATAGTCCACGAAAATAGGAGTGATTCTCTCAAACTGAATCCTCATCAGACAGAGTATTCTTTATATGTATTATTAAATGCATATTTAATATTATTGCATATTATTATTAGGTACAACCTATATTTATATTTGTAACCTCTTAATTTATTACAACTTCCTAGATTTTGTATCCTCTAAATAATCCACCTATCTCTCTTATATAAATGGATGAGCTTAGGTTGCAAAGGAGTTAGTAAGTAGTTCAATAATTCAGTAATTTGGTATTGTCAAAATATTGTAATCAATTTCATCTCATATTTTAATACCTATATATTATATTTAAATGAATAGAGAGTTATTTTAATTTAATATTTTCTTAATAAGGAAAGAAGTCAAGATCCAAACTAGATAAGACAAGGCACACTGGCATAATTTGGTAGAATGATTCCTTGTCCATTAGTTTGATTTTATTTATAAATTATTTAGAAGTATTTATTATTTGGTATTGAATTATGATAATATGTGTAAATTTTTTTATGTATTATTTATTGTATAAGTATATTTAATTTCCTGTATTTTTTGTGATTCAAATCTAGAATAGATTAGATTTTCTTTCTGTCATTTACTTTCCTATAATTTATTTTATACAAGTGTGTTTCTATTTATACAATGATTAAGACCTAAATTCAAAGGAGATTATGTTTCATATACAATTATAACATTTTTTCAACCTAAATACACTATGAGTTGAAAATTAATGAGGTAGATTTTATAGGTTACCAATGGCTATCCTAGCTCATGTAGTTTGGGTTACATGTACTATGTCAATCAATTGGTAGGTAAAATATTACTCATAAATAATATCTGATATACTGAGCTTGATGTTATATTTTCAAGGCTACTAATTCATTTTTAAATCTTTAAAAAAATGCCTTAACTTCATTCATATCATTTAGAGGGGAAACAAATAGAGCTAATTAGTTATTTGATACTATAATGGGGGCCAAAGTAGGTTGAATGGGTTGGAGGTTTAGGGAATAAAGGCATTATGTGCCTAGGGAATATATTTCATGCTTGAATCAATCTATTTTTATCCCTAATGATAATCTCATATACATTGGGAATCATTGTACCTACCATAGACTATATCTTGACAACAATATCACTATTCAAAGATCTTAAGTAGTATGATAAAGTAGTATTATGAGTGAGATTCACCAAGGGTGGGACTCTATCTTAATATTTTTATAATCTTATGTTCAAATATACCATGTATTCATGAGGGGATCTCTTAATGGTAACAAGTTATTTGATGAGAGAGATATGGTCACCATTATCTTCAAATTATTGTTGAAGTCTCTTTTTAAACTCATCTTAGTTATGAATTTTACCATTTTATATACCTATATACCATTGAAAATATATTCCTTTAGTGAATTATCAAGAAGTCTTATGACCACATTAGCTTTAGTGATGTTGTGTACTAAGTATATATTAACAATGTCTTGTATGTGCTCTATGGGAGTGGTAACATCCTCACTATTGAAAAAGGGGATACTTTTGAGATTTGAAACTAGGATATAATCATGTTTTATAAGTGCCAAAGGATAACCTCTATCAAATGCAACAAACAACTGATTCTTTTGGGTTTCCATGTGAAGAAGAGGATTCAACCTCTCTCTTGGCCTTGGGAATCTACCAAAAGGGGGTGTAAATTAAACCTTTGGAGAAGGATATATATAAAATACACTAATTATTTTATGATATATTGATGAAGTAGTTATTATTATTTTAGTATTAAATGAAAATTCAACAAACTCAAAATCAATACCTCTTGTTGAAGTGCTTGTCTACTTTGGCATGAAAATGAATAACTGATATGAGATAAAAAAATGTATGGAGTCATCAGGTGCTTGAAAAGTGTCTTTAATTCTAATAAAAATTTATAATAACTACACCAATTCCTTAGTTGTATTCTTCCAATTCTATGGAACTGGTCCCACTAGGCATGCTAAAACCTATTATCAGTTGGATCTTACACCTACTCATTCAATCAACTAATCCAATGTCAAGAATATGATCATCTATAATGTGTGGGACCTTAGATATTTAGGGATGAACCTATGGATAAGGCTAAATCCTTCCTAAACTAAGATTCACTTGATTTAAGACCAATTACAAACCTAAAAATATGTTAAAATAACTATATATAGCTAAGACTAGCCTTTGTCATGGAAAAAGAAAGAGTAATTAAACTAAAACTAAAAGAGGTGACTACCAATAATCTATAGATCTTATCTTTTACTTGGAAGATCACAAGAAACCTTCAAAAAATGATAATAACTCATAAAACTCCAACAAACCTCCAACTCTCTTAACACTTTCATAAGTAATTTACATGGAGGTAGTGGTATAATTAGTATATAACCTATAAATAAGGTATAAAAGTGATAGGATAGAAACAAGAGGGACTGAAACATCCATAAATAGATATCAATAGTCAATATTACACAATACTCAAGAGTGTTAACAACATATAAGAGTCAAAATATAAATTTTATTAGATTCTATGCTTCAAGCCAACATCTCAAGTCTTCAAAAGAGTATATTCTCATCATAACCAAGAGTAGGGATCATGAATAAGGCATTTTTAGACCTAAATATAAGAAAATGAGATGATAGAGGAGAAATGAACTCTAAAAGAATGCATAAATGCTATTACTACACCATCAATATATCTTATGAAAGTAAAGAGACATGGAAAATAAGAACATTAATATCTCTCCAATGTATTATTACTACTATCATGATGATATTCTACGGAGGTTGGCATAGTAGTGGAGGATAAGACTTCATTCTTTCTATTTTTATCCTTTAGAGTGCTTGAATATGCATGATTTGGTCCTTAAAGGTTGTTTCACTCTTGGTGAAGATGAATCTCCTTGTGATAATGGCCTTAGCTCCTCCATATCCACCTCTCATGAAAGCATGCAATATAAAAATATAGCTCAAGTTGACTTGTCCTCATAACTACCATGCTTAGATAATGTTTGACTTGGAGGAAGATCTCTTATTCCTATTTGGAGTTGTGGTTGACTTTGACATTATCATGACTCCATGAATGGAGTTACATGTTTCTAAAATCAATTTTACAATGCCTTATACCTCTATTTTACCCTTAATTACCATTAATCTTCACCCCTAGTAGTTATTTACATGTTGGAGAATCATGGATTACTAGAAATTAACTTTAAAGTTCAAGTGAGAGCCTTTTAGGGAGGTGGAGAAAATGGTTCATTTTCATCCTTACCCATAAGAACTCCTTAAAAGGCTTAAGGAACATGTATTTTAATGCTTTAAAAGTCCCATTTTGTCTTCTCATTCTCTTTGAAAACTCTCAGGATCTCATAATGTCCTTGATTTATTAATAACTTTGAAGCTATGATGTTGTCAGTCCTTAAAGACCATAAAATATCTCTTTCCTCCCTTGAGAGCTATTCAACACTCCTCATACTTTCATAGCAGTATTATATTCATTAGAAGACAAATTATCAATATTTGGCCCCATACCTTATCAAATAAGCTTAAGAACCTATTGTTGTAGGTGCACTTATCATCACAACCTTTATTGATTATAGAATAGCCTACAACATACTTGAAAGAGTTTGACATTATATGGATGTCCAATTCAATGTTTTCAAGCTTGAAGCTGTTAATATGTTTGAACCCTCACTATGACCCATGGAAAAACTATAATTTTCAAGGTTAAGAATCTTTGAGAAGCTCATTGTCACTCATGAGGTTTATAGTCCAACTATAAGCCTGATCCTACTCTTGTTCATAACTTTTAGAATATAACAATCAATTCAATAAGGTTACCACTTCTCAAATCTTTTCACATGTTTGATATAAACACTAATCACTAATGGATATTACACTTCATCTATCTTAGACCTATAGATGATTTAGTGGTAAATACCCTCTTTCCTAGCTTCAATAAACTTTACATTCTTGTTTTAGACCTGTTTGGTCTCTTGCTTTAGTGATCATCATTTATAAGCCTGCATTCATGAATTAGATTCCTATGTAACCTTGAGATAAGGTTTAAAAACTTATATAAACATGCTAAAATCTCTAACACTATACTAGTAGGCCTATAGATAATCTCACTAGGTTTGAGATCATGGAGAGAAACTTAGAAACATTATCCCTTATTGTAGTAGACCTACAAGTGAATTTTTGAAGTTTTATTAATTTTAAAAGACCCAAAGAAGACCTTTTGGGGGATTTACAACCCTGATTCCACTTTTTAACAAGGTTGTAGGTCTCTTATGCCTTTGATTATGCTTGATTTCTCTTTATAACTTGGTGATAAGCCTATAGGTACATGTTTTGTTGAAAACCATCTCTTTTTAAACTTGCCACCTTCATGTTTCCCTTGGAAGCATACAAATGATCTTTGAGTATTGCACTTCCATGTAAAAACCTTATTTCTTTGTCTTTCAATTTTGTAACTTCCTTGAAGTTGGATCATGCACCCTTTATACCTCTTGTTGATGTAAATCTATGTCAAGGATGAAATTCTAACAATAAAGTAATATATCTTAGTTTATTGTGTAGGTCCTAGAAGACCTTAGGGCTTAATTAAGTTTTATTGGAATGATTATATGACTACCACCTTTAATCTACAAGTAGATCCTACTGTAGGGATAACAGTAACTTTATAGTGACACAATCTATCTAAAATTTCTTCTTTTTATTAAGGTGAAAATTGTTTTATATTTTGCCAATCCTTTGCCCAAACCTATATGAGCAAATGAATATTTATATTGAGTAGTAATCTAAGGTGAATCATGTCAAAAATTGAAAAAGTTAAAGAATGGTTGAGAAGAAAAGAAGGTTTACCTTTCAATAACAAAGATCAACATATTTACTTTAGTTCTTTATGATGATAGTGCAAATAAAACTAACATTGATGAGATTTTAGTGCTAGGCTAAAAATACCATAAATGCAGTGGTGATTCTAGGGTAAATAAGATGCACATATCTAAGGGGTATTCCTTAAAATTGATACCTACAAAAAATTTATTTAAACACATTTATTTTTAGAGTAGAAAAGAAATAGAGAATACATAGACAAATTTAATTAGAATAGTTGAGAGCACAAACTAACAAGATGCATTGCAAACACTACTATCAAATTTATCTACGAGAAAAATGAGATCATGTATCATTTTCAAAGTTTAAGAAACATTAAAATATGAAATTAATGAAACAATGAAAAAATTCAAAGAATTCCTCTTTATATTTGCATTAATTTCATAAAAGTTCTATTCTGAAGTCCAAATGAGGGGAAAAACCGTATACATAGGCCTCTTTTATGTCTAATATGGTTACATTAGTTACAAAAGAACCAAATATATGTTAGTTGTAACTTAGAAATAAGTTCCTCATGTTATAAAAAACTAAAGAACATTCCCTATTCAAAGAGGGAATATTTTTACAATACACTAAGTAGAACTAGAACATGAAATTCATCAAAGAAAAGAAGCTTGATAAATGTCTATCTTACTCCTGAGGTTCCAAGATATGATCCTACTAACATGGATGATGATGAAGCTCCCAGTTTATTAGAAGAAAAAAGTGACACCATAGTATCTAAAGAGGGACTACTTCCTAGTGTAGCTAAATAACTTTCAATAAGGGTTGAAGAGGAAAAATCTCCTATGGTAACCATCTATGGATTGCTACTCTCCTTATCAGCTTCTATTTTCCACCTGCATGCTTTAGAACATTTATTATAATCACTATTAATCAATTTAAACTATATAATGGGTTCCTTTAGTGATTTGATGGTGAAATATGACATGGTATCATGCTTGTTTAAGAAAGGTCTTATGACCTCATTGATTGCCACTGCCTTCTCTATCCTCTAATTGGCAAATTCTACCAAGTCCACCATTTCTTATGCAAAGGTTTTTCCCTGATCCATAAATTGATTTATGCAAATGATGATGAAATTTTGGAGTTGGGATATAAAATCATCCTTTCTAAAAATGGTACCATCTCTGCTAGCAAAGTGTATTATTTTGGCTTCTTTAAGTAGAGTTATAACTCTATCACCTAGCTAGGTGAGAGATTGGCCCAATGATCTCATGTCATCAATCCATAAATTCAAGTCTTTCCTTTTTCTTATTATATAGGATTGAGAAATTTTCAAATCCTCTAAGGGTATTAGGTTTAAGGCTTCAAATTTATTCATCCTAATCAACTTGACCAAGTTGATTACTTTGTTATCATAGATACCATAAGTGATCTCTACCTTAAGAATCCTATTATATACTTCATATCCTTTCACTTTGTAATGATATAGAGTATTCATAGTATTGATGATAGCCTCAAAATCCCATTCTATCTTGGTGATGGTCTCCTTTGAAAATATGGCTTTGTTATGGTTTTCTAGCTCACTTGTTCTATGCTACATTCTTTTTACCAATTTTTTGGCTACATCACCAAATGCCTTCAGAGCTAAGAGTGGGTACTCTACATATTTTTTCTACTAGATAATCTTATCTTTATTATTCTTGGTTAATGCAAAAAATGTCTTTTCAAACTCATATATAATTGATTAGTCCAGATGAATCAATTTCCTTTTAGTTGGCCTCTTCTTTGCTCTATACTACTTGTCAAATTTTAGTGAGACCTAGGGTGGTATAATATAACCAAGTACTAGCTATCTATTAAGGCCAACTACATTTATTTTATCTAAAATTTATCTGAAATATCACCTTAAGGATGAGTATATAGTGGAAATTAATGGGCTAAGACAGTTAGTGTAAGGTAGATGTTTGAGAATTAACTATGGAGGTAAACAAAATGAAGGCAAAACTAGGGGATGATGTGGTAAGTGTTACTTTAAATGATGATGAATAACTAGTGTTAGCTAGAAAACTTATCAAGAACAAAGGAACCTAAGGTATGAAATTAGTAGGCCTCCCCTTTGGCAATTGAGGACTAGGCCTAGACATGGATCTAGGTAGAATTGGGGGTAGATTGGCCATCATAAAGACCTTTGAAATGGATGACAAAACAAAATGATTGATAATGGGCAAAGGGACAATCATGGGCCTAATTAAAGGTCTAATGAGGGGATTTTAGGGTATTAGGTTCATGTTGTCTAGTATTAGGGGCTCATATAATATACCCTAAGGATGGCTACTTAGAAACAAGGGAGGAAAATAAACACACTCTTAATTAGTCATACCTCATTTCTCCTTGACAGGAAGTAGGGCAGCTAATTTTGGTGTAGAATCTATTGGTGTTATATTAGGTGGTTTTACTATCTTAATTGAAGATGAATGAGGCACCATCAAAGGTTCTTCTTGCACTGAAGTAACATTATGGACTTGGGATAGGGTGATGGATATTGATCTTAAAATTGAAACCTATTCAGTATGTTTTTAGTCTCAACTCTTCCCTTCCCCATAGTGGGAGATAATGCCTATAAGATCCTCTTACTAAGATAAAGGTCAATCGGTATTTCTTATTCAACACCAAAAACCTAAATTATGGATGTAGATGGACCTGCTTGAGTGCTTTTTGGCTTGAAAACTTCATAAAAACTAGCATCTTTTAACTTGCCCTTAACAAGAGGATATTAACATCCTTCAATATTTGATTTACCTCTTGATCATTTATGGCATTGATGTAGAAATTTTTTGAGGTCAACATATCCCCATTTTTGAAAAATGAGGATGCTTGTTCAAATTCTACAAATTTATGATATAAATTAAACATCCTACTTGATTAGAGTACATTATTTGAATATCATGGTTCTCATCTAGCTTAATTAACATGTTTTCATATAATATTTCTTTGACTTTATCTAATTTTTCTAACATTTGATTCTTGTGTTTCCATGTTATGAGTTTAATGGAGTTCCATTTGAATGAACAATGTTTAAGGTTTTATGTTTTAATGCTAATTTAACCCTTTTGATTAACCTTTCATCTTTGATTGATTAATTAGATCCATGTTTAAAAAAATGTTAAAAACATCAGTCTAAATTTTTTATCCTAAGTTCCTTTTGAAATGGATTAAAATTTATGTAGGATTCATATTTAGATGAGATCATTTTATTATATCTTAGACTTAGTTTTAATTTTATCCTAAGTGTTACTCATGTTTATTAACACATCTAAAACCTTAGTCTAAAATATACCCTAAGTCTCCATATATCCCAAGCACTTATGTATTTGATTTTAAATATACAAGTACTAATTAAACATGAAGATGCCAAGTGTATTAATATCAAAAGTTTGAATAAAAGATCAATGATCTATATCGAAGCTTGAGTTTAGCAAGTCAAGATCAAGATTAATGGAACACATCCAATCGAGCAAAGTAGATCTAATGGAGAGCATCAAGTTAACAAGTCAAGGATTTTGAGAGGGAATGATAAGATGAAAAGTGTTATAATCATAATGAATGATCAATAAAATCAATAGCCCATGTGTGATCTTATGTATAAATATGGAGATCAATGATCTATACTTTATCATGCAATCAATAGATTAGTGGTGTGAGTTTAATCTCATGGATGAATATAAATGGCTCACATTAAATCTTGATAATCAAGATCAATGGTGTGAGTGAAGTAAAAAATTAAAAGAGACTAAATAAAACATGATGCTACTATATGGTGTAATAATGTTCAAGTGATGAATACTATTTGCAAGGTATACATAGAGTCTATAGAGCTACCAAGTGGCACACTCTTGTAAGATCAGGAGGAAGATCAATAGCCCCTAATGAAGTCAAGGATAAAGGACTTATTAAGAGATCAATGGTGAAATTTAGATCGATCTTCAAGATTTCATGAGGTAATGACATGCATTCAAAAGTGATAAATAATCACATTTTAAATAAATGAGTAGTGTGACATGGTAGTACCACATAGGTAAAACTTATCATATTGGGGGATATTGTGGAACCAAACACATGGAAGTTATAAATGTGCAATATAAATGCAATCTAAGACAAAAAATTACATAATTAGAACCCACTTACTACTATTAGATCTCTGTGTAAACCTCTAAAAAGTAATAAGAGTGTATGGATATCCCAAATTTGTCCTTAGATTCAATAGTTTGAGCCTAAAGAGTTGGATTATTGTTTATAAAGGATAATTAAAATGTAATTATAGTAATGGTAGCCCATAAAAATGTTTCAAATCAAGAAGTTGAGCTATATTTTACATCAGATGTCGAAGTATGTGTGTTTACGTACACATGATTTGTAGTTGCATCTTTGATTTTAGGGGATAGCAATTACTCCAAATTATTTTGGATAATTTAAAATTAGTCAGTTATCACCAAGGAAGAATAAAATATCCTCCCAAAAAAGAGACTTTATGGTGACATTGTGGCCATCTAGATGACTGGAATTCATTATGCAACTGTTAAACTGGAGGTACTTCACTGCATTGATGTTCTTGTTCCCATTTTCAAAGTAGCTAAGATAGACAAAGGTATGTTGATTAATGAACATAATATGAGGAAAATTGTTTACTTATCCCCAATTACATTTTATTATTACTATAAATTTCCTAATCCCTAGATTCATTTATCCTCCATTAATTCATAGGTAAGGCAACACAACATGATGGACACCCTAGCTAGGTGGTTAGAATTTGGTAACCAAGTTATTGTGGATCATACTAAGAACATCCATGTCAGTTAGTTTAGACCTATAGTTAGGATGGTAATTAAAAATCTAAACAAGTTATATGGGTGTGGAACTATAGTAGATGTAGATCCAATGTGGGCACCCATGGTAGACTTCATCATTAAAAAAGTAATGGTTCCTCCATTAGGTGAGATAATCAACATCTCTAATTGTAGATAGATATATTCAATCAAGAATAAGAAGATCAATAATTTTATATGATGTCTTATCTAATAGATGCCCTATGTGCAACCATAAAAGATTCCCAATTAGAGAGAATGGTCACCAAATGGTAATTAGACCGTTTCTCAATAATACTCCAAATTACACATCTATAATTATAGAGACCACATGCAATTCATTTGTGATTGTGTCTACCCTAAATTGAGTAAGGATATATATGTTTTTACTATGATGAGAGTGAGCCCTTTATTCAAAAAATCCATTGAAGCAATAGGGGACATATGGTTATACTCTGACTGTACAATTATAAGGATTAAAAGAACTCAACATACCCCTCTCAAATTACCAATACATGTACCTAATAAATTAGTAGAATAAGAGGTGGCCTACTAGCTCTTCAATGGGATAGATGGATTTTTTAAAACCTAGAGGAAATGCCTCCTACATAATTTCCCCATGACAATTGGTAAGACTACCTTTAGGTAGTGGGACCATATTGAGGTTGCATCAAAGCATAGGTTATATTTTAACCTAAAAATGGATGATCTTAAATAATGGGACCCTTATAGAAGGGTAAAAAAACACTTAAATATCAAAAGTATCTTTAATGTACCATATTAACATTATCTTTGTGTATTTTATCTTATATACACTAATGCATCCTCATACTTTGAAGTGACAAGAAGATTGAAGGAGCACAATATAAGACCTAAGTCCATATTGAATAGGGACCATAAAATGGAGGATAAGTGGCAACTAGGCCCTAGGCATTATCATTTAATTGATGGAGGTTATTCTAAGGTTACCTCAATAGAGATTCTTATAAATTATGAGCTTGAGGAGAGAAGGCCAGATGAAATTGCTTCTAGTTCATCAATTCTTGAATCTTCAAAAGCATCAGAGCAAGATATACCTTAACATGAGGTACATATGATAACATTTAAACCAAATAAATTCATTTAAGATTTAATTAGGATGCTATCTATGACTTATGATATAGATTCATATGAAGAGGCAAAGGTTGAAAAAGTCAAATAGGATAAGGGAAAGTCTTTGAACCTGATGGTTATTGACACCCCTAAAAGGAAAGTTGAGATGGCCATTCTTCCAAAGGAAAAGAAACCAAAGGTAACTATTACACCACCTTTGAGTGAATTCAACTTTTTTATTAAATAAAACATATTATATGGTCCACCTATTCTTGAGTGGTTCATTTATGAACCAAGGTTAGAAAATCTTCATACTATTCACCATCCATAGGCTATGGTGAAAGCTACTAACATCTATCTATAGAAAGAATTGAAGCCATGGATCATTGATCTACAAGAATAAAAAGAAAAGAGATTGACTACTCCAAGTCAATTAGTTTAATCACAAATAGAGGTCCTAGTTCCATCTATGACCCAATCTTCAGTTGGGGTCAAATAAGATCCATAGACTACTAGTTTTCAAAGAGTGACTAAAAAAATAGTCATGGTAGGTGGTGAAGAGACTAAATATCAAAGTGTGG
Organism: Torreya grandis; assembly: GCA_037957365.1. Classification (NCBI taxonomy): domain Eukaryota; kingdom Viridiplantae; phylum Streptophyta; class Pinopsida; order Cupressales; family Taxaceae; genus Torreya; species Torreya grandis. Next base: position 1,069,110 of record JARHVA010005127.1, on the reverse strand, counting down.
AGCACTTGACTAATTTGAATTAGGAGAAGGGATAGAGACCTTGTAAAGATCCAATATTTGAGGAGGATATATTGGAACTAGCTCAAGTATAATTAGAATAGTTGTAAGCTACTATCAAAGGCCTGAAGTAGTAAAAGAATAACTTATAGTGGTAGTCTATCTTAATAATGCTAGAGGATATTATCAACAAGTTTTAGGGCTTTATCTATGATACATTTGGTTATTTGAAGAAAATAATGTTTAAGATGGATATAGTGAATAAACAATATTCTAGGGCTATAAACCAAATAAGTCAATGGTAGAATTCAAGCAATAAGGCAAAGGAATTGATTAATATATTGACAAAGGACCAAATTCATAATTTAGAAATAATTATTATATCCCATTTAAATATGGATATGGTAATCTTGATTGAGAAGATCAAAGATTTGAAAAATGGTCTGGAGGCATGGAGGATCTTTCAAAGGATTTTAAATGGTTGGAAAACTAGATGGTACATATATTGGGTGGCTTGATAAAAGACCCAACTAATTTTAGTCCCATTTTCTTGATAATAGATGAGGAGTTCAAACACAAAACTACTCAATTAATGTAAGAAATGAAGAGCAAAATCTAAGGCAAAATAGGGGTAGATAATAATAAAATCTTGGACATGATCCTATCTACAAAGGAAAAAATTGGTGATTCTAAGAGTATTAGAGAGGCCTTAGATAGAGCTAACAAAGACTTTAAAGGCATGGTAGATCAATAATAATATTTTTTTATGGATCCAATTATCAACCTTAGGATTATTGATGGGAAAAATGGTAAAGCAATGAAGATCCTAGAGTAGAAACAAAAGACTATAACTAGAAGAACTTCTCAAAGTCAAATTTGTTGACTTAACATATTCTTTTTTAACAAAACATGTATATCATTTGGAAATAGAATATTCTATTTTTTAAAAGCATGTGCATCTTGTAAAGTGCATTGATAATAGGTCAATAAATTTGTAAAATAGATGATTCTAGAATGTTATAGAAGGATAGCTATCCTTGACACTTGTTTAGTTATCATTTGATATGACTGACTGACATACCTCAAGGTCTTATATAAAAGGGGTATGTCATTTTAAAAAATGGAGGGAGTTTTATATAAAAAACTACTTTGTAAATTTGGAGAAAATTATTGCAAACAAGGGAATTCTACAAATATTATCTCGTATTTGTTTGTGTACTTTATTATCATGGATGCTTCCTCAATTATCTGGTTGAATATTCAGATTTAAATTGTTTTCATGGATAATAGATGTGAATATTTGAATGTAGAGTTGCTAATTTATCATTATGCTAGATTGATTTAAATAATTTAGATTCACTTCATTTCCATTACTTTTTATGAAGATGTGTTAATGTTATTTTATTATGGAATCAAATCCTTAAAGTTAATTTAAGTTCTTATTTGCATTATTTCAAAATATTTAGACATTTGATTGGTATATGATAAGATCTATACTATTAGCTATTTTATGTCATATATTGGTTTGAGTGCATGTTTGGATTAAATTTAAGCTTTTTCATAATGTATGGATTGAAGATCATAAACATTTTTTTCTGCCCTACCCTTCTTTTTGCTCAATTTTTGATCAATTCACTATAGTTTAGTTTTCATTGTAGATACAAATGCTAAATTAGACCTTAGACTTTAGGTTTTGATCACAATTCACTACATTTAGTTCAAATTACTTTCATCTTTCATAATCAAGATTTAAGACCATGGTTGCTCCCAACAACTAGTTATATTATCATTTTGTGAAATAGTTAATTGCTTTACCACTATTGCACCAAAGATCTTAGGAAGATCACAATTAGCTACTCATGCAATAGATTCTTTGAATCTATAAATGAGAAGTGTTTTAAACACTATGTAAACCCTATGATACACTTTTAGGCATCAATAAGTGAGGTTTCACTAGTGTTAGAAGGAGGGCCTTAGCTAAAGCTTTATGAATTTGAAGTATCTTAGCTAATTTTAGTAAATTCTATTCAAATATTAGTTGATTATTTATATATCTATGCTTTTCTTAGCTTAATTATTTAAATATCATTGATATCCATGGTTTTAGACTAGTCTTTAGGCTTATTTAGCTAAAGATAGCTATTCTTTGAAGACTTATGATAAATTATTGAAAAGGTAGTTTGAAATTTGTAAATCTAATGCGTTTGAGCTTAGTGATAGTAATTTTGTTTAAATATTGGTTGATTCTTTGAAAATTTAGGTTTATTTATTTTAGAAGTGTAAATTTCACTCATACTCACAATTTTGGAGGTATATTTAAGCTAATTTAGTTAAAGATTGATGTTCTTTAAAAAATTTTGTACAAATTTGTGCAAAATTTTCTTAATGTAGAAATCTGATCATTATTATTTTCAAAGGTAAGGTTTATATGTTGTATTTTGAATAGGATTTAGATTTTACAAGTTGGAACTATCAAGAATAAAGACTACATTGAGGCTTGAGACAAGGTTACCTCTTTTTTCTTTGGAGATTCATAGAAAGGCAAGAGTAGATAAAGGTAAGCACATGGTTTCTAAATCTCAACCTACTTCACCTATTCTTATTGCTCTTGTGTTCAACTCAAGGTATGGCATGGTTATGTGGATCTTCTATTAATGTGCCTACTTAAATGGATATATAACTAGAAATCTTGAGAAGTATTTACCTATTTTTAATATTATAGGTGTGGTTACTACTGAAGAACATATCAAATCCATTAATGTTACTTTAAGATTATTAAATGTTGTTCATGAAGATGTTTCATGTAGATTGTTTCCTTTTACTTTCAAAGATGCAACATATGATTGGTTTCTTAACCTTCCTGAGAATTATATTACCAATTGGAATGATTTCAATAGTATTTTCATTGATCAATTTGGAAAGATAATTTATATCCTTTATCAACAATTCACTACGGCGAAAAGAGATTCAAGTGAAACCATTAGAGATTTTAATGATAGATTCTAGAAGATTTTTATCAAAACTATAACTTCTTATAGGCCTAATGAAGCTTTAACTTTGGAAATTTATATGGATACTTTAGACCCAATGACTTATGTGTTTTTGAAAAGATATATTGGAGTTATAAACACATTGGCCTTAGCATATGCTAATGATATGGAAATAAGTGATCAAATGCAACCCTAGGGTCAATTCGCATATGGTGTTCCTAATATTAATCCTAATTTCCTTGTATTGAATGTTATTCCAAATGCTAATCAAAACATGTATGCTTTAAACTAAATGCTAATTTTAAATCAATTACCTTTGAGTCATGCTCATCTTGGTCAAAACCTAAGATTCTTAAATTACACTACAATTGGATCTCATCCACAAGATCAAAGATTTATGGTGCCAATAGCTAATGGTAGTACTCAAGTTCCTAATTCAAAGGCACCTAAGAATGAAAATGACTCCATATTCAAAATGGTTCAAAAACTAAGTCTTATTTTTCTTCACTTTCAAAGATAAGTAGGTAATGTTGGGGAAAATTCCAACATGAACTATTCTTATCAGAGGTTTAACATACCTACAAATAGGTTTTATAATGGTAACAACAAAAATAATAATGTAATAACTGCTTTAGTTAGATACCAAAAAAATGTACCAAATTTGTTTAAAAAAAATTAAATATAAAGATATATACCATCCCAAAAGGTTTATTACTAATCTCATCAAATAGTTTCATAACATGTTTGTCATAAACTAACTTTGAAAATTTAATAGTTTCTTGATCAACCATACTATTTGTTTTCATCATGATAAATTAACTATATGCCATACTTTCAAATTAAAATCCATTCATGATGTTGAATATAAAAGACATAGAACTTTGATTTTAATCTTACAATCCAATGATAACTTCATATCATAATTTTAAATTTCATTTATAGTACTCAAAATAATCATGAGAAAAATAAAACCATGGATACATATTTGCAAGTATAGTGAAATGATATCAAGAAGTAAAATGTAAGAATAATAGCTTAAAATTGCTTGCATTATTAATACTAAAACACAATTTTAGTTCTTCCATTAATAATAGAATATTAATTATAATTACACATTGATCATAATATAAAATATTCAAAAATATATCTTCTAGAGATCTGTAAACCATCACTATTGTTGAGGACCATAAAAGAGTTAAAAGAGGGATACCATCATTGGAGGGCTTTTCCTCCAACCATAGAGCCTTTTTAATGTCTTGCACTTCTCTCATCCACTAATAATGGCCTTTCCCTTTGATGAAGGTGCTAGATATAGATGATCAATAGGTAGAAAAAATCCCAAATGATAACAATAGATTAATATACCACTCCTCATAGAAATTGGTTTGACCTACTATTTTAGATAGTAATTGGTTTTACTTACTATTCCACATAGTATCTAGATTGACTTAGTGTTCCACCCAATAATTGGTTTGACATACCATTCCACACATTATTTAGTTTTACCTACTCAGATAATTTGACATCCCAAAAAGTGTTTAGATAATTAGTGATGACATCATAAAAATATTAATAAGAGGATGTGATAGTCCAAAATGGATTATCATCTAATAATAAGAGATTATTTCCCATAGTTAATCTAAATGATTTATTCATAAGGAAAGATCTCATTTTTTGAGAAACTTTGAGAATCACTCATTCTAGAGTAAATTCCTACTCAATTGTAAATCTTGATTCCCAAAGTCCATTTACACTCATAGTCCTAATTTTTATCAGATAAAGATTATAAGGAGAGCTAATAAGCATCTTTATCTAAACACCTGTGTTTTCATATGCAATACACCTCAGTGCAAAAATTTTTTGAATCAAGTTTTATACACAACTTCAAAACTTAAATGATATGTTTGTAAATGATCATAAATTAGTCAGGTGTTTTGAATGACAAACAATCCATTGACTGATTAATGGGTTTATTTTTACAAGATGACAATATATGTTACAACTTATGAAGATGTTACTAATCTCTTGAGACAATTCACAAGATAAGGGTGTTTAATAAAACAAAACATGTTAGTCTAAGAACTTCCCCTAGTCCTAGTTCCAAGGAAAAGTATTCCATGTATGACAAGTTTCTTGATAATGAGACACTTATTATGAGTCACATATATATAATATTCATTAATATTATTCAATAATTTACTATTTCATGATGAAACATCAATATACCATAGGTTTTCCCAAATGCAAATATAATCTCATCATTAAGACATTGTAACCTATTGAAACCTTATCACAATATTGCATTATTTGATTAACCCATAATTCTATTGTCATTATCTTATTAAGGTTTTAATATTTTATCTCAACATAGTATCATTAAGACATGTCATTTTCAAATTTATCAATCCTACTCATTAAGGCTCCAATGCTACCTTATATGTCAATGTCTCTTTCATGTTGTTGAGTCTTTATTATCATGTTTGTAATTCTCAACCTTATTATCTCAGTGTTCAAAGACCATATTTTAGTTTGTGTATCCATCTTATTATTAATATAGTATTAAAGATATCTAGTTTCTCATTCATATTATTTATCACATAAACACGTCCAATTATTATTTTTTTAATTTTTTTTCATTAACCAAAACATGACATAACCACCAACTAGAATTTTAATGACCATACACACAAGTACACTTTTTAATAGATAGTTGTAGGTTATGGTTTTGATTATTTAAATCCTATTTCTTCTTTATTATTCATTATTTTTGTTAATATACTTACTTATCCTTCCCCACACATATTTAATACTTCCATATATCACTTTTATTTTAGTGTCACTGTATTCAATTATCCATAACATGTTTCACATTGAAAAATAATATTTTTCTCAATGTCTTACTCTTTATCATTCATGAATTCTCTATTCCTAAGAGGTTTCTAAGTCTAAATATCAAAAACTCTGATATTTGACTAAGTCTAAAATCTTGAGATTCTAAGATCTGACTAAATTTGAAATATATTGGAATCCTCCAAAACCTAGATTTTGTATTATAACTCCTAAAGATCTAAAACCACTCTAAAACAACCTAAATTTATAAATATTAAATATAACTTAAAATATAAGAAATTAAAATTAAAAAAAATATATATACTTAAATGTTTTATATATATATATATATATATATATATATATATATATAAAGCTTAGGAACTAATATATTTAGTGCATATGAAGCCTAAAATCATAACATTCCATATGGCCATCCCATACAATTGTAATTCTTGAGGATTTTTGGTAAAAAATACACATGGCTTCCCCATTTGCATACATACCTATCCAGGTAACTACGCCATTGACTAAAATCAATTTTCATACCATTTCCATAATAAATACATCAATTATTGTAATAATATATATGTACCTTTAAAATAGTTATAAGAGTAATAAACAACATACTTTTAATACAAAATAATATTTATAAAGTATATTATGGTGCCTTAGTTGATAATGTGTGATACAAGGGTGCCAAGATGTTATCATTAAATCTTCCACTAATATAGGAAATTATGATGCCTATATATCTGAAAACTTATGATGCCAAGCTAAGATTAAAATTTGTTTTGTAATATTCCAGAGGGTAAAAGCTATAGGTGTAAGTGTGGTGCCTATCGAACAAAATGAATACATGGGATAAAGGTGCCACTTATACAAAATATTCAATTTAACACCAGATAAAAATAACATTAAATTGTTATTATTTCTTGCTAGGAGAAGGTGCTACTAGTGTTACCAGAGAGATATCAACTAAGGCACCATACCATTCAACACCCAAATCTATCAATTAATAACTCTCTTTCCTATCCAAAATTTCAATCATTTTTATTAATAGGATATATATATATATATGTATATATGTATATATGTATATATATGTATATATACATATATATATACACACATATATATGTGTGTGTGTATGTATGTATGTATATATGTATATATGTATGTATGTATGTATGTATATATATATATATATATATATATATATATATATATATATATATATATATATCAACTATTGATATTAGTTTTGATAGCTACTCTTCATTAGAAGGTAAAATGATGATTCACTACCAAAGTGCACCCAATACATAGGTAATTAAATTATTGCTAGGACTTTATTAATATTGGTTTTCTTTTTTTCCTTTTTAATTTATTAAATTTTACCAATGGAAAAAGGTGCTACATTAAGTTATGGAACTAAGGATTTTTGGTTGCTAATCCATAGACAATAATAAGAAAATACTTAAGGATAATATTACCTAAAAAAGTGGATCTAATGCTATAAATGGGAAGCTTCCCTCTTTGAGTTATCTACCTCCTTCATTCTTCTACAATCTATACAAGTTTCTTTGAATGTCTTTGAAAGTCCCCTACATACTTCTTGCTCTATTCTCCAAGACAAATTCTTCCCAAATTCTTTCTTTCTCCAAGAACATCTTTTCCTTTTCTTTTTTTCCATCCTCCATCCTCCTTAGCAACAATGTAGCCTCATTTATTGGATCATTTCATTTTTTCCCTCTTCCCTAAAATTGGTCTAATGCTCTGCTCTTCTTTTAGCAGCCATGCCCTCTCTGGGGAAAATGTCCTCCATTTATAAATGAAAAACTACAACTGAGTGGAATAAATTTTAGCAAAATCCTATTTGCCTTCTTCATAATAATGATTCTCAAAAGTTAACACGTACACTTTAGTCACAACCCATGTCTCACTTAGCTGATTATTTTTTATTTTCCCCAAAATGATTTTGAGGTGTACTATAGGGATTATAAAAATATAAATTAGTTTTAAAAATCATTTATTCCATAATGAAGACCACCTCTTTGGTTGCCCCCATGGAATTTATTTTAAATTTAATTTCTTTAATCTAAGTGGGATGTATGAGGTGAAATAAGTCATTTTTAAGTGGGATACAAATTTATGGCTGCCCCATGTGGGCAATTAAAGGCCTTTTAACTTATTCACATTCTCTTTTAAAGTTTGGAAATTGTATAGTCAAATAAGGGGGATTTGATTTAATGCATTTAGGTGGGAAGTAAAATTAAATAACCACCACATTTAACTCTTCCTCCTAATAAGTAAATCCATTACTACACCATTTATAATTGACCTTTTAATTATAAGTATAATGTTATTTTACCATCACTACAATGTTTGTTGTCAAGAGAATTGTTATACATCAATTTTAATTAAAGGATGTTATAATACAAAGGCATCCTAAAATCTTGACCTTGTAACTTCAATTTATGATAAAGTCAACCAATCCCACACCAACTCAAGGTCATCATTTTTTATCTATAAATGTCTCATAGATAACCATTTGGGTAACAAACTCAAAGACATATTAAACATGGATATCTTAGTCATAAAAATCAATGAGGCATGACAACAAGACTCGTCGACCAAAAGTGTAAATCTTAAAATGATCCTAGAAGCCCCAAAATAATGCATCAAAAATAGATGACAATGTGACACTAAGAAAATCCAAGGAATCATCAAACCAATGATTACACTTACACGAAGGCACATGAAAGTAAAGGTATTTATATCAACATTACATGTTGCTCTTATGAGATTCTCTTTTTTTTTGTCCATATTCCATATCTAGCTCCTCTTCTCCAATGATGTTCTCCCTTAAATCAAGGGTTATATCTACATCATAAAAAATAAACACACTGTAGTTATCCAAGTCATGATATAAAAATCATATAATAATAAAATCATTAAAAATTATTCCACATAATTGTATTTCAATGCATGATAACAATAATGAACCAAAATATATACACCATATCAAAAAATCAATTATTGATCATATAGAAACTAAATATTATAAATTATGTTTTTTGGTTCTTATCACTGACAAGTGATTTAATTCCTAGCATAAGAAAATGGGATGTTATTAATAATGAGTCATCTACAAATAAAAATAGTCCTAAAATGAATATTTGTGATGTAGTTTTAGCTAATTATTATAGAGTTTATAATACTTCAAAGCATGATGAATTGGATTGTATAGAATTTTGTAATGATTTTGAATTATTTCAAGATGAGTTAGATACATTTTAAGGTCTAACAAAGATAATGTTATAGGTACATCTATTTCTTCAAAGTCATCTAAATCTATTGACACAACTCTTATGTTGGAGACATTTAATTTTCCATTCCAAGATGAGAATGAGCCTATGGATACTCCTAAGGAGATTCCTGATTTTTAATAGTATCTGAAGAAGACTTATAAACTAAGAAATAGAGAACATAAACAACCAATGACAATCTCAACTCCACCAAACAACTTTGATACTCCTCTTGATCCTAAAATAGAGAACAATTTAGAGCCTCCAAATGGAAGCAACTCTAAAATAATTTTGATTCATCTAGTTCTTCTACTAGGAATGGATATAATATAGTTGAAGATATGAATAATATTAAATCTAGTATCAATTTACATGAATTGACTCAAATTACTAAACAAAGAGACTTTTTTATTGAATATTTATCCAAAAAACCTAGTAAATCACAAAAGGTTGCAAATGCCAATGTAGTAATATATAAGAATAAATTAGAGGTTCCACCTTTCTTACTAACAATTAGAGTTTTTTATGAAAACTTATATAATTATTTGTTAGATTCAAGTGCCTCTACAAATATCATGCCAAAAGGTATTTGTGAAAAACTTAGTTTAACTCATATTAAGTCTGATAGAGTAGTTAATCAATTTTAAAAAATAAAGAGTTAAAGTAATTGGTGAATTATTGAATGTGCATATGTAGCTTGCTTCATAGTCTGGAGTGTAGAAATTCATAGATATTCAAATGGTATACATTATATATTCTTATGGGATGTTTCTAATTAAATATTAGACTAAGTCTTTAAAAGGATACATGTTAACTGACTATTCTCACATGTGGATTCCATGGAAGGGAGTTCCTAATCAAATTTAGATTGAAAGGGAGTTAAAAAAAAACACATGATAATTGAGTACAATGCTACCAATGAAAGGGTCAATATGGTCAATTATGATTTAGGATTTTACACTCTTGACACCCCTCAAGTATGTGACTCTAAAGATTCTCATGCTATGCTTGGATTGAGGAAATTATACTTTGATGGTGCTAGATGTAAATCTGGATCTGAAGTAGTAAATTTTCTAATCAATCCCATTGGGAAGGAATTCAATGCTTCTTAAAAACTTTAGTTTCTTGCACTAAAAATTTGGCAAAGAATGAATCTTTAATCTTAGGATTACAATTTTGTATCAAACACAAGGTTACAAAACTACTAGTGTATGGTGATTCTAAACTAGTAGTTAATTAGGTTAGAATCAAATACCAATGTAAATTATCTTATCTTAATAAATACAAGTTTAGAGTATGTGACTTGATGGAATACTTTTATTATTTTAACATTGTTTCAATCCCTAGGGAAGAGAACTAGTCTATTGATGAACTAGCTTTAGCTACAACCAATATTATGCCAAATATAGATTCAAAACTAGAAAACTTTAGCATTGAATTGGTTCTATGTCCTTCAGTTCCTGACAAATTCAATCATTTTTAAGTATTTGGTGATGATCAATAAATCATAGAATTCATGAACAACTCAAGAGTATTTAAGTCTCATATCATAGATGAGGTTAATGAGAATGTTTTTGATGAAGACAAAGTTGATGATAAGGCTATACAATTGAATGATAACAAAATTCCCAAAGGCATGATTTCCTTATAAAGACTATTTGATAAAGATAAAGTAGCTAGAACTGTTAAAGTTCCCAAGGTGAGTGGGAAAGATTATAATATAGTTAACATAGGAACTCAAGGTCAACCTTAGTGAGTAAATATTGGTATAGACTATATAAATGAAGAGTCTATAAAGGTTAAAGATTTTTTGACCAAGTACAAGGATGTCATTACATGGTCTGATGAATACTTGAAGATCTTTGATCCTAGATTAATCCCCCATACCATTCCATTAAAGTAGGCTTGTAAACCTTTCAAATAAAAGCAAATACTAGTCAATCCTATTTTAGAACCATTAATCTATAAATAGGTCAAGAAGCTATTGGATTAAAAATTAGTTTTTCCAATTATACATTTTACTTGAGTAGCTAATTTAGTACCAGTTAGAAAGAAAAATGGAGAGATTAGATTATGCATAGACTTTAGAAATTTGAATAGATTTTCTGAAAAGGATAATTATCCTTTACCATCCCTTGACTAGGTTATCCAAATTATTAGTGGTTCTACTATGATGTCTTTCTTAGATGGTTTTTCAAATTATAATCAAGTACATGTAAACAAGGAGGATAGAATGAAGACTACATTCACAACAAAGTGGGGCACTTTTACCTACATGAGTATGCCTTTTTGGATCATCAATGTAGGAGCTACATTTAAAAGAGCTACGGACCATGCCTTTTAAGGTCTCATATGTAAATTAATCATCATATATATGGATGATCTAACTATGTTTTCTAAAAATAGGGAATACCATATTATGAATTTACAACATGTATTTGAATGTTGTAGAAGTTATGGAATTTCCCTTAATCCTAATAAAATATATTTTTAAGTTTTTTTTGTGTTACTAGGACATGTTATAACCAAAGATGGGATTTTCATAGATCCTGATAGAGTTAATTCCATATCTAAAATAAAACCCCTAAACAATAGAAAAGAATTAAAGTATTTCTTTGGGAAAATCAATTTTGTGAAAAAGTTCATTTCTAGTTTTATAGAGATTGTGAAACCACTAAATGGCATGTTGAATAAAGATGTAAAGTTCATATGAAATGAAGAGACAAGGAAGGTCTTCAAGGATATTAAAGCAGCAATATGATAGGCACTGGTGTTGATAAGCCCAAATTTCACATAAGATTTTTATCTTTATTCTTTTACATCTGATCATACTATTACAACTATTTTGACTAAAAAAATAGATAAATGTGATCATCCAATTCCATTTATGAGAAAAAACTTTAAAAATGATGAGTTAAACTATTATCTAATTGATAAACAAGCATTTACTTTAGTTAAGGTAGTTAAAAATTTTAGACATTATATTATTAGGAATAAAATGCATGCAATATTACTAGACCCTACCATTAAACTTATGATTAGTCAATGTGAAATGGGAGAGAGAAGAGGTAAATGTATGTATATAATCCAAGAGTATGATCTTGAAATGAAAATTTCCAAGTTGGTAAGGTGTCAATGATTAATTCAATTAATTTTTAACACTAATCCTAAATTAAGAGTCATACACATTGATCAACAACAATTCCAACCAAATGATTTGTATTATTTAATTATTCATCTTCTAATCAATGGTTATTGCCCTTCAAGTATGATTAGAGAGAAAATAAGAGCTTTAAATCTCAAGGTATCACATTTCTTGAATAAGGATGGGGTACTCTTCAATAATAACTATGAAGATATATACTTGAGATGTGTTTTAAAAGAAGAAGCAACTAAGATCTTGATTACTTTTCATGAAAATCTTGGGAGTGGAAATTCTTCTAGAAAACCAATAGCTCAAAATATCTTAAGGGTAGAATATTATTGGCCCACCATCTTAAAATATGCACATAAACATGTCAGAGAGTGTCATCAATGTTAGATCTTCAACACCAAGGAATCGAAAGTAGATATTCCATTGAATCTAGTCTTAATTGACAAACCTTTTGCTCAATGGGGCTTAGATTTTGTAGGGGTGATTAACCCCAATTCTTCATATGGACACAAATATGTACTTACTACTACTTATTATTGTATAAGATGGACAGAGGCAATGGAAACAAACTAATGTAAAATTGAAGATGTAATCAAGTTCTTGAAATAGAATATTTGCACAAGATTTAGGACACTAGTATCATTAGTTTGTGATAATGGATCAGCCTTTATATATATTAAAATGAATGAGTGGGCTATGATAACAACATAGTTATTAAGTTTTCATCAAATCATTACCCTAAAGGTAATGGAGTCTCAAGTTCAATAAATAAAAACTTGGAGAGAGATATAAAAAATTTGATAGCTCAGCAACCAAGAACATGTAATAAATTTCTTAAGTATGCTCTTTGGGTAGATAGAACTAGAGTGAAGCAAGATTTGAAGGCATCACCATTTCTATTGGTATATGGTTAAGATCTAATATTTCCAATCACTCTCAAATTACCAACCTTCAAGTTCATGTAAGAGTATATGGTATAAGATAAATAATATGCTAATTCAAGGTTGCTTGATATCATTAAAATGGAAGATGTAGGAGAAGAAACATTTCACAAATTCAGTAGACATAGAACCATAGTTAAAATATGGTTTGACAAGAATTCAAATATTAAGGTGTTTAGGTAGGGATACCTAGTTCTCCTATGGGACAAAGCCTCAAAACCAAAATGAAAACATGAGAAATTCCCTCCTTTTTGGATTAGACCTTATCAAACTATTGATACATTAAGAGACAACACCTTCAAGCTCAAAGACTTGTAGGGAGCAGAGTTCACTTTTCCAGCTAATGGGCAATACCCTAAAAACTACTTCTCTATTGTTCCACACTAATTCTTTATGGAGTAACTTGTAAGACTAATTAGAGTTAGTTTAGGTAGGCTTAGATTAGTTTTAGTTCATGTTCCTTGTTTGTAAATAGTGATTGTACATATTTGTTTGTTTGTTGTCTATTTTGTTTGTTATGTGTTTCATTTTCTTTAATTTGTTTTCTAATCTTAATAAGTCTTTTCTAAGACAATTTTCTATCTCCAATCCATCCTAAATACGCAAAATAACTTCTCAAATCAAGAATGTAGGTATGAACCTTAGACATTGGTTGATCATGGCTCTTATAAATTAGAGATTGATGTTATGATTTTGAGAAATTGGTGAGGATTGATATCTAGGTTAATTATTCCTTAAAATCTTAAACCTTGTTCTGATCTAAGTTTGGTTCTAATAAGGATTACTTATGTTTGAGTGCAAGTTTGAATTATTAGAGCAAATTCATGTTAGAATTTAAAGAATATTATTTCCTAGGATGAATTTTATAATCAAAGACAATTTTTTGAAAATTAAACATTTGAAAAAATCTTAAAACCTAGCTAATTTTGGTTCTCAACCTTTGTTGAAAAGTTAAATATATATGAAAAATATAAAGAAAAGATCTTTATTGAAAATTTTAAAACTTTTTAAGAAAAGGTGATTCTGGTAACCTCCATCAGGGCTATGGATGCCTAGTTGGAAATAGAGCAAGGCCTTGAGTGGAGCTAAAGGTATCTCTATCAGGTCTATAGATGTTTGGCTGGTGGTAGAGCAATGCCCAAGCCTTCCCTTTTCATAAATCATGATTTATAAAGAATATCTAAATATGATATAAGTCTATGTTAGTGATTAAGGTCATGAAATATGGAAGCTATTATTTGAACCCCATGGAAATTAGTGAATGAATCAAATGACACACACAACATGACTGAGTTGTGATGTTTGATCCTAATTATACATTTTTAAGACTTATTCTAATCATGAAGTAATATTAATGATGGTACTTGATCATGTGGAATGAATGGTCTGGTTATTAGTTTAAACCAAGAGTATCTGAGTCTAACATTTTGTAATGTTTCCCCTAGAATCTAACATTTGTTGAGATCAACATACCCCCATTTTTGAAAAATGAGGACCCTTGTTCAAATTATGCTACTTTGTGATATAAATTAAAAATCCCACTTGATTAGAGTGCATTATTTGAATATCATGGCTCTCATCTAGATTAATTAACATGTTTGCATATAATCTTTCTTTGACTTTATCTAATGTTGCTAACATTTCATTCTTGTGTTTACATGTTGTAGGTTTAATGGAGTTTTATTGGAATGAATAATGTTTAGGGTTTTATGATTTAATGATAATTTAACCCTTTTTATTATCCTTTAGTCTTTGGTTAATTAATTGGATCCACATTTAAATAAATGTTAAAAACCTTAGTTCAAATTTTTTAGACTAAGTTCCTTTTGAAAAGGATTCAAACTTATATAGGATCATATTTACATGAGAGCATTTTATTATACTTTAGACTTGGTTTGAATTTTATCCTAAGTTTTAATTATGTTTATTAACACATCTAAAACCTTAGTCTAAATTCTACCTTGAGTATCCATATATCCCAAGCATTATGTATTTTATTTTATATCCACAGGTGATAAAATATGCAAAGATGCCAAGTGTCCTAATCTCATAATTTTAAATAAAAGACCAATGATCTGTGTCAAATCCCAAGGTCATCAAATCAAGATCAATAGAGTGTATCCAATCAAGCAAAGTAGATCTAGTGGTGAGCATCAAGTCAATAAGTCAAGGATCCTAAGAGGGAATGCTAAGATGATAAGTGTTACAATCATAGTGAATGATCAAGTAAATCAATGGTCTATATGTGATCTTATGTATAAATATAGAGATTAATAGTTTGCACTTGATCATGTAGTCAACATATCAATGGTGCAAGTTTAATCCCATAATGAATTCAATGACCCATAATGAATTCAAGGCTAGAGGAATTCTTATGAGATTAATGGTGTAAATTAGATTAAGCTTCAATATTTCATGAGGTAATGACATGTTTTCAAAACTGATAAATGATCACATTTTAAATAAATGAGTAGTGTGACATGGCAGTGCCACATAGTTAGAATACATCATATTAGGAGATCTTGTGGACCCAAACATGAAAAAGGTATAAATGTGCAATCTAAATGCAATCTAAACAACAAATTTCATACTTTGAACCTACTTACCACCATTAGAGCTCTTTATAAACCTCTAAAAAAACCCTAAGAGTGTATGGGTATCCCTAATTTGTCCCTAGATTCACTAGTTTTAGCTTGAAGAGTTAGATTATTATTTGCAACAGATGATTAAATTGGAATTATAGCAATGGTGGCCCATAAACATGTTTAAAAGAAATAAGTTGATCTATATTTGACATTAGATGTTAAAGGATGAGTGTTTAAGGACATAGAATTTGTAGCTACTTCTTTAAATATAGGGGTTAACAATTGCTATAAATTATTATAGACTATTTAAAACTAGCTGGTTATCACCAATGAAGAAGAAAAGATCCTCCCATCAAAGAGAATTTATGATGACATTGTGTCCATCTAGATGACTAGACTTCACTATGAAGCTACTAAACCATAGGTACTTCATTGCATTGATGTTCTTGGTCACATTTTCAAATTAGCTAGGATAGATAAGGGTATGTTAATTAATAAATATAATTCGAGGAAAATTTCTTACATATCCCCAATTTCATTTGAGTCTTACTAAAAATTACCCAATTTGTAGATTGATCTAACCTCTATTAATTTATGGGCAATGAAATAAAACATGATGGACACCCTAGCTAGGTGGTTAGAATTTGGTAACCAAGTTATTGTGGATCATACTAAGAACATCCCTATTAATAAGTTTAGACCTAGAATTAGGATGGTAATGATAATGTTGAACAAGTTGTATGGGTGTGAAACTACAACATATGTAGATATAATGTGGGTACCCATGGTGTACATCATTAAAAAAGTAATGGTTCTTCTATTAGGTGAGATAATCAACATCTCCCTAAGTAGACTGATATATGCAATCAAGAATAATAAGAGGACTAAGTTTTATATGATGTCTTATCTACTGGATGCACTGTATGCAACCATAAATATTCCTAATTAGAGATAATGGTCTCCAAATGGTACTTAGACCATTTCCTAATACTACTCCAAATTGTACACCTATAAGTATAGAGACCACATCTAGTTCATTTGTGATTATGTCTACCTTGCATTGAGTAAGGATATAGATGTTATTCCTATGATAAGAGTGATCCCTTTAGTCAAAATATATATTGATGCAATAGGGGACATGTGGTTATACCCTGATTGTATAGTTATAAGGATTGAAGGAACTCAACATGCCCCCCTTAACTTGCCAATCTATGTACCTAATAAATTAGCAAAACAAGAGGTGGCATACCATATCTTCAATGGGATAGATGGATTTTTTAAAACCAAGAGGAAAAGGTCTCCTTCAAAATTTCCCCATGATAATTGGTAAGACTACCTTCACATAGTGGGACCATATTGAGTCTACTTCAAAGTATAGGTTGTCTTTTAACCTACAAATGGATGATCTTAGACAATGGGGCCCTTATAGAGGGTAAAAGAACACTTAAATCTCAAAGGTATCTTGAATGTACCATATGAACATGATCTTGGTGAATTTTATCTTATATACACCAAGTCATTCTCATACTTTGAAGTGACTAGATGATTGAAGGAGTAAAACATAAGACCCGAGTCCAGATTGAATAGGGACCAAAAAATGGAGGATAGGTGGAAACTATGCCCCAAGAAGTATCACTTAATTGATGTAGGTTATTCTAAGCTTCCCTTAACAAATACTCTAATAGATCATGGGCTTAAGGAGAGAATGACAAATGAAATTGCTTCTAGTTCATTAGTTCTTGAATATTCAAAAGCATTAGAGCAAGGTCTACCTCAATAGATAATACATATGATAGCATTGGACCCCAATTAATCCATTGAAGATGCACTTAGGATGATATATATGAATTATGAGATATATTTAGATGAAGAGTCAAAAATTGAATAAGTCAAATAGGATAAGGGAAAGTCCTTGGAACTAATGGTTATTGACACCCCTAAAAGGAAAGTTGAGATGGCCAGTGTTCTAAAGTTAAAGAAACCAAAGGTAAGTATTACACCACCTTTGAGTGAAGTCAACTTGTTTAGTGAAAAAAACATATTATATGTTCCACCTATGCTTGATGGTTCATTTATGAACCGAGGTTAGAAAATATTCCTACTATTCACCATCCATACACTATGGTGAAAAATACTAACATCCCTCTACAATAAGAGTTGAAGCCATGGATCATTTCTCTACAATAAGAAGAAAATAGATTGGGTACTATAAGTAAATCAGTTGAATTAGAAGTAGAGGTCCCAGTTCCACATGTGATCCAATTTTTAGTTGGGGTCAAGTATGATCTAAAGACTATTGGTTTACAAAGAGTGATCAAGAAAATAGTCATGGTAGGTAGTGAAGAGATTACATATCAAAATGTGCATCCCTTTACTAATTTGATCCAAGAAAAGGGATAGAAACATATTGAGGATTAAATATTTGAAGAGGATGTATTGGAGTTGGCTTACATAATTATAATAGTTTAAAGCTAATATCAAAGGACTGAAGAAGAAAGAAGAACTTAGAGGGGCAGTCTATCTTAATAGTGCTAGGGCATATTACACAATTTTTTGAGGGAATTATCTATGATACAATTATTTCCTTGAATACAATAAGGTCTAAAATGTACATAGTGAATAAGTAACATTCTAGGGCCATAAGCCAAATAAATCAATGGCAAACTTCAAGTAATAAGACAAAAGAATTAATTAATATATTGATAGAGGACCAAATTATTGATTTAAAAATAGTTATCTTAGCCCATTTAAATATGGCTATGGTAATATTGATTGAGAAGATCAAAGATTTGAAAATGGTCTAAAGGCATGGAGGATCTTCTGAAGGACTTCAAACAGTTAAAAAACTAGATGGTGCATACATTGGATAGCTTGATCAACCAAATACCCTTAGTCCCATTGGCTTGATAATAGATGAGGATTTCAAACACAAAACTACTCAATTCATGTAATAAGTGAAGAGAAAAATCCAAGGCAAAATAGGGGAAGATAATAAAAGAATCTTGGATATGATCCTATCTATAGAGGAAAAAATTGGTGATGCTAAGAGTATTAGAGAGGCCTTAGACAAAGATGACAAAGACTTCAAAGGCCTAGTAAATCAAGAAGAAGAGTTGTTTATGGATCCAATTATCAACCTTGGGCTGATTGATGGGCAACATGATAAAGCAATGAAGATCTTGGAGTGGAAGTAGAAGGTTGCAACTGAATGAACTTCTCAAAGTCAAATTTGTTGAATTATAATATTATTTTTTTTAACAAAACATGTATATTATTTGAAAATAGAATATTCTATTTTGTAAAAGCATGTGCATCTTGTAAAGTGCATTGCTTATAGGTCATTCCATTTTTAAAGTGTCTGATTCTAGAATATTATAGAAGGGTAGTTATCCTTAACACTTGTTAAATTATCATTTGATATGATTAACCAACATACCTCAAGGTCATGTATAAAAGGGGTATTGTCATTTGTAAAAAGGGATGGAGTTTTATAGAAAAAATACTTTGTAAATTTGGAGATAATTAATGCAAGCAAGGGAATTCTACAAAGATTATCTCATATTTATTTGTGTATTTTGTTATCATGTTTGTTTACTCAATTATCTGGTTGGATATTTAGATTTGAATTATTCTCATGGATTATAGATGTGCATATTTTAATGTAGAGTTGTTAATTTGTCCTTATGCTAGATTGATTGAAATATTTTAGATTCAATTCATTTTGATTGCTTTTCCTAAAGATGTGCTAATGCTATTTTACTATGGAAGCAAATATTTAAAGTAAATTTGAGTTCTTATTTGCATTGTTTCAAAATCCTTAGACATTTTCTTGGTATATGATAAGATATATGTTATTAGATATTTAATATCATATATTGGTTTGATTGCATGTTTGGATGAAATTTAATCTATGTCTTAATATCTATATTAAAGATTTGAAACTTTCTTTTCTGCTGTACCCTTCCTTTTGCTCATTTTTTGATTAATTCACTATAGTTTAGTTTTTATTATAGATATATATGCTAGATTAGAACTTAAACTTTAGGTTATGATCATAATTCACTATAATTAGTTCATATTACTTTTATCTTTCATAAGAAATATTTAATACCACAATTGCTCCCAACAATCAGCTATATTATCATTTTTGAAATAATTAATTGCTTTGTTTCTATTCCACCAAAGATCTCACGAAGATCATAACCAGCTACTCATGCAATAGATTATTTAAATCTAGAAATGAGAGGTGTTTTAAACACTTTTAAAACAATATGATACACTTTCAGGCATTAACAAACCTGTCTTCATCCTCAGGCTCATGGTAATAGGTGATGTTCAAGGATGACCTATGTTTGATGCAATACTTGAAGGATATATGTTCTAGGTCCCATTTATTATTGTCATATCTTTCCAAATTGAAAGTAGAAATTTTATTGGTAGTATAAATGATAGAGTTTTAATTTTGTATCTGAAACTTACCAATGTTAGATAGTTGAGGATGAACCAATCCTCTCCTTTTGTTTTTACATAATCTATCCACCCCTATGAGTAACTAAAAAGAAATTTCTTACTCAACTAGCTTATCTAGAACTATAATGGTCAACATAAAGGGGGATATATTAATGCCAACTATCCTTACAATTGTTTTAGGCTCTAAGAGTAATTAGGGTTACTTGAATTTCCTTTAATAATCTGGGCATATGCCTTTTGTGTATTTCCTTGTACACTGTAGGGTAGAAATGTTTAGAAATGCCCCTCACCTATTATTTTTACTTATAAATTATAAACTTTGATAAGGTATTGAATGGTATATTTAAGCTTTAGATCCTAATTGGTAAACTATAAGAAATTTTAGGTGGCATAGATGGCATCCACTAAGTAGGACATCATGTAAAAATGATCCCCTGGTTGTCCATAACCTTTATGATATATGCTACCAGGTTATAGGATATAATTTATCCCAAAGGGGGATTCTTTCCATCATCAATTACCATAGATAGGAGTGGGATCCATTTCTCATCTACATGACCTGTGTCTTCAGCCCCATGTAATTGATTCATCATATCCAAACCCATTCTTACTCCTTTTATAAATTGGGTGGTTAGAATTTGGATGATTTTAATTTTTCATACAAACTTCCCCTTGTTTTCATCCCAATCTCTTAAAACCTCCTTAATATCATGGGTTTGGAGCCATTGAGTCACAATTTCTTGATTGTATATAATATCTAGTTTGGGCAAATCATAGTAAGCCTAAATGACTATCCCAACTATAAATGCAATGTCCTAGCCCAAATTCAAAGATTTAATCATATTATTAATGCAACTAGACAAAATAAACATATGGTATACCAAGTCTACATAGGGGAGTACCTCTAGGTTAGATGTTGCTTTGCATAACCCTATAGATTTGAGCACTAAGATGTCTAATCTATTCTCTACCTCATTTGATCATTCTTTATCATCAATGTTTTGATCTATAGTCTTGTTTACATGATAAAACAAGTCATTATAATGTTTATATTTGATATCTAATGCAACATAGTTGAAATTGGTGTCATGAAAGATGTTATTTATTCCATAAGATTAAAGAAATGGGATGTGTTCTTATTTGTTGGCTTTAGATGTTTCAAATTTGACCATGGTTTCAAATTTTATGATTAACAAGTTTGTAAATTAATTTAATGGTATAATAATGTACAAAATTCCTTAGAAAAATCATAGAATGCTTCAAAACTCTTGACAAATAACAACTAAGGGTGAACTTATTGATTTGATATGACGGCCTTGAAAATTCAAATTTTGAACCAAATTGAGCAATGTGAGTCATAAATGGTAAGTGTTTTAATTTTACTTGATTTAAAATTTGGGTTGGCTCTTTAATTTTATTTTAATGGATTCAAAACTTTATTTTGAGAAAATAGCCAATCACTACCTTTGCTTTGCCCATGTGTCCTATTAGCATAGGCTTGACTTATTTAGTGAAGTGAATTAACTTTATATATACCTAAATGAGCCCCATCAGTATTTAATTCACACCTAAAATTGGCACTTTATGAATAGCTATGTGCCATGTTGGTACTATATTTGACACGTACTCAATGCTTGGCACCTTTTGAGCATTTAGCCTTTTATTTCAAATATTGAATCATCTAGGTGGATTGCATGATACTTTACCAAATGTCACCTTCCAATTGGGTCTCTCTTCTTTAATCATTACATGGATTTATCCCTTTCATCCTTTGGCTGATGTGATCTTAGAACTTCTAGTGGTTTTCTAGGTGGTAATTATTTATTAGTGCAATTTATTACATGGCTTTATTATATGAAACTTTTAATGAACCCAAATGTTGTGACACTTTTCCATGTGTCATATTTTTATTGGATCAATCTTCTCTAATTTTTACATGGCTCAACCCATTTCATTCCTTGAATGATATGGCCTCATAAATTTTAGTGGTTTTCCAAGTGTCACCTTCTGATTGGGTCACTTTATCACATAGTTTTATTGTATGAAACTTTTAATGGACCCAAATGTTGTGACCTTTTTCCAAGTGTCACGTTTTGATTTGATAACATAATCATTAGGTTTCATGAATTCTTTTGATGGTGTAATTGCCATGAGACATGGGTCCACATGTCTTCAACCCATTTCACCCAATTGGTGGGTGGTTTTTATGTCATATCTAGTTATTCAAGACTATACAACCATTTTCTAAGTGTCACCTTGTCATGAAATCATAGTATTATAAGATTGAAACATTGCACCTTAAATATGGGGGCCATGACTGAGTGCCAAGTGGCACAATGCAATAGGATTGCATTATCTCAAGAATTTAGAAAGCAATTGAAGCCTTGGAAGGCTATAATTAGGTTCTATATGGCATGTTATCATTGGGTTATGGGGTTTAAAACTAATAAGATCCTACAACTTGTCACTTTGTTATGGGGTTTCAAGCTATATAACTTCTTTGTGATCTTGTAACACCATAACTAAGTGACAAGTGGTAGGATCTCATTGGGTTGAGGGGTCACTTAGTTTTTGTAACTTCTTTTTGAGCTTAGAATACCATGATTGAGTGACAAGTGGCCAACTCTCATTGGGTCATGGGTTCACTCAATATTTTAAAGGCTAAGTGATATGTGATAAAGCTTAGAAATTTATGAGATTAAGTGACCAATGCATACAACACTACCAAATATCAATTAAGGCTTAGCTGGCATCAGGCCCTTACCATATAAAATGCATAATGAGAAATCAAAACACATAATGAGAAAGAAAAATAGAAAGGAAATTAATCTACCCCTACCTGTATACTAAACCAACTCATATTCCTTTAGTGGGGGTGTAAAGGGAAACTAAGTAGTGCTTCAAGTACTATCCATTCAACAATAGAGTTAAGTCATTTCCTTGTAAGTATTTTAATCTAAATGCATTATCACCCAATATATTTGTAATTTGATATAGACTGATCCAAAGGGGCATGAATTTGTCATGTTGTCCTTTTCTTCTCATGGGATTTATTCCAAAGTAAGACCAAGTCTAAAATTTAAAAAGTTTTGATTTAAGCCTATTTGTCAAACCACCTTTTGACTATGTCCTAGTGTTTGATGAAATTAGTGAGGGCTTCATCTTTAAAATCTTCCATCTAGATGATATTCAATATTATTTATTAGATTCTCTTGTTATCATCCATATATTCAACCATGAACTCATAAGTAGGTAGCTACAATGGGATGAGAAATATTGGTTGCTACCCATACACTAGTAAGAATGGGGATCAACTTAGAGATTACTTATATCTAGTTTGATCTACCTAGAGAGCATATTTCAATAGCAACTACATTTCTTTGGCTTTTTATTTGCTAACTTTTTTATTGCAGTCATCAAGTTCTTATTTGTCGATTCTACAACACCATTCCCTTATAGAAAATGGTTTGAGGAAAACTTGATAAAATATTATTGTCATAGACCCACTCTATAAATTCTAAAAATTAGAAAGCTAGACCATTATCACATACCACAGATAAGGGAGTCACATATTTGGTTATAATATTTTCCTCTAAGAATTTAATGACATCAATTACCCTATAGTTCTTAGTGGTAATTGCTTCTATCCACCTGGTGTAATAGTTAATGGATATTAGTACAAATTTGTGGCCTACCAAAGAGTTATGTTTGATGACTCCAATGAAGTCTAATCCCCATTAGGAAAATGGCCTTGTTTCAATTACTAGTTGCAAAGGTATGACCACCCTTACTTCTCTATTATCAAACACTTTACATTAATGACACACTTAGATGTGAGCATGTGCATCCTTGAATATTGTAGGCTAGTAATAGTGTGCTTTGAGTATTTTATGGGCATTGGTTCTACTCGAAGGATGTTAACTTCCAAATTTCTCATGGAAGTGGTTGAGTATGTCTAGAAATTATTTTTTGGAGATGCATCTCAAGTAGGTCCCTTCATAATTTTTTTAATATATAGTACTCATCTTTTGATCATGAAGTGTGAATTTTTGAGCCCAATTGCTCTCCTATATTCTCTTTTGAAATCTAGGGGAAAGTGCCATTCAATAGGTAATAGATAATATCATCATACTAATATTTACTTGAGACCTTTTATGATTCTACCTATACAACATCAATTCAAGGATAAGTCTTAGTAATTAACTAAATTAAACCTTGGCCTTGTACCATCTTGGTTGAATTAATTTCTATGTCATATTCCTAGAGTTTGGTGATCCACTTCGCTTGTCTTTCCCCTAACTTTTTATAGATAATCATAAGCTTAATAATAGGATCAGGTACAATGGTGTGGGTCTTGTTTATGAGGATATAGTGTCTGAACTTTTTTATGGCCTCTACCAAAGTGTATGCTTGTTTATCCAAAAGCGTATATCACAATTTGGTGCCCTTCAAGTTTTACTCATGATGGTGATCGAGTGTTCCTTTAATTCTATTTTATGCATTAAAATAGTATCAATCATGTGGTTAGAAGTAAAATAATAAAGGTATAAATCTTTACCAAAATCTAGGAAAATTAACATAGGTGCCTTTATTATGGCTTCCTTGATGTCTTGGAAATATTTTTTAGCCTCAAACATCTAATAAATCTTCACATCCTTTTTTAACATAGAATTTAGGGCTCTAATAATTTTGGTAAAACCTAAAATAATTTTCATACTAAGTTAATTTTTCCAGAAAATGACTTTAACTCCTTCCTATTATTAGGAAAATCAACTTTAATGATAACATTGATTATTTTAGGGTCAATAGAAATGATATCTTTCATGATTATGTGTCCCAAGAGCTTACCTTCAATTACAAAACAAATAGTTTTCATGGAGTTCAAAGAGATACCAAAGGTCCTAAATTTATCTAGAACTTGATGAAGGTGCATCATGTAATCTTTCTTGTTCTTAGAGAAATTTTTTAAGTCATCCACGTAAATAATAATGTACTTACCAATTAGTATTTGGAATGTATGTGATCCATGGAATGTTGAAAGGTGGATCCAACATTGATGAGTTTTAAAGGCATATTTTTGTATGTAAACATTCCCCACTTAGTCATGAAGGTAGTCTTCATCATGTATTCTTTGTTAACTATCACTTAGTTTTAGCCATATAAGCCATCTAAGAAAGACATCATTTGAGAGTCGATAAACTTTTCAAGTACCTCATCCAAAGAGGGCAATGGGTATTTATTATTTTTTGAATATCTATTGAGGTTTTATAAGTTTACATATAGTCTAATTTCACCATTTTAATTCTTAACTAAGACCACATTAGCCACCCATGTAGAGTGTCTGATCAGGAAGACAATTCTTACATCTAGTAACTTCTTTGCTTCCTTATAAATGAGAGGCTCTAGAACTAGATTTATAGGTCTCTACCTTTGTCTAAAAGTTTTGAATGTTTATTTCAAAGGTATTGTATGAGTGATGACTCAGGTGTTGAAGAATCTAAGATATTTTTAAGACTACGTAAGGATCTCCTTGAATATGGACAATATTTTAGTTACTTTAGTCAATTATTCCTTGGTATAGACCAATCTAATGTTGATATTTTGGAGATTACTCAATGAACCCAAATTGATCTATTTTGAGTCTTTGCCACTTACTATGGGCACATTGGTATCACTTGTTAACTTATATTGATTGAATACCTTTTCTAAATAGACCATGCCCTTAGAAATTATATTCTTCTTAAGTTAGATTACACTGTCTTCATCAATATTGACCTCCTTTGTAGACTCTTCTTCTTGTTCATCAATTATATATGACTCAAAGACTCTATAACTAGTCATGAACTCAATGGTTTATTTATAATCATCAAACACCTACAAGTGATTTATTTTTTATAGCATGGAAGGACATGATATCATTTCAAATGTAAACTTATACAATTCTAGATCATTGGGCAGGTTAGATTTGTTATTTCAAAAGCCAACACAACCACCAATTGATTTTGATCCCTGCGTATAAATGCAATGTTAAACACTTCAAAACTCTCAATCAAAACCCAATATTTAAATTTATATTTATTCAAATAAGAAATATTTCATTGATACTATCTATATACTTGATTAATGACTAATTATAAATCACCATGGACTAACAATTTACTTACCTTATGCTTGATGGTGAATTAAAGTCTTAAGGTCAAGGCCTCATATCCTAAAATACTATTAGTGCATGTAAATTTTTAAGACTATAAGATTACAAATATTATTTCCCACCAAATTTATCAACACGATACGTACCATTAAGCTTTTCTTAAATTTCATGCCATCGAAGTACATTGAACAAAATCTTTCATCTTTGGCCACTGGGTTGTTTTTATTCAAACCAACAATATCAAGAGAATACATGCCTAAGTCTATGGATTATAAATTTACCTTATCATTCTTGGTTTTATAAATTATAATCATAAACTTCATTCTTGGTTCTCACTCTATCTAGATTTGATTGGGTATACCCCTCCAATATAGCCATTGTAGACACTAGAACATTGCACACTTATAGTTTTTGATGTTTGAATGCCTCGACACCCCATAAAAACACCTTAAACCTTATTAAACCTTAACAAACCCCTATTAACCTAACCAAATCACTATTATCTTATCACTATTCACATAGTAGTATTCAAAAGTACTATCAACTATCACTATTCACTATGGGACCTACTATCACTATTCATGATGACATGGTAGGTGACATGGCATATGACATGGGAGGTGATATGGCAAGTGACATGGATTGGAAGTGAGGTGGATTGAAGTGTTAAATCATACCCTACTTGGGACCCTCTTTTAAGGTACTTGATGACATCATTAAGCACTAAAAGTCCCCTCATTTGAAGTATGGTGCATTTTTCCCTATGGGGCCATCATTTAACATGTGTTTTTGTCTTCATGCATAAAGGTGGTGCCAAAATTCATGGGGAACTTAGACAAAGGACATATTAGCTTGGTGGAAAGTCTTTTAGCCTTATTTGGGTCCATGTGCATGATTTTTACTCAAAATTGGACTCATGTGCAAGGTGGGAGATAAACCAACAAAGTGGGAATCCCACGACCCTTATCATTTTATTCACACATGCACCCACATGGATAATGGTGCCAAAATTCAAGGGGAACTTATCCAAAGGAAAAATTAGCTTGGTAGAAAGTCCTTTGGCCTCATTTGGGTCCTTATGCATGATTTCCACTCAAAATTAGACTCATGTGCAAGGTGGGAGACAAAAAAACAAAGTGGGAATCCAACCACCCTTATCATTTTATTCACCCATTTACCCACATGAATAATAGTGCCAGAATTTATGGGGTACTTATCCAAAACACAAATTATCTTGGTGGAAAGTCCTTTGGCCTAATTTGGGTCAATGTGCTTGATTTACACTTAAAATTGGATTCATGTGCAAGGTGGGAGATAAACCAACAAATAGGGAATCCCACCACCCTTATCATTTTATTCAACCATGTACCCACATGGATAATGATGCCAAAATTCATGGGGAACTTAGACAAAAGGCAAATTAACTTGGTGGAAAGTCGTTTGGCCTCATTTGGGTCCATGTGTATGATTTCCACTCAAAATTGGAATCATGTGCAAGGTGGGAGACACAATAACAAGGTGGGAATCCCATCACCCTTATCTCATTTGTAATTTATGATCCCACTTTTAAAATGGTGACATACTTCACTATTCTAATTCTTTGGCATGTTTTTTGACAACAAATACTATAAGTACCCACTTCTCCTTCACCCATGGTAAAGTTAAGTTTTGGTAAAAAAGAATTATTGTTGTAGATTTTCCACTTTTTAAGGAGGTTATAATATTGGAGGTTATAATAATTCAAAGGAACAAAACTATACCTAATTTTCAATACATCATCAATCATCTTCAACAAACCTTCCTCTTCAACATCCTCAACAAGTTTCTTCAAGGTAACCTTGCATTAGTTTATTTATTTCCTATATTCCTTTCTTTATTTCTCTCTAGGATTTATTTTATTGACCTCAAAATATCTACCTTGTTATCCCATTTATCCTATTTAACTCTTTGTCATAGTTATCCCATTTATATTTCTACCCCATTTCCCTCTTTGTCTCATTTACACCCTTTTACCCCTTTGCCTTTTTGGCCTCTTTTTGACCATTTGGCCCTTTGAATTATTGGCCCCATTATTGACCATTTATCCCTCTTGATTTATTTATCACATTAAAATTTACCATATAAAACATTTTACAACCCCAAACAAATCATTATTTTGACCTTAATCAAGTTACCAAACCAAAACCTCAACCTTGTTTTTGACTAAATTTCAGCATTAGTTTCTTTTGTCTAGTCATTATGTTAGCAAATCATTTAACTTTTTTGTTTTAATTTTAGTTATTTTATATTATTTTTTTGTTTTTAGTTTCAATTTTATGTTATTTTATTCAAATCCTTTAATTTTTATTTATCAACTTAAGTGTTTAAAGTAGGTAGATTTACAACCTCCTAGAAAGCTTTTGCTTCTAAGATCTAGCTCACACCAGGGAATCCACCCATCCACTTATCTAAAAAATAAGTATGTTTAAGTGTTTTCTTATTTTTAGTTATTATTCCTTAGATAAATAATATTTCTCATAAAGTTTGGTCTTCAACGAGTGCACAAAAACTAGGTATTCTTCTACAAACCCGTTAACATAGTTTCTTTGTTCCAAAATTAAGAAAAAGCAAAAAAATAGATAGAAACAACCATATATGTGAGCAGCCTATTGAAATTTATCTATTAAGGTATTTATTCCATTATTTACTCAACAACATCCCCTATGCTTATATGATTTTTATGACTTGAATATTGATGAACTACTGAATCTAGGGTTCATGAGCCAGTTTCATATGAATTTTCAATAGTTCTCCTACCACCTTGACCTTTGAATTCTCCAATTCAACAAAAACTCAGTCATACTTGATTAGAATTAGTCCCATATTTTCAAAAAATCTTATGTGCATTATGTTAGTAGATGCCCTAGAATCAAGTAAACAATTGTTCACATTTATTCCAAAAATTCTAACAGTCAATAGAAATAGAGGGACCTTAGCCTTAATTTTATACATTACCATGTTTAATTTTGTGGATTTGGTTTTACCTTTGTATTATTTATTAGTTAATTATTTCAATAGCAAATCATGTTGTTTAGTGATTTGAGCAAGCTCGTGCAAGGTAATATTGGCTTTAATCTTCTTCATATCTTCTAAAATATTGTATCCACCTTTGGATCCAATCATATCAAACTCTTCAATTGGTTGATTATATCTACCTTTGGGGGAGGAGGATAATTATTTGTTCTATGATCTAGTAAAGTGTCAAATTTTTTAGGTGGTGTGGAATTTGTCACTGGTTACTTTTGAGCTCTATTCCTCAAGGCATAATTATTCTTCAGGTACTTTTGGCAAGCATGGATCTCATACATTTAGATTTTAGGATCATTCTCTTATTTTTATATAAACTCATAAATTTAAACCATGAGGGAAATTTTGATAGTTTTGAACCCATTTTCTAGTGCTCTTGTATTTCCAGAATCATCAATATTGCTTTGATTGTCTAGGATAATGTCATAACTTTCCATCTCACCTCAGAACATTTCAAACTCATTACAGAATTACATGAAGTATAGATCTCTATGTTCATTCATGTTATGGATACTAAAATAATTTGGAAACAATAATTCATAGATGTTTATTCTAGGCATCTTATTGTTTATGGGCTCATTATTACTATTATTATTGTTAGACCAGTTGAATGGTATGTTTTAATTTTTAAAAATATAATTTTTAATAGAAAATTCCCCCATATTTCCCATTTGTATTTTTAAATTCATAAAGTCACTATCTATTTTTTAGACCATTATATGAGTTGATTCTAATTCTTCCTTTCAGGAGTCAAGCTTAGTTTTCTAAAATAGGTTCTAGATGACATTTTGGGTATTAGAGTTGTTAATAGGGACCAAAGCTTGATTTTTATTTTGAAGATAAGCCCAAATATTAGACTAATTAAATAATCCTAATTATTAACTAAGATATCCATGCATCAATGGTAATTAGTTGAGGCCAAATATTTGATTTAATGCAAGCACATTCCAATTTACATTTGAAACTAGGTTCAGGGTAGGCAAAGTGGGGTTGATGTTTGGGATAGAAAAGGTAGGATAACCTTGTGGATGAATTTGCCCATAAATGTGTATGGCCTTTGTGTATGTGAGTGTTAACATGTTAATATTCATGGCCTTATATAGAAAGACACCAATCATATGGTCTAAGGCATTTTTATAAATTTCAAGTGCCAGGTCATCTATAGACTGATAAAGAGTTGTGGTGAGGCTATACATCTATAATTTAGCATTAAAATTTATTATGGGCTCACTCGAGTCTCATTTTATGATAATAAATTTTTGGTAAATAATCCCAAGGCTAATGAACCTTCCAAATTTTACAATGAATGTATCATTAAATTGGTTCCACCTCGTGATGGAATCCTCTAGTAAATTGAGGAAACAGTCATAGGATGCTTCCCTAAAGGTAAATTGGAAGAGTATACATTTTATATATTTGTGAATAACATTAATAAGACTAAAATCTACCTTGAATGACTTGAAATTTTATTTATCAATTATACTTATAGGTGTATTGAAGAGAGGGGGGGGTATTTTTCAAGGTTCTTGGGAAAATCATTCATAAAACTAGGAACATTTATGAAAGATCCTCTTAACAATACCATGATTGGGTAGATGTAAAAAATACGAGATGGATTATAGTTTACTAGAGAGGTAGGGTGGGGTTTGGACTTCCTATGTCTCCCTTTATCAATTCTAAATTTGTGATGGGTTTCTAAAGATCCAAGGGGGTCTCTAGTTTTAGAGCGAGATCTAGTCTGGATCTTAGGTAACTCTAGGATGCTATGCAAAGGATATATGCCTGAAATCCAAAATAACATAAAGGTTAATTAAATATTTCTAAAAAAGGTAAATATTAGCCAAATCAACATAAAGAAACCCCAAAAAAAAATTTATAATCAAGTAGAGTGGTTTTATTTTACCTTTATTGATCTAGATCCTTCAAACTTTAGAGCCTACCCAAAATTTTGTTAAAAAATTGGTCCAACCTATAAAGATCAATCTTAAATAGGATATTTCAAGAAACCTTTAGTGAATTACACTTATTAGAAAAATTTTAGAGTGAAAAATTGCAAATAATATCTTAATGTTACATGAACAAACCCAATGTATATCTTTAAAGTCTTGGCTTAGTGATCTTTCAAAAATAATCAACTAGACATTGATCTTTACACTTATTTACGCTAGATCTAGAATTTTTAGTTCAAATTAAGTATACCTTTACAATATAAATGAAACAGAGCTTGATCTATTCAAAGAATTCAGTGACATGCCTATCCTTAATGCCTTTAGATGAAATTTAAATAGATCAGAGGGGCATTGCAAGAATGTCTTTACAATTTTTCAATGATATTTTTAAATAAACACATTTTCATAAGGATCTTTCAAAGTTTGAAAATATCTCATAGAGGATGAAATAATACTTTAGTGTTTACACCAATCTTTGTGTATTTAAAGAATTTTATTCTATATTTCAACTACAATACACTACAATTTTACTCAAAATAATCAAATAAGAATCCTTCCTTATAGCACTAGTTTTTATCCTATTGATGTACATCTGTGTCAGGGATGCAATGATAATAGTAGATTAATATATTTTAGTTTATTTTTTAGGTCCTAAAAGATCTTAGGGATTAATTTAGTTTTGATGGAATGACTATATGACTACCACATTTAATCTATAATTAGACCTTGTTGTAGGGATAACAATAACTTTATAGTGACATAATCTATCTAAAATTTATTCTTATCATTATGGTTAAAATTGATTTACATTTTACTAATCCTTTGTCCAAACTTAGACAAGCAGATGAATATTTATAGTGAACAATAATATAAGGTGATTCATGTTAATAATAGAAAAGGGGAAAGAAAGGTTGAGTAGAAAATAAGGTTTACCTTATAATAATAAAGATCAATAGATTTCCTTTAGTTCTTTTGATGATAGTGCAAATAAAACTAACAATCATGAGATTTTTGTGATGGAATCAAACTATGATAAATGTAGTGATTATTCTAGGGTAGATGAGATGCACATCTCTGAGGAGTATGCCTTAAAATGGCTACCTACAACAAATTTAATTAAACACATTTATTTGTAAAGTAAAAAATAAACAGAGCATACATAGACATTTTAGATTAGAGTAGTTGAGAACACAAATTAACAAGATGCATTGTAAACACTACTATCAGATTTAACTATTATAAAAATGAGACCATCTATCATTTTTAAATCTTGATAAACAAGAAAATATGAAATTAATGAAATAGTGAACAAATTCAAAGAATTACTCTTTTTATTTTCATTAATTTCACAACATTTCTATTCTGAAGTCCAAATGAGGGAGAAAAACCCTATATATAGGCCTCTTCTATGCCTAAGATGGTTACATTGGTTAAAAAATAATTGAATACATGACAACTATCACTTAGTTTGAAGTTCCTAATGTTCTAAAAAACTAATTAATATTCCCTATTCAAAGAATGAATCTTTCTACAATACACTGAGTAGAACTAGAAAATGAAATTCATCAAAGAAAATAAAAAATAAAATGGCTATCTTACTTCTGAGGTGTTAGGCTAGGATCCTACTGACATGGATGATGATGAAGCTCCCAGTGTAGAAGAAGAGGAAAGTGAAACCAAAATAGCTAAAGGACTACCTCCTAATGTAGATGAAGAATAAGAACTTCCAAGAATGGTTGAAGAGGAAAAATATCTTTTGGTGCCCATTTGTGGCTTTTTACTCACCTAATTATCAAATTTTATTTCCCCCTCCATGCCTCAAAAGTATTTCTTGTGATAACTATCAATCAATTTCAAATCTATACTAGGTTATTTTAGAAATTAAATGGTGAAATTTAGCATATAATTGTGCTTATTTAAGAGAGGTATTATGGCCTCATTGATTACCACTAACTTATCTATCCTCTAATTATCTCATGATGACAAGTCCACTATTTGTTGACAAAAGGTTACTCCTTGAGCTAGATCTTGGTTTTTAAAAATGATGATGAAATTTTGGAGCTAGGCTCTAAAAGCATCCTTGCTAACAATGTTATTGTCTCTAATATCAAGGTGTGTGATTTTGACTTCTTTTAGCATAGTTATAACTCTATCACCTTGTTGGATGAGAGACTAGACAAAGGATATCATGTCATCAATCCATTAGTTTGAGTTTTTCCTTCTTTTGATGATATATGACTGATCAATACTCAAATCCTCTAAGGATATTGTTGATTCATAAATATGTATCACAAAGTGCTCAGAATTTTTAAGAAATACTTTTCATTTTAGAATTCAAATAATTCAAAACATGAGTTATAGTTTATGATCATCCTAGTATCTATGATGGAATAGAGGTAGAACAAATGACTATTTCAAAATATTTATATTAATTGGTGGTTGGGAGCTACCGTGGCCTATAAATATTTACAAATAAGAAGATGATCTATGCTAATTAAGGTTAATGATGCTCAATTATAAGTCTAAAGCTAAACCAAGATGGACATATACAATTAATCTTTAATCTAAAGTGAATTGGTTAAAAAAGAAGAAAAAAATAAGTATAGGGCAGAGAGAAAATATGTTGCTACTGATCTTCATTCTAGACATCATGACAAAGTTCAAATATTACCTAGACATATACTCAAAACCAATGTATGAGACAAAATATATTAAGCTTGAATCTTATCATACATTAGGCTAACTTCTAAGGAATGAGAAAATAATGAAAATAAGAACCAATCTTACTTTAAAGATTTACTACTATAAGTAGATAGATGATGCATACCTATAAATGTAGAGAAAATAAAATAAATTAAACTAGAGAAACTTTAGTTATCCTAGCATAAGCACAAATTAATAATTATGCATTCAAAGGTACACACCAAGAGTCAACAAAAACTATTCAAATCTAGAATTTATACTAGACAAGTGAAAGAGAATCCACATAACAATTCATACAAACAAAATGAGATAATATTTTTAGAATTCTCTACTTGCATTAATTGCTTAAAGTTACACTATTTTTAGCTCAAAAACTCCCTCCTCTTACAATTCATAATACTCCTTTTTTGTAAAATGGAGGGGAGTATGTTGGTTAGTCATATAAAATTACAAGTGTACAAGTGTAAGGATGTATTTCCTTTCTACCAAAGTTATAGAATACACTAGACTTTCTAAAATGGATTGACTTATAGGCAAATGTGTTTACAAGTTGCACATGCCTTTATGAAAGAATATTCTTCTTTCAAAATATTACAAAACTCCACAAAATAGAATATTCCTAGCTTTGTGGGACCTATGTTGATGAAGTCCCATGTTTCTTCTAAAGAAGTATTACTAACTTTTGATGTTATTCATCAATAAGCTTCAAATTATCTATGGGTTCTAAGAAGATCTCATCTTCTTAATCAGCTAGGTATCTAAGTCCCTATAATTTATAATCAAGGCTTGTTTAATGTTCCTTGTCTCAAATTTTTTTTTATAATGTTAAGATCATATCCATGATCATAGTATTATTAGTCTCAGACTTGCCTTGGATCTTTCTCTTTACCTCTTTCATGACTAAGGTGGTCTTGTGCTTGAATTCCTTATCTATTATGAGGCCCATGGGGCTGAGAGTTGTTGGTTGAGAAATCATGGTCCCAAGGAATTATTTTATCCTATCTAGTAGTACCTTTTCATCTCCAAGGAATCTTTCTAAGTTATTAGACCATATAATCAAACCCTTTATCTTGCCAATGATCAATCCCATGATTGTGTTCAAGTGAGCTAAGTTGATGGTCTTAAAACTAGGGATTTGATCCTATACCAAAATGTTGATCAATTCTTTTATTTTGTCCTTTGAACTTTTCCATTGGGTGATTAAGCCCTTGGATACTATATCTTGATGGTCTAATACATTTTTCTCACCTTTGTTAACTTTAGAGAGTCAAACATATCATAGAAAGATGCTTCAAACATCTTAATCATGGTATCAGGAATTGACAAAATAACTTATCTTTCCAAATTCTCCTTCTCCTGATAGAGTTTATCCCTTTGCTACTATAGGGATTTGATGGCTTCTTGTAATTGAGATGGTTGTGCTTGATCTAATTCAAACACAATTTCCTCAAAGATGTGGTTTTCACCTGATCTCTACCCTTCAATAGGAGTCAAGCCAATAAATGGTTCCACTTTTTGAAAAGTAAATTTTTATCCTCCAACAAAAGCTTTCTTCTTAATAAATATTTACAGTCTAGTTTTAATTGGGTCAAACCTAATGTTAACTAATGATTGAGTTAATTTTGGAGGCTTTGGGGTCTCCACTCGTGTGCCACTTGACCCCCTTTGGGTAGAAATCCTTTTTTCTTCTTTATACAAGGCCAAAATCCAAGGTTTAAGATCATCACGCACATGGATACTAACATATTTTGTAATGGCCCATGGGTGGTGTATGGTTGGGATTTTCTATATATTCCCATATAAAAAACCATTTAAGAATTTTTGAGTCATGAATTAGATTATCATCAGTGAAAATGTTGACCTACCTCAAAGGATGAGTGAAGGTCACAATTGGCTTCATGCTCTTCATTTAGACTAAATATAGCTCAACTTTCCTTTTGGGTTGGGTTACAACAAGAACCAAATCCAAAGCTACTTCCTTCCCCTTTTATTTATTTTATTCTTTGGCTAGAGCTTGAGGTTCTACTATCTATACTTCTTCATCTAATTCATAAACATAAGCCAGTGCTTTTAGGGAATCCTCTACAGTCTCCTTAAGATCTAATATAATTATGTCAATTTATTCAATAGGCAAATCTAGTTCTTTAGGCTAAGCTAAAGAAGATTCCACCTCAATAGGTCTCCTCTCCTTAGGTCTCTTTTCTTTTGGCCTTGGTGTATCTTGATTCTTAAGCTCTTGTGTTTCTACCTGAGGCTATGATAGAGAGGATTTAGAGGATGGACCTAGTAGTAAATGGTACTACTTGGGCCCCATCTACCATATATCCTCAGTTGGTTTTTTCTCTTTCAACAACCTAGCCTCTAGATTAATGTTGAGTTTATTCAATCTTACTAACACCTTTGTGAAGGAGGATGCTTGGGTGTAAATTTAGTCATAGACAATAGGGTGATGTTCATAGGTCACGTTGATCTACATGGCCTTCAAATGTTTTAAAAACTTTTGATTGGGGTTGCATTGTCTCAATTCATTAATTTACATATTGAAGGAGGTCATATGCCTAAAAATAACCTATATATTATCCAAATTTTGAAATAAAATCCTAATAATGGTTAATGGAAAGGAATGAAGAAGTCGCTTCTTTTTTATTTTACACACACCATCTATGACATGGACTAGTTGGTATGCCACTTCTTAATCTACCAATTTGGTGGGTACATGAATTGATAGCTTAAAGGGTTGACTCAAATTTCATTCTATCCTAATTATAGTGTAATTTGGATATAACCAAAATTCCCTAATGAGTTCAACATACTTCTTGATCAAAGGGTTGACCCTCATCATTGGGATCCTTGTAATGGCCTCAACTGAGGCTAGATAAACATAGTCATAGATGAATTGAATATGGTCCCTATATTTAAAAAAATGAAATTTTGAGTATTATTAGAAGACTATATATTTCCCCTAAGGTGACCATTCTTTAATGTTGGGGATTTTGGTGGTGGTTAACAGAGCATCCAAAAGGTAAGCCATCATGTAGAAATGGTTGTTGGTCTTCTTTTTGATTCCAGTGAATTGTCTCTTCAAACATGGGAAGGGTAATTCCTTTCTAAACCATAAAATACATAAAAGGGACTGATAATTTGTTAATGTAGGTGGTGGAGGGGTTCTTAGACAATGTTTTTAGTAATGTCATTATCATCTTATTGCTAGCCCTAAATTGTTTGATTGGGATCTTTCCACTGAGGTCAGAGATTACTTGGGTTCCTAAATATAACCATAGGGTAAGGATGGTATTTAGGTCATTATTATTTGACCATTCATTTATTATAGGTACATCCACCTAGGGTTTGGGTATCTTATAGTAGTTTTCAATAGCAAAAGGAGAGATATAAGCAACTCTCTTAAAACAAATTTCATGTACTATCATACCCTAATCATTTTTTTGATCCTTTAAAATAGGAGTAATAACATCAATGCAATGTATTACCTCTATTTTTTCTATAGCATAGTTAAGGCTCATCATCTAGATGGAAACCAAGTCATAGTACCTCCTCTTGACTGATGCATTCCTCTCATCCTTTTTGGAAATGATTGGTTGCTCTTAGTTTGTCCAAAATAATTGGAACTATTTTTTATCTCTCATGTTCAAAGCTACAATGTTGAATTTTGTGTATTTTAAGGTTTTCTCCTTTGCATCTGTAGTCAGATATAGCTATGTATCTTCCCTGTGTTGTTTTTAGGCCACCATGACTATGAGTTTAATCAAATTACTCACTAGTGCTCTATATTTCACCTCT
Source organism: Torreya grandis (assembly GCA_037957365.1). Lineage (NCBI taxonomy): Eukaryota > Viridiplantae > Streptophyta > Pinopsida > Cupressales > Taxaceae > Torreya > Torreya grandis. The sequence continues at coordinate 1,031,166 of JARHVA010005127.1, read as the reverse complement.
AGATTAGTTTACACTTGCTCAAATGGAATTTTAACTCTCTCAAGATTTACTTTGGTTGATATGGGATCAAATTAGGGATTTTGTAGATGCTAGGGCTATTTTTTAAGTCTTTTCTAAGATTTAATGATGCTGATTTTTTGAACTTGAGCAAGTTTGTGCCTTAGATTTGATTTGGACCTTTGAATTTATACCTTTACTTTTTTGAGCCCATAAAATCTTTGGTTTTATCACTTTCTACCTATATGGCATTTAGTTGGCATTTTCATGGCACTTTATTCATTAATGTTCAAAAACCAACCGTTGCCTTTTTAAAAATCTACTTTGTCTCACTTTTATGGATCTTTTTGCATAGATCAACGTGAATTATTGATCTCGATCCTAAGATTTGCATGTGATTGGCCACAATTTGTACTATGCCTTGAGGTTACACCACTTGGTAGTCCTATGGACCTCTTGAGCTCCACACCTTGTCAGATTTTCTAGTTAACACATTCTTACCATGTGGTGATTCGATTCTTTCTCATGGATCCATTTGAAATTTTTACTATGGTTATGCTTCATCAAATCAATCTCATCTAACTAAACATTATCTGTAGATCCTAAAAGAATGCACAATGTTTAAGTTAGGGAAAAGATACATAAAGAAATTGGATTAAAAGACTTTAGACTATGGTTTTATTTCATGTTAATAAACACAAAGTAAACCTTAGGCTAAAATATTTAAGCTAGGTTTAGAACATAAAAAGGGACCTCAAATAATAAAAAGACCCAACGTAAGGCTTTTTTAACCTAAGTTTTTATCATATTAATAAATATGATAAAACTTTAGGGTAAAATATCTATGCTATTTTTATAACAATAGGACCCTATTTTCATTATATCAAGCCAATAAAATAGACTAGAAGATCATGAGACATATATAGACCAAGCATAAGATTTTAGACTAAGGTTTGGTCAAATGTTTAAAAACATGACTAAATATTAAGCTAAGATTTAAGATAAGTCTATGGTGTTTAGAATTGATCCCATGCAAGTTTAAAATTAATTAGAAGGGTCTCAAGTAAAAACATGTATTGAAATAGATCCAATTAATCTATGATAGGACAAAAGCTTGTGAAAGGTCAATTTTAACAATGGAGTACAGAACCTTAAGCATGTTTATTTTTCAAATGAGACTAGTTCTTGACCTCAAATTTTGATGGTATTATAGATGTCAATGATTGCCTCATGGAAATTAAATTATGGGCACAAGAATGCCAAATTTAAGACTCATGAAATACAATAGGTCCCATAGGAACTTTGAATCAATACACATCATTCAAATAATCCTGCTTGAATAAATATAGGTCATTGATTATGATCCAGGCAGTTGAACATGGTTAGCTCCTATAGTCATAAATAAATTAAGTGAGCATAGGATTATATAGAAATTAGACCAAAGCATAACATAAGTCTTTAACCTAAGCCTTAAAATGTAATAAGACAATGACCCTTCACATAATTAAAGTCATATTATAAGATTTTATCCTAAGTTTTTATTGTATTAATATAATTAAAACCTTAAGTTAAAGTCTTATACTAGGTCTATGTTGTAATGAAAGGGAACCCTTAGAATTTGATTTTGGTTTCACATCATTATATCATTGGTGTTTACTCAAATGTGGGCCACTAATCATGATTCAGGTGATCGAGTGGGATTGGTCCCATGGGCTAGAGTCTTAGGCATACCGAGATCATCTCAGTCCATCCAATCAAATTTGCTTAATTAAATGTGGGTAATTGATCTTGAAAATAAGCACATGGTTTAAGTTAGGACTCAAATACATAAATGGAATTAGGTTAAAGTATTAGGTCTTGTTTATGTTAATAAACATGAATGAGGCCTTAGGACTAAGATATTAGTCTAAGTTTATGATGAGAGGGACCATGCAAATAATAAAGTTGGACCAAGCTAGGAACATAATAAAAGGACCCTACAAACATTAAAGTTAGACCATGCTAAAATAAAAAGGAATGAGGGGATTGGGACATGAAGAGACCAAGTATATAATTTTTTAGGCTAAGGGTTGGTTGTGTTTAAAAACACACCCAAGCCTTAGTATAAAAATTAAACTTAAGTCCATCAAAATTTTAGAGTGTTCCCTCATTAATTATTCTTGCTAATTTTTGAATTGGGTCCAAAATAACCTATGTTAGGGTTTCCTAAATGAGGGTTTCTAGAAGCTATAACTTGAAATAAGAAGATGCACTATTAGTGATATTAGGTAATATTAAACTAGAACCATGAGAAAAAATAAGCCAACCCAAGTGAAGGTGTGGATGATCATCAAATATGTATAATGTGAAAACATATTAATGACACTCTGATCAAGTGAATTTTTAGTGTTAAGGTATACATTTCACAATTTGACACAAGGGTCCCCAATTTTTAGAAATGGGGATATGTTGACCTCAAAAAATGGTGATTCCAAAGGAAACGTAGCAATATGCTAGAATTCAGAGATTTTGGTTTAGGAAAATGAATAGATTACATATTCCACTTGATTAGTGCCATTATCAAGATTAGTTCATGGTTAAAATAAACCTTTCATCTATAGAATTAGGACTAAACATCAAAACATAGCCATTATGTGTGTGCACTTTGATTCCACTTATTGTTTGCCATGGGATTTAGAGGATAACTTCCAAGTTTCATGTCTTCAATCATTAACATTGACTTAAGACATATTTGAATATTCATTAAGAACCATGATTTAGCTAAGGGAGGGCTTGAGCATTACTCTACTACCATTCAAGCATCCAAATCCCTAATAGATATGCCTTTGGCTCCATTCAAGGTCTTGCTCCACTGCTATTTGAGTGTCCATAGTCCTGGTGGAGATTATTAGAATCACCTTTGCTTGGATTTTTTTTGATTTTACATTAAGCTTCTTATTTTTTTATATTTTTTAGGTCACTTTTAGGCTTTCTAGCAAAGGTTGGGAACCAAGTTAGCAAAGTTTAGGGATTTGGTCAAGTGTTAGATATTGAAGCAATCACCTATGGTTTCAACCTTTGTCCTAGTCAAGGATATTTTTTAATTTCAAATATGACTTTACATTAATAATTTAAGTTTTATCTTACATGTGCAATTCTTCTTAAAATCAAGTTTAGACCAAAATAATGTTTAAAATCTTATAAAACAATTAACATATCCACCAATCCTTACAAGTTTTTCTAAATTATAACATAATCTTGCATTTAAAATCCATGATCATCAAATGCTAAGGAACTATACTTGCATTCCTAAACTATGGAGTTCTTGAGCAATCAGATGAACTTTGAGCTAAGGGCTATCCCAAAGGACTTATTAGAAGCAAGGAACAAAAAAAAAGAAAGCAAACACACAAAATAGAAAGCAAAGAAAGAAAAAATAAAAGGAAAATTAAAAAAACATATGTAAAAATAAGGAATAAGAAGGAAACTAATCTATCCTACCTGCTATATCTCTAACTATTCTTATAATCTACTCCATGAAGACCCCTAAGGGAGTGGTAGAAAAGTAATGCTTAAAGTATTGTCTATTGGTGGGCAAGGTGAATTCAACTCCTTGTAGGTATTTTAGTTTGAAGGTGTTGTTTCTAAGTTTCTTAGCAATCTGATAGGGACATATCCACAAAGGTGTGAAATTCCCATGTTTACCCTTAGGCTCAAATGCCTTATCCTAAAGAAGAACAAAGTCTCCTTACCTAGACACGTTTATCTTTGATCGCTTATCAAACCACCTTTTCACCATGGTTTAGTGCCTACTAAAGTTGGAAAAAGCCTCTTATTTGGCATATTTCATCTAAATAATGTCCAATAGTCTTGAATTTGCTAATTCTTGATCATCCTCCATGTTACTCTTGCATGAAACCATATGTTTGTAGCTTGATTGTAATGAGGAATATTGGCTCTTAGACATATACTAGTAGGGAGGGTAATGCTTTAAGATCATGATTAAACCTTGTTATATTTTCCCATAAAGCATATTTTAGTAGCTTATGCCATGTTCTAAGTTTGTTTGCTATAAACTTATTTTTTTCTTTCATTAAGTTATTATTGGTTGATTCAGATACACCATTACCTTGAGGAAAATGGTTGGATGAGAAATTGAAAGTGATACTATTATCATATGCCCATTCGGTCATCTCAATGGATATAAATTTTGATCCATTATCACATACTAGAGAGACTAATGTTTCAAACCTGGTACATATGTTTTCTTTTATAATGGTGATCACTTATTTGGTCGTATAGTGTTTAGTGGCCACTGCCTTAGCCATTTGTAGCAATAGTTAGTAGCAGTTAAAATGTATTTGTGACCTTTTGATGAATTAGGGTTGATTATCCCCATGAAATCTAATCCCCACTGAGCAAAATATTTATCTACCATAATTGTCTATAGTGACATGGCTACCTTGGGATATTTTATGCTAAAAACTTGACATGAATAGAATTGCCTTACATGCTTATGGGCATCCTTTAAGATTATGGGCCAATAATGACTAGATATAAGTATTTTTTGAGTTTTTGTCCTTCCAAATGGATGTCCGCTTCTCAACTTCTCATGAAAAATGCTCATGATTTTAGCTGCTTATTTTTTGGATACACATGTACATTAAATGCCTTCAATTTTTTTTCTATATAACACTTCATATTTAATCAAGTAGTGGGATGCCTTGAGTCTTAGTGATATTCTTTGATCCTAGGTTAACAATATAGGAGAAGTGGCATTGATCATTAATTATATACTTGGATCATACCAATCATTAGACTGAAAACTTTGTTTTTCAACCTACATGACACTTAACTTGGGGTTAGCATTGGCAATCATTTGAATCAAACCTTGGTACCTTACCAATTTTGTAGTCTTTATTTCAATGTCATATTCCTAAAGCATAAAAATCCACTTACCTCTCCTTTATCCTAGTTCATTCTGACTTAGCATGAGTTTGGTGGTAGGATATGGTAAGATTACATGCACCTTATTCCTAAAATGTAATGCCTAAATTTCTTCAATACCTTAACTAATGAACATGATTGTTTGTTAATTAAAGAATAATTTAACCCAACATTTTTAAATTTTGTGCTCATGAAAATAACTGGATGGTCACATCTATCAACTTTATGAGTTAAGACTACAATAATAATATTATCAGAAGTAAAGGAATAGAGGTAAAAATCTTTAGATAAATATGGAATTATCAAGACTGGATCTTGTCCAATTGCCTCCTTGATGTCCTTAAAATCCTTCTTATTTTCCTCATTCCAAGTGATTTTGACATATTTCTTTAGCATATCATTTAATGGCTTCATAATTTTTGCAAAGATAAAAATAAACTTTCTTATAAAATTAGTTTTGCTAAAGAATGACTTTAGCTCTTTTCTACTATTAGGAGGCTCTATTTTTGATATGGTATCTACTCTATCTAGATCTATAGAGATTCCCTCCTAATTGTTTCCCTTAGTAACATATAAAATACTTTTCTTTGGGTTGAGGGAAATCTTGTACCTTCTACACCTTTCAAATGCCTGTTATAAATACATGATGTGGTCCTCCCTATTTTTAGAGAAAATAGTCAGATCATCTATGTATATAATAATGCATTTACCTACCAGACCTTAGAAAGCATGATCAATGGCCCTTTGTAATTTTTCCCTTACATTGATTAGTCTGAATGGCATCTTCTTATATGTAAATGTGCCCCACTTGGTAGTAAAAGTAGACTTCATCCTATTTTCCTAATTTACCAGTTCTTCATTATAACCTAAAATTACATCAAGAAAGGACATCATAATATAAATAGAAACACTTTTTATAACTTGGCCTAAATAAGGAAAAGGGTAATTATTCTTTTTAGATTTTTTATTTAGATTCCTAAAATTAATGGATAGTCTTAATTCACTATTTTGTTACCTAATAGACACAAAATTGGTGACCTAGGTAGAGTGCTTAATGGGAAATGCAATCTCAAAATCTAATAATTTTTTGACTTCTTTAAAAAACATAGGTTCTAAAACAAGGTTGACAAGCCTCTATGTTTGTCTAAAAGGTTTGCAGTTTTTATTCAAGGGTATGGTATGGGTGATGAATCTTATATCATAGTCTTTAAGTCATCATAGGACCATGATATTATATCCTTATAGTTTGTCAGCAAGTATTTGGATTTTTTATTTTCAATTCTTGTACATGTTCTTCTAATATTAACTAGCTAAGGTTGATCTTGAGGTCCAAGATCAACTTCCTTGTAATCCTTCCCACTCACCTTAGGAATCCTAGTGTTATCAGCTTACTTATCCAAATCAAATAACCTCTCCAAGGCAATCATGCCTTTTGTAATTTCATTGTAATTTATCTAAATGACTTTGTTATCAAATCTTCCATCCTCTTCAAGAGTATTCTCATTGGCCTCATCTATGAAATGGGCCTCAAATACTCCTGAGTTGGTCATAAAATCTAGGATTTGTTGGTCATCATTAAAAACTTATAGATGGTTTATATTATCTAGGACCAAAGGGCATGGAATGAGCTTAATGCTAAAGTTTTGAGAGTCATAGTTTGGCATAATATTAGTTGTATCTAAGGTAAGCTCATCAATAACCTTGTTCTCCTCCTTAGGGATGGAAACAATTTTGAAAACATCAAAATATTCCAGTAAATCCTAGACTATAAACTTATATATCTTAAGATATGATAATTTACACTGATATTTACTCCTCACTTGATTGAATATAAGTTATAAGTCACCATGAACCAATATCTCTTTAACCTTATGCCTAATGGAAAATTACAATCCTAGAATCAAAGCTTCATACTCTACAAGATTATTTGTGCAAGGGAACTGAAGTATGTAAATAAATTTTAGTTGTTTCCTAACAGGATTGGTTAGAACAATTCCTACTCCAAATCTAGACTTACACATAACACCATCAAAATGTAACTTCTAAATTCTACGCAAAGCATGAGAAATATTAAAACTATGTACCTTAGAAGTCTCAAGAGTATACACTCCTAATTCATAATCCATCATGTTCATCTCATCAGAGTCCAACATTTCACCCTTTCATTCACAACATTATACTTTATGATCATGTGCTTCATCTAAATCTCTCTTTCCACTTTGATCTAATTTGGGAATCATTTCCATGATAGCCACAAATGTAAACAATTTTTGGACATATACTCATTTAGGGCCTTTATCCATTCTATACTTAACAATATCCCATAAGCCTCAGGAATGTCCACCACCTAGATGTCAATAAATTACTAGAATATAGGATTAGAGGCAAGATGCATATGACCATTTAGTAATTTCCTAATTACTTTGACTCTAAATTTATCTAATTGAGTGAAAACTCTATTAGATTTAATAGGAGTCAAGCCAAGGTATTTTCAAATGCTTGTTAGCAAGATGTTTATGGATGCACTAGAATATAATAAGCAAATATGTAAATTTTTACTAAAATTTTTGATAGTAAGTAGGAAAGGTGGAGATTCCATCTTAGCTTTATATATAATAACATTGGTGTTATTAGTTTTGGGTGGCCTACAAATTTTTTTAGATAAAGATTCCAACAACAAGCCTCTTTGTTTAGTGATCTACATCTACTCATGAAATGTAATATCCACCTTAATTTACAACATTTATTTCACAATATTATATCCAATCCTATTGGAATAATTAGATACATCAATAATATGCTTAGAATTACTTCCCTTTGGAGGATCTAGGTTAGTATCTGAGGTAGTATCTAGAGGAGTGTCAAAGTTGTTTGGAGGTGTTGAAGTAGTCAAGGGCTACTTTTGATCCCTATTCCTTAGGGGGTAGGTATTCTTCAAGAATTTATGAAAAGCATGGACTTCTTCAAGAATATCATCAATTTCATTGTCTTATTGGAAAGGGAAGTCAAACATCTCCACCATGAAGGCTTGGTTAGTAGATTTGGATCCTGATGTACCTACACCATTATGTTTTTTAGGAACCACTTCAAACATATCAAACTCTTCTTAAAAGGCCTCAAAATCTTTACAAAATTTAATGTAATCTATCTCACCATGTCTATAAGTGTAATGTACTCTACAATAATTAGGTAAAGTAATATCAATAAGATTTATATGCATTATTTTCTTATCAATAAATGGCTAATTGTTCTTATTGTTGTTGTAATTGTCATTATGGAACCTATTAATAGGCCTCTTAAACCTTTGGAAAGAAAATTTCTTGAACTTGTTGTATTACTAACCTCTGTAGCTGAATAAAATAAGTGCTTATCTTTTGGACCATCTTTAAGATAGAGTCATTTTTATTTCTGGGAGCCTCAGAGTTATGAACCTAATTTTTATTAATACCAGTGGTTGGTGCTAAGGCATTTTGATCACTTAGATTAAATCCATTTGCATCAGTGTTTAAAAATCCTAAATTATAATTAGGATAACCATGACTTAAGGGAAATTAGTTCAAATTTAGGGTTTAGTTTAAAGTAGGTATATTTTTATTGTTATTTGCGAAGATATTTAGGGTAGGAAAAAATGGGTTGACATTGGGAATAGAGTAAGCCATCTGACCTTAGGGCTACATTTTATCATTGATGATCACTACTTCATAATAGGCTAAGGCCAGGGTATCCATTGGCCCAAAAACTCTCTTTATGAAAATAGAGGTCATGGGATCCAAATCATCTTTATATATTTTTGGGGCTAAAACATCATGAAGCTTGTAATGATCTATGGTTTAGCTATACATCTTTTAGAACATAACATTAAATGCTCTTATAGGTTTATTTACATCCATGTTGATCATGGTGAATTTCTTGTAGAAGACACAAGGACTAATAATTTTGCCAAATTGGTCAATGAAAACATTATTAACAATAACCCAACTTGTAATGTAATTTTTAGGAAGATTTAGAAACCATTCATATGCAACATATTTAAAAGTGAAAGGAAATAGTCTACATGTTACATCTTCATGAGTGACATTTAACAATCTCAAAATAACTTTGAATGATTTAATATGTTCTTATATAGTTATAATAATATTAGGACTAAATGTTGGTAATTTTTTCTTAGGGTTATGAGGAAGATCATGTACCATACTTGGCATATTGATAGAAGAGCCACCCAACCAAGCCATACCTTGATTGGTGTTGAGTACATGAGCACCCTAAATTGGTGAAGTTGGAAAAAGACTTTGAAATCATTTACTTACCTTTGTCCTTCCTAGCTCTTTTATGGATTTATAATTAGATAAGAGGTTCCCTATTATTTGAACATGACCTTGTTTTGATCTTTAGTAATTTTAGCTTGATAAATTTGAATCCTATTGGAAATACGATGCATGAATCCTATCATTGTAGATAAAAATCATTCTAAATTCACATTAAACATATTTTATAAATATTCATATAAAATATGATAAATGATGAAAATATTTACTTAAGTTAGCTCAAAGATGTATCTAAATATGCAATTAAGATTGACCTTTACATGTTTTAATCTTAGATGAACTCAATTGAGCAAAGGATCTAATAATATTTGATCAAAATATCTATTACTAACCTCAAAATTATTGGGTTCATAATTCTAAAGCTATCTTTACCATATTTCAACATATGTCTTCAAAGAATGTCAATATTTTTCTAAATAAGCATAGAGACCAATCTAAAACCATGAAGATCACCAACCTTTAAATGATTATGCTACAAGAAACACAAATATGAAAATATCAAAGTGATATTTAAAAATAATTCACAAAAACCATCAAAGATACTTCAAATATATAAAGAATCAATCCTTTTTTCTAGCGCCAGTGAAGCTTGCCTTGTTGATGCCTAAATATGTATCATAAGGTTCTTAGAGTGTTTAATAAACAATTCTCATTTTAGAATTCAAAGAAATAAATGCATGAGTTGTAGTTTGTGATAATCCTATTATATATGATGGAATAGAAGTAGAACAAATAATTGTTTCACATTAATTATATTAGTTGGTGGTTAGGATTCACCCTGGCCTATAAATCTTTACAAATAAGAAGATCTATGATAATTAAGGTGAATTATGCTCAATTCTAATTCTAAAGCTAGAATAATATGGAAATATATAATGAAGCTTTAATCTAAAGTGAATTTTTCAAAAAAGAAGCATAAGGAAGGGTAAGGCAAAGATAAAATATGTTGTTGCTGATCTTCTATCCAAACATCATGACAAAGTTCAAATATTACCTAGGCATATACTCAAAACCAATGTATGATACAAAATAGATTAAGTTCAAATATTACCAAACATTAGGAAAAATTCTAAGGAATATGAATATAAAAACAAAGATTATTTTAAATATTTTCCTCTATAAGTAGATAGATGATGCACATCTACAAATGCAGAGTAAATAAAATAAAATAAACTAGATAACCTTTATTTATCCTAGCATAAACACAAGTTAACAATTTTGCATTCAAAGGTACACACCAAGAGCATAAAATACCTATTCAAATATATAATTAAAAATATAAAAGTGAGAGAGAAGACATATAATAATTAACACAAACAAAATGAGACAATCTTTTCAAAATTCTTTGCTTGCAGTAGCTGCTTAAAGTTTACACTAGTTTTAGCTCAAAAACTCCTCTTATAATTGATAATACTCCATTTTTATATAATGTAGGGGAGTATGTCAGTCAATCATATCAAATTACAAGTGTAAGGATAGTGATCCTTTTTACCAAAGTTCTAGAATACACTAGACTTTCCAAAATGGACTGACCTATAGGCAAATGTGCTTACAAATTGCACATGCCTTTACAAAAGACTATTATTCTTTCAAAATATTTTAAAAATATACAAACCAAAATATTCCTAACTAATTTTGTGGGACCTATGTTGATGAAGTACCCTATTTCTATTGAATAAGTCTTACTTCTTTCTAATGTTATTAATCAATGAGCTTCAAATTAACTATGAGTTCTAAGAGGAGATCATCTTCTTGATTAGCTAGGTCTCCAAGGTCCTTATCATTTCTCTTCAAGGCTTATTAATCCTAATTACCTTGATAATGTTTTATTTTGATATTAAGATCATATCCATGATCCTATTATTGTCAGTCCTAGACTTGCCTTGGCTCTTGCTCTTTACCTCCTAGATGACTGAGGTGGTCATGTGATTGAATTCCTTATCTATTATGAGGCCCATGGGGATAAGCATTGTTGGTTGAGAAATTATGGTCGCAAGGAATTTTTATATCTTATCTAGTAGTACCTTATCATTTCCAAGTAGTATTTTTAAGCTTTCCAACCATGTACTCAAACCTTGGATCTTGTCTATGATCAATCCCATATATGTGTTTAAGTTAGCTAAGCTGATGGTGTTAAAAATAGGGATTTGATCCTGTACCAAGAACTTGACCAATTCCTTTATTTTATATTTTGAACTTTTTCATTAGGTGATTAAACCCTTGTAAATTATATATTTCCAACCCAATACATTTTGTCTTACCTTTTTTGACTTCAAGGAGTCAAACATATCATAACAAAATGCTTCAAACATCTTGATCATGGTATTAGGAACTAACAAAACAACTTGTCTTTCCAAATTATCCTTCTATTGTTGTAGATTATACCTTTGATAATGTATGCCTTTGATGGCTTCTTGTAACTAAGATGATTGTGTTTGAGCCAATTTAAACACATTTTCCTCAAATATGTAGTTTTCACTTGGTCTCTACCCTTCAATAGGAGTCAAGCGAACAAATGGTTCCACTTTCTTAAAAGTAAATTATTGTCCTCCAACCAAGGATTTATTCTTAATGACTCTTTGAAATATAACTATTGTTGGGTCAAATCTAACACCAACTAATGATTGATTTACTTTTTTAGGCTCTAGGTTCTCCACTCATGTGCCACTTGACCCCCTAAAGTAGACAACCTTTGTTAGTCTTATTTCTACAAGGCCACAATCCAAGGTTTGAGATCATCATGTACATGGATACTAATAGATTTTGTAATGGTCCAAGGGTGGTGTATGGTTTGGAATTTTGGCATCATCCCATATAAAAACCATTCAAAAATGTTTGGACCATGAATTGGATTATCATCACTAAAAAGGTTGACCTCACTCAAAGGATAAGTGAAGGTTAAATTTGACTTATTGCTCTTCATTTTGACTATAGATAACTCAAATTTACTTTTGTGTTGGGTTGAAATAGGAACCAAGTCCAAAGATACTTCCTTTCCCTTTTCTTCCTTTGCTTCTTTAGCTAGATCTTGAGGTTTTATTATCTATAATTCTTCATCTAATTTAGAAACACAAGCTAGTACTTTTAGGGCATCCTATATAGTCCCCTCAGGATCCAATGCAATTATGTTAGTTTTTTCAATAGGTGACTCAACTTCTTCAAGATGAGCTGAAGAAGATGCCACCTCACTAGGTTTCCTCTCCTTAGGTCTCTTTTCTTCTTGCCTTGGTGTAGCTTGATTCTCAGGTTCTTGTGTTTCTAGTTATGGTTGTGATGGAAGGGGTTTAGAGGATGGACTTGGTCATTAATGGTACTACTTAGACCACATCTATCATATATCATCAATTAGTTTTTTCTCTCTCAATAATCTAGCCTTTGGCTTAATGTTGAGTTTCTTCAATCTTGCTAAAACTTCTATGAAAGAGGATTTCTAGGTGTACATTGAGTCATAGACACTAGGGTGATGTTCATAGGTCATGTTAATCTGATTGGCCTTCAAATGTTTTACAACATTTTCATTGGGGTGCCATTATCTCAATTCATCAATTTATATATTAAATGAGGTCCTATGCCTAGAGACAACCTCTACACTATCCCAATTCTAGAACACAATCTTACTAATCATCAAGGGAAAGGAATGGATCAATCCCTTATTTTTGATTTTAAACACACCATATATGTCATAAAATTTTTGGTATGTCACTTCTTGTTCTATGAATTTGGTGGGCACATGAACCCATAGCTTAAAGGTTTATTGACCAAATTTGACCCTATAGGTCAAATTGGGGCACCCCTAGGTAAAAAATTGGTATTTAGATGTTTTATGGGGTATAAAATTTGATCATAAGGTATATTATAGGTCATTTAGTGTGATTTCTTGTTATATTAACCTCGATCAATTAGTCTTTTAGTCCATTTCTTATTTTGAGTCATTTTGAGGTCCTAAATAGAGAATTTAATAGGTTGTATAGCCTCTTTGGCAAATGTAAAGATTATAAAATATTATTTCATGTCCCATGTGTCCTAAGAGGTCTTAATAAACTATTATAATTTAAAAGTGGTAGGTTATTCAGAAGAAAGGGCATTTTTCTTGAGAAAAAAAGAGAGTTTGGCACTTGTACGGCCCATGGGGAAGTGTACCACATGGGAGAATATTATATAATGTCTCTTATACTTCTTCAATCTTAGTTACATGTTTAAAATTCTCTAAAAGTGTCAATTTAGGCCCAAAACCATTATGCTCCTTTTTCACCCTTCTAGACATATAAAACTAGTCTTTAGGTTTGTACTTGGTATGGCCAACAAGAGAGGTTTCAGATAAAATGACTTGGGGAGGTGAAATTAAACTTAGATACCTTAATTTAAATTATAATATTTTGAATATTGATGTCCTTTGATTTATGAACCATCTTCATGAAGTTGACTATGTTTTTCTACTTGTTAATCTGTGCACCCTACATGTTTTGCTCCATTTTGGTCATATATATATAATATAGTTTCTAAAATTGGTTATATAGGATTTTTATTTCCTTATATCATGTTATCCATGATTTTTTTCACATTTATAAAGGATTTGATAGCTCAAATAACTCACTTTGTAGGAAAGTGTTGATAATGGACTTGCACTCCAATTTCACCATTTGTAGAAAACATATTTATCTAAAATGGATTTAATATAGTGTGGCATGATTTATTTATCACTTAAAGGGTATAAATATAGTATATTACTTTCAAAGTTTCAATCTTCAAAATGAGCATCATTGATGTTGAAGTGTAATTAGATACACAATCAACTCTTTATCTACCTTTCACTTGGAGTCACATGTGTGAAACTTATGTGGCATGTTCACAGAGGTTTAATTAATTTATCAAGGTCTTATATATATTTTATAATCATAAGGTAGTAATTTATACCTTCCAAAGAGTGTAAAAATGGACTATAATAGTCATATAGAACACTTTCACATAGTATGTCATTGGAATGTGTACTTTTAGTGTTTATAATGGGAATATCATGTTGAATATTGATTTTTAAACTAGTTTCAAGATATTCATGATGATTAATACCCATTTAAATTATTTTTAAGGAATCCAAGTCTACCATAAGGTCAAAACATATAGATGATTCATACTAAACATACTGCCTGTACATGACATGCTTACCTACATGTGTCTTTATGATCCACCAAGCATGTTGAAGATGAGATTTTAAACTAAACAGGATTTTGGTAGTTAGTAAATTATTTTTAAACTTTTAAAAATATGAAAACTCATTTAAACCTCAAAAAACCACATCTTCTACCCTTACTCATCTTCATTGCCTGAGTGTGCAAAAGTCCACATACAAGTGGCTTAACAAAGAGTCTAATAAGTCATTAGGAGTGTTAGATCATGAAGTGAAACTCTTATTGAAGTCATAAGATGTGTTTTAGATCATGTTAGACCCTTTTTTAAGTGACAATTTTCTAAACAAGTTGAAAAACCATGTTCAACACAAAATGATTGAGTACATGAATTTTCTCCCTAAAATATCAAAATAGAGATTTGGTCAGTTTTATTAAATGCATACAATAGGGTTGTCATGAGATTGGAAGCATCTAGGTGAAATCACCTTGGAACATATATTAGGGAGGACTATGCCAAGTATGGGAGGAGGATGATCAATGGAGAGTAGTCATTGGAAGGCTTAAAAAGCACTTTTATTCACTAAGTTCAGGTAGTGTTATCTATAGTTTTGAGTCAAGAAGAGACCTCTCCATCCAAAAATTGAAAAATTATATCATCACATAAAAGTGAAATAAATATTTATAATGGAATTCATGACATAATGGATCACTTGAGAGGTTGATATATAATTTTTAGAAACTATAGACACCTACATGTGTCCTTTCTCTTGGAAACATTCACATATAATTGACTATAAATGTAAATAGTCCATGACCCAAGCTTAGGCCTAACTTTTCAATAGGATAATGACTTTAAGAACCCATATATTTATTATTATCACCTTAAATAGTCCAAATGACTTACATAACATAGGTTTTATAGATGTAAGGCACATACAGGCCCTACACAGTCAATTATAGTTGATTATGAGGGGCATAAAGTAGAAAGGTTGATATTCTTGGCATGGAATAAAATAAATATGGAATGTTCAGGACCAAAAAACCATAAATTGACCTTATGATATCTCAAAATTATCATGACACTATCAAAAAACATCTAATCAAATCTCACCTACAAGCCAAGAACACAATCAGCTATAATGGTGGTAGGACAATTAGGGTTGGTATTCTTGAAGTTAGAAATGCATGATATAGGTGAATCAAAGGACTGGTATAGAATTACATGATATAATTATGACCTTATATCAATTTAATACACTATATATATGTCAAATACACCTACAGGTAGGGGAAGCATAACAAATAGGGTTGGCTTACCAATCAAGTCTGATTGAGTAAGGACACTTTGAAAGTGCAAGCATAGGTAATGAGAGTTGTAAGCATTGTGAATTCTCTCACCAAGGTGTAACTGAAATATCATAATGTCATAAAATATAAATTATAGTAGGAAACCCTCTCTAAAGGGCCATACATAGTCATTTTATGACTGTCATACACCTAGTCCTTTGCATAGAAGTCTATCTTGGGTTTCCAGTGAAATTGTAGGGTCAAATAACCTAACCAAAAGATGATATTTTTTATATAACACATTTATAAATTTATGAAGGCCCTATGATATTAATTTTTTATAATAAAATAGGGAAAGTACCCTATGTTTTGTCTAAGATAGTGGGCACTTCCCCTTATGCAAAACTAACAAGTTTAGAGGAAAGTGTATAAAGGGATGAACTAAGGGTTTTTTTGACCTTGAAAATAATTTTTTGAAGTTTTATAAAACCAAATAAAATATTAAGAACACCTAATATAAGGAAAGAAATAAACATAGAGGTATAAAATGCAAAGGTTCCAGTCAGACCTAGTAAGGAGAATTAAGACCTGTAAGCCAAATAGTAGGACACTTTTACTTATAGCTCTTAGTGATCCTTATGAATAATTGGATCATGTTTTTAGGGTTAATTTATAATTTTTTAATCTTATGGGATGCAAATAATTCAAATTGTATGGCTTAGAACATAAAGGTTGTAGGCAAACCTATTAGACATGGTTTAGGCCTAGTATCCAAATGAGGGTTATTCATGCCTTTGGCATGAGATATGAATTAAAATAAATTGTGAAATGTTTATGAGGTCATATAAGATATTTTAAATCTATTTATATGCAAAGGAAACCATAATGAATCCATTTTTGGGCTCAAGAATAACTCAAGCTTATGCAAAATGTAAAAACAAACTTGATAAGAGAAGTTTGGAAGCTCACACCTATTTTGATGCTATGAATTAGATTATAATAAGTTTAGGTAAGTTGATGAGGGTCTTGAAATATGATTTTTTGGAATTTTTTGTTAGTTTTAATATCCCATATTTATAAATAAACCTTAAGAGGTCAAAACATGTTAAAACCCTTACAAACCCTTGCTAGTGACCAGTTTGGGGAAATGGAGATGAAAATATAATATAATGTTATAATATGCCTAGGATGATGATTTAAAATTTTAGGAAACTCTCTCAATATACTCCCCATTCTTTTTTATTATACAAAATTATATAGATAGGGTATAAAATAGGGTACTTTTGACTATTTTGTGTGTTTTGTAGGTTATAAGAGGTTTCAAGAGATGAAATAAAGTTTTAGGGGAATATTAGGAATTTTAATAACTTATTATGGCCATATAATACTTTTAAAAAACTTATAAGTGTTCAAACAAATAGCTTCATCTCAGCTATTCAAAACTGACTTAGTGAACACAATGGTGAGAAGGGTGAAAACTTTAAGTGTGAGCCTTTTTGAGATGTGACTGATGCCTATAAGGTCATGGAGGGTCTTGATAGGTGTAATTCACTCCCTCAAATATATTTTAATGGAAAATTTATGACTTTTTAGAGGCCAAGGATGTAGGGTGCATGAAAGAAGAGTTTTTGGACCACAGATGATGATGGCTCATTCCCAGATGATTTTAGATGATCGGGCCTAAAACTAATGCATGGAGAGGAATGTATGAAAGACTTAAAATTTATTAAAATCACTATACCTTTAAATAATTAGTTTTTTGACGTTCAAATAGGGATAATCATGAAGGTAGTTTTTTTGATCCAGAATAAGGAGTTTTGTGCCACTTTACAAGAGTTTCATGCCTTGTATGGACACTTGTGCTTCTTGACCTTACATGGATCATCCCACATACTCTTCTCATGAATAATTAACTGATTTTGATCAACTTTAAAATTTTACTTGTGACCCTTGGACTTATCTCTTCTCATCTCTCTCTCATATTCTATAAGAATTAACCATTTTGGCCATTGTAACTTATGCTCCACCTAAGGATGATGAAGCCCTGCTCATTTTCATACCATTTGATCAATAAGACTAATGATTTTTACCCCTTCATTCATAGTGTTTTTTACTTGGATTTTTTTTATCTTTCACAAGTGATAACTCTTATTTCTTTAGCATGATTGTTTCATTCTTGCATCTATTTACAGTTGGAAAGCCTCTTCGTGTAGGGCATGTGAAGTGTTATAGGAAATTTCAAGGTTGAGTGAGTTATTATATTCACTAGTGATATTAAAGGCCTCTTTTCTAGTCTTCCTAGCCTAAACATTTATGCATAACCTCATAATGTAACATTGATGTGAGAAGATGTAGACTGGAGAAGTGTATGTTTGGTTTATCTCTTGGTTTTATGTGTATCATGTAGCTAGTTAGAAGTCATCATCTTATTTGGTTTATCACCTCCCTTAGAATATTTTGATTTTAGTTTTCTCTCTCCCTTCCCCCCACCATATTTTAAGTGTAGTAGTGATCCAAAGTGGTACATAAAGGGAACTATCCCTACCTAGAGATTAACCTCATCCTTAGGCTACCCACAAGCTTAGAGGTGTTTCAATTATTCCACTTGGATGAGGAGAAATGAAAATATCCTCAAAGGGTGAAAATACAAGTGACAATAGTTTTTGGTATTCATGATAGGACTCTTAATCCAAGAGGTTGAAATAGTTTTTGTGTTTTCTTTAAACATTCAGCCTTTGGAGGCATCAATCAAAGCATCAATTATGACTTTGAAGATACATCATCTATTCAATAAACCCAGGTTTCTATTTCAATATTTTTGGTAATATATTTCTTTGTGTTCTTACTTTCAATGAAGTTCCATGGCTGACTTTGGTGTTGAGTTTTGTTTTACACAAGTTAGTGAGGTTTACCAAGCTTATGGGAACCCTTATTAGCCTTGTCATGATTATTATCATCCATAATATGATAATTTTTAGACCTAATATTATCATATTCAGCCCATTCATGAAGTGTATCAACCCATTCATGAAGTGTATCAACCCTATAATCAGCCTTATCCATATCTTTCTCCTAGTCAAACTAGTCACTTCTCAAGTCAATCCATTTCCACCTTCAAGAAAACACTCTTGGGCTATGAGAGGTAAATGTCAGATCTTGACACACAAAGGGTATATAGTCTAGAGATTCCTACTCATTTCATTCATAAGGTTAGAGATGCATTAGATTTGGTCAAAAGAGAGTGGGAACCTATTGAGAGAAACAATTGGCAAAGGCTCACAAGTGAGATGCTAGATGTGAGTGACCTAGTTTCATCCTTGGAAGATAAGTTACAAATTCATGAAAATAAGCCTCACTAAACCTATTATCCTTCATATCCACTTCCCCAAGATTACCATAAGTCCTAAATGGTTCCCACTCATGAGCCCAATCAATCTTATCAAAGTTATCCTTTTCCCAATCAGTTGGAAGAGAGAGTTGAAAAGAGAAACCTTATTTTTAAAGCTAATGTTGATAGGCATATTGAGTTGGATAATATGCATATAAAAAAATAAATTTCATCAACAAATTAAGTGTAATCTAAGCCCTCATTTCCCTCTCTCATTGCATTCCCATCTCAAGAAAAGACCTATAGATATGAGATTTTGAGTTAGAGATAAGGTGGAGAATCCAAGCCTAAGGAGATTCCAAGTTCCTTGAACACTTAATCCAATCCTAAAATTGCATCACCACATCAATAAATTACTTATAATCCTAACATTATAAGATGGAGTAAGATAGTGGAATTATGAGGAAAGAAAGAGGATATAAGCATTGCTAAGGAGTGTGAAGTTGAGAATAAAGTTGATGCTTTGAAAGTCCCTTCCACCCTTCCTCAAGAAACTTCTTATGTTCCATGTTAACCCTATTTTAATTCTCATACTCATGAAGGTTCCTATTAACTTCAAGAAAAACTTTTCCAAGAGAACCTAGACAAGCAAATTAAAGAATTAGATTCAAAGATGAGATTGCTAAGTTAAGGTATGGTGGAAGGTTTAGAACCCAAACAATATCATATGCCTAAACACACCCCATCTAACCTCCCTCAAGAGAGATATAAAGTTGGATTAGATTTAAATGATGTGATTTTTAAGTGGAAGGAATATAACCAAACTATTTTGGCCCAAGGCCTACATACCCTTCCTCAATAATTCCTAAAAGAATCCCCTCAAATGCATTCTCAATATGATTTTGAGCCCTATGTTCCACCTCCACCAACTAGTTCATGTTTTCCTCACCCCATTAACCTTTATCCTAAGGGACATATGGTATGGGAACCTAAATAAGAGTACTTAATTGAGGAAAATTTATAACTCTTGCTTGAAAAAGGTGCAACTCCTTGACAACCTTATTGGGATAGGTCATCAAATTTCAAGATGCGTAGTCTTGGCATCACCAAGAAGGAGAAGGAGATTGAATATATTACATCCCATAATAAGCAAGATCAAATTATGATATCTGAGATGTAATTTGAGATCCATAAAGAGCTCTTAAGTACTGAAGAAGAGGTGAGTCCTTGTGTTGAGTCTTCTTATTTAGTTGATGATGAAAAATTCCTTCCTTGTGTCAAAGAAGAAGTCTTAGATGAATTAATTTTAGATTATAAAGAATAATATGAAGGAGATTCCCTTATTATACCCCTTTATGATTCTAATCAAAGAGAGGATGATGACTTATGTCAATATTTTGAAAACATTTGAAATGAGTTTGAGTCTCTCAAGGGGTTTATTATTTCATTAGATCTAATTACAAGTGATGATGAACAAGATGAAATTATCCAACATGTCATAGATGAATAAGAGTAAAGTCCACATCAGCCTTTGGAGGTCAAGATAAACTTATATTAGCCTCAATCTTCAAAATAATAAGAAACCATTCCTCTTGAAACCATGCCTAAAAAGAAGATGAAAATTCATCATGAGATGAAGAGTGGACATCAATATGAGGTATGTGTACAAGGCCAAGATGATTATATCTACATTTGTGACCTATTTGAAGATGATATACTTGAGAGAATAATAATTTAAGTGCCAAGAAATAGGTCTGATCTATCAAGTGTTTAATCTAAAGAGAAACATGCTTGGCACCATGATTCATCTCATGAAGAAGGAGATGCAAGAAAATTTCTTTTTGATCCTAGAAATTGAAGTATGCTTAAGTGTTAGTTTTAAATAGTTGTTTTCTTCTTGTTTTTCCTAAATTATTTGTGCACATGTGTGTCTTGTTGGTTAGTTTGTTTTCTTTTGTGTGTGTCCTTTGCTTTTTGGGGTTGAGGTAGTCAATTGGTCTTGTCTTGATCAATATTTTTTGTCAATGATAAAAGTCCTCTTTTTGTATCTTAGATTTTAGATGACTCACTTATCCTAATGGACTAATAAGGTTACTAGTCTAGTTAGTGTAACAGGCATACTACCCTTATGAGTCTTCAATTTGTTGACCAAATTTGACCTTACAAGTTAAATTTGGGCACCTCTAAGCAAAAACTTGGTATTTAGATGTTTTATGTAGTCTAAAATTTGGTCATAAGGTGTATTATAGGTTATTTAGTGTGATTTCATGTTATATTAACCTTGGTCAATTAGTCTTTTAGTCCATTTATCATTTTGAGTCATTTTGAGGTCCTAAATAAATCATTTAATAGGTTGTACAGCATCCTTGGTAAATTTAAAGATTTAAAAATATGATGTCACATACCATGTGTCCTAAGATGTCTTAATCAACTATCATAACTGAAAATTGGTAGGTTTTTAAGAAGGGTAGTTTTTTTAAGAAAAAAAAGGAGATTTTGGCACTTATATAGCCCATGGGGAAGTGTGCCATGTGAGATAAGATCATATAATATCTCTTTAAATTAATCAATCTCATTTACACATTTTAAATTCTTTGTAAGTGTTATTTTAAGCCCAAAATTGTTATGCTCCTTTTTCACCCTTTTAGACATAAACGAACCAATCTTCAGGTTTGTACTTAGTACAACCAATAGGGGAGGTTCTAGATCAAATGCCTTGGGAAGGGGAACTTACACTAAGATAAATTAATTTCAATAAAAATAGTTTGAATAATGGTGGCCTGTGATTTATGAACCATCCTCATGAAGTTGACTATGTTTTTCTACTTGTTAATCTATGTACCTTATAGGTTTTGCTCCATTTTGATAATTTTCATACAATTCAATTGCTAAAATTGGTTCCATAGGATTTTTATTTACTTATATCATGTTATACATGATTTTTTAACATTTGGAAAGGATTTGATAGCTCAAATAACTCACTTTGTAGGAAAGTGTTAATAATGGAGTTGCACTTCAATTTCACCATTTGAAAAAAACTTCTTTCTCTAAAAATGGATTTAATCTAATGTGGAATGATGTATTACTCACTCTAAGGGTTTTAAGATAATATATTTATTTCAAAGTTTCAATCTTCAAAATGATCATCATTGAGGTTGTAGTGCAATTCGATACACAATCAAATCTTTATCTACTTTTCACTTGCAGTCACATGTGTGGAACCTATATGGCATGTTCATAGAGGTGAAATGAAGGTATAAAGGATTGGTATATATTTTATATGCATGAGGTAGTAATTTAGACCTTTCAAGGAGTGTATAAAGGGACCACAATAGTCATATAGAACAATTTCACAAAGTATGCCATTAGAATGTGTACCTTTAGGGTTTATAATGCAAATATCATGTTTAATAGAGTTTTTTAAAACTAGTTTAAATATATTAATGATAATTAATACCCAATTTTTGAATTGGTAAAGAATTTAATTTTTCCATGAGGTCAAAACATACACATGGTTCATACTTAGCCTACTACTTGTACGTGACATACTTACCTACAAGTATCTTCATGATCTACCAAGCATGTTGAAGAGGATATTTTAAACTCAATAGGGTTTTCATAGTGATTATATTATTTTGGAACTTTTTAAAAGCATAAAACTCATTTAAAACCTCAAAAAACCATTTTTTTAGTGTATACTCATCTTCACTACCTGAGTGTGCAAAAGTCCACCTATATGTGTCTTAACAGAGAGTCTAAGAAGTCATTTGGAGTGTTGTATCATGAAGTGAAAATATTATTGAAGTCATAACATGTTTTTTAGATCATTGTAGACCCTCTTTGAAGTGTTAGTTTTCTAAAAAAATTGAAAAACCATGTTCAACACAAAAAGACTGAGTACAGGAATTTTCTCCCTAAAATGTCAAAATAGAGATCTGGTTAGTTTTCTCAAATGCATATAATAGGGTTGTCATGAGATTGGAATCATTGAGGTGAAATCACATTTTGACCTATATTTGGGAGGACCATTATAAGTATGGTAGTAATATGATCAATGGAAAGCAATCATTGGAAGGCCTAAAAAACACTTTTATTCACTAAGTTTAGGTAGTGTTATCTATAGTTTTGAGTCAAGAAGAGACCTCTCCATAGAAAAATTAAAAACATAGATCATGAAATAAAATTTAAGTAGTTATAAAAAATTAAAATGAAATTCATGACCTAAGGGATCACTTGAGAGGATGATATACAATTTTTAGACCCTATAGACACCTACAGGTGTCCTTTCTCTTGGAAACATTCACATATAATTGACTGTAAATGTAAACAGTCCATGACCCAAGATTAGGCCTAAATTTTCAATATTATAATGAATTTAATAACAAAAATTTATTCTTACACATAAAATATTTTACATGACTTACATAACATAGGTTTTATAGATGTAAGGCACATACATGGCCTACACAGTTAACTATAGTTGATTGTGAGGGGAAGAGAGTAGAAAGGTTAAGATTATTGGCATGGAATCAAATCAATATGGAGTGAGAAAGTAAAAAAAATCATCAAGTTACCTTGGGATATCTCAATATGTTCATGAAACTATCAAACAATATCTAAGTGAATCTCACCTACATGCATCACTCTAAGACAAATAACATAGTCAGTTGTAATGGTGGTAGGACAATGAGTAAGGGTTGGTACTCTTAAATTTATAAATTCAGGGTATAGGTGAATAAAAGTAATGGTATATAATTAAAGGATATAATTATGACCTTTTATCAATTTAATTAACTCTAGATATGCCAAATGCACCTACAGGTAGGGGAAGCATAACAAACAGGGTTAACTTACCAGTCAAGTCTGACTGAGTAAGGATACTTTCAAAGTGAAAGCATGGATAATGAGAGTTGTGAAAACTATGAAATAATATCACTAGGGTGAAATTAACATCTCATAATGTCCTTATATCAAATTAAAATCAATAAACCCTCTCCAAAGGTCCATACATAGTCATTTTCTGATTGGCACACACCTAGTCCTTTGCCTAAAAGTTTGTCTTGGGTTTCTAGTGCATTTCAGGGGTAAAATGACCTAATAAAAATCTAAAATTTTGAATATAAAAACTTTATTACTTGATGAAGGACATATAATATGAATTTTGCTTTATAAAATAGGGGAAGTAATCTATGTTTTGTCTCAGATAGAGGGTACTTCCCCTTATGCAAAATTGATAAGTTTAGAGGAAAGTGTATAAAGGGATGAACCAGGGGTTATTTTGACATTGAAAATATCTATGTGGATTTGGATATAACCCATGAAAATATTAATAACACATAATATAATAATGTAACTAAATAAGGAGGTCTAAAATGTAAAAGTTGTAATCAGACCTAGTAGGTAGAATTAAGGCCTAGAAGCCAAATGGTAGGACACTTTTACTTCTAGCTCTTAGTGAGCCTTCTAACTAATTGGAACATGTTTATATGGTGAATTAAGAATATTTAAATCTTATGGGATGAAAATAATTAAAATTGGATGGCCTAGAACACAAAGGTTATATGAAGGCCTATTAGACATGGTTTAGGCCTAGTATCCAAATGAGGGTCTTTCTCACTTCTAGCATGAGATATGAATTACAACCCATTGGGACATGTTTGTGAGGTAATATAAGATATGTTAAAGATATTTATATGTAAATTAAACCAAAAAGAAGCTATTTTTGGGCTCAATAATAACTCAGGCTTGTGTAAAATGTGAAAACAAGTTTGATAGGAGAAGTTTGGAAGCTCACACGTCTTTTGATGATATTCATGGTAATATAAGAAGTTTAGGGATGTTGATGAGGGTATTAAAATATTAATTTTTGAAATTTTTTCATAGTTTCAACATCCCATATTTATAAACGAACCTTAAGAGGTCAAAATAGGTTAAAATCCTTACAAGCCCTTACCAATGACTAGTTTGGGGAAATGGAGATGGAAAGCTAATATAATGGAATATTTTTCCTAAGATGATGATTGAACCTTGTAGGATACTCCTCAATATACTCCCCATGCTTTTGGATTGTACATAATTGTATATATAGGGTATAAAATAGGGTACTTTTGATTATTTTATGTGATTTATAGGATACAAGAGGTTTAAAAATATTAAATCAAGTTTTTGGAGAAGATTAGGACTTTTAATAAATAAATATGGCCATATAATTATTTTAAAAAAATTCTAAGTTTTCAAACAAACAACTTCATCTCAGTCAATCCAAACTGGCATAGTGAACACATTAGTGAGAAGGGTGAAAGCTTTAAGTTTGAGCCTTTTTATGATGTGCCTATTGAGTCTAAGGCCATGGAGGGTATTAATAGGTTTAATTCACTCCCTCCCATGTATTTTAATGTAAAACTGATGCCTTTTTGGAGGCCAAGTGTGCAGGGTGCATGAAAGAAGAGTTTTTAAGACTATAGATGATGATGGATCATTCCCAAATGATTCTCGATGACTAAGAATAAAAAAATGTATGTAGAGGAATTTATGAAATCCTTCCCCTTCATTATAATTATTATACATTTACATAATCATTTTTGGGATGTTCAAACATGGCTAATCATGAACGTAATTTTTTAAAGCTAGAATAAGGAGTTTTATGCCACTTTTCAAGAATTTCATTCCTTGTATTGAAACTTGTGCTTCCTAACCTTGCATGATTCATACCACACCCTCTTCTCATGCATAAGTAACTAATTTTATTATCTTGACAAGTGTCCTTTTGACCCTTGGACTTCTCTCTTCTCCTCTCTCTCTCAAGTTCATTTATGAACTAGCCATTTTGGCCATTATAACTTATGCTCCACCTAAATATGGTGAATCCATACTCATTTACATATCATTTGATCAATAATAATACTTATTTTTACCTTTTAAATACTATTCATAGTGTTTTTTACTTAGATTTTTGATATTTCATAAGTGATAACTCTTGTTTCCTTAGCATGGTTGTCTCATTCTTGCATCTATTTGTAGTTGGAAAGTTTCTTCTTTTAGGGCATGTGAAGTGTTCTAGGAAATGTCAAGGTTGAGTGAGTTATTCTATTCAATAGTTCCATTAAAGTCATCTTGTTTATTCCTCTTATCCTATACATTTATCCATAACCTCATAATGTAACATTGATGTGATAAGATGTAAATTGGAGAAGTGTATGTTTGGTTTGTCTCTTGGTTTATATGTAACATGTAGTTGGTTGGAAGTCATCATCTTATTTGGTGTATCACCTCCCTTAGAATAGTTTTATTTAAATTTTCTCTCTCCCTTTCCCCCCCAAAGTTTATGTGCAGTATTGATCTAAAGTGGTACATCAAGGGAGTTATCTCTACCTAGAGCTTCACCTCATCCTTAGACTGCCCACAAGCATATATGTGTTTCAATTATGCCATGTGGATGAGGAGAGTTGAGACATCTCCTCAAAGGGTGCAAATCTAAGTGAGAATAGGGTTGAATTATATTTCCCTCTATCCTTATTGTAGTGTAATTTGGATATAACCAAATGCCCCTAATGAGTTTAACATACTTCATGATCAAAGGGTTGGCCCTCATCATTGGAATCCTTGTAATGGTCTCAACTAAGGCTGAATATGGTACCTATATTTGAAAATATGAAATTTTGAGTAGTACTGGGAGACTATTTGTTTCCCCTAAGGTGACCATTATTTAATGATGAGGATTTTGGTGGTGGCTAGTAGGGCATCCAAAAGGTAAGACATCATGTATAAATGGTTGTTGGTCTTCTTCTTGATTTCAGTGAATTATCTCTTCAAACATGTGCTAATCATCTCACTTGTGGGAGGGTTAAGTTCTTTCTCAACCATAAAATACACAAAAGGGACCCAAATTTTTTTAACATAAGTGGTGGAGTTGTTCCCAAATAATCTATTTATTAATGTCATTATCATCCTAATCCTGATCCTAAATTTATTGATTGGGATCTTTCCATTGAGGTTAGAGATTACTTGGGCTCTTGAATATAACCATGGGGTAAGGATGGTCTTAGGTCATTATTAATTGACCATTCATTGATTTTGGGTACACCCACCTAGGGTTTGGGTAGCTTATATTAGTTTTCAAAAGAAATAGGAGATATATAAGAAACTCTCTTAAAACTATGTTCATGTACTATCATACCTTGATCAATTTTACAATCCTTGAAAATAAGAGCAATAACATCATTGCAATGTACTACCTCTAGTTTCACTACATCATAGTGAGGTCTCATCATCTAGATGTAAACCAAGTCATAGTACCTCTTCTTGACTGATGCATTCCTTTCATCCTCTATAAAAATAACTAGTTACTCTTAGATTATCTAAAATAACTAGGACTATTTGTTGTCTCCTATGTTCTAATTTGTAATGCTGAATTTTGTGTCTTTGAAGGTTCTCCCCTCTGCATATGTAGTCAAATAGATCTCTATATCTTCCTTATTTTATTTTTAGGCCATCATGACTATGATTTTATTAAAATTACTCACTAGTGGTCTATAGTTCACCTTTAGATCAGTTTACACTTGCTTATATGGTAATTTAACTCTCTCAGACTTGACTTTGGTTGATCTGGGATCAAATTAGGGATTTTGTAGATGCTAGGGCTGTTCTATAAGTCTTTTTAGAGCTTTAATGGTGATGGTTTTTTAAACTTGAGTGAGTTTGTGCTTTATATTTGAATTGGACCTTCACATTTATACCTTTGCTTTTTTATCCCACAAAATAATTAGTTTTGTCACTTTCTAACTATGTGGCATCTATGTGACATCTAGTTGGCATTTTTGTGGCACTTTGTTCATTAATGTTAAAAAATTGATCATTATCTTTTAAAAAATATAATTTATCTCACTTCATTAGATCATTTTACATGGATCAATTTGAGTCATTGATCTTGATCCTATGAGTTACATGCCATTGGATGTCATTTGTACTAGGCCCCAAGGTTATAACATTTGGTAGTCCTATGGGAATTTTGAGGTCTAAACTTTATTATCTCTTCTAGCTAAATAATTTTCACCATGTGGTGATTTTTCACTTGCTTGGGGATCCATTTGAAAATTTGACTTTGGATACGTCCTTCAGATCAATCCCATCTAAGTAAACATGATCTGTAGATCCTGCAAAGATGCATAATGTTTAAGTTAGGGTCTCTATACATAAATAACTTAGGTTTAAATAATTTAGACTATGGTTTTATTTTGTGTTAATAAACACGAAATAAACCTTAGGCTAAAATATTTAAGCTAGGTTTAGAACATAATAAATGGGGACCTTGAATAATAAAAGGACCCAACATAAGGTTTTTTTAACCTAAGGTTTTATCGTATTAATAAACATGATAAAACTTTAGGGTAAAAGTTTCAAGATAATTTTTATAATAATAAGAACTTTCATTCATTATATCAAGACCATAAAGTAGACCAAAATATCATGGGACATATATGAACCAAGTATAAGATTTTAGACTAAGGTTTGGTCAAATGTTTAAAAACATGACTAAATCTTAGGCTAACATTTAAGCTAAGTATATGGTGTTTAAAATTGTTCCCATGCAAGTTTAAACTTATTTATAAGGGTCTCAAGTCAAAACAAGGCTTTAAATATATCCAATTAATCTATGATAGGCCAAAAGATAATGAAATGTTGATTTTAACATTGGAGTACATAACCCTAAGCATATTTATTTTCCAAATGAGACAGGTTCTAGAGATCAAATTTTGATGGCCTCGTAGATGTCAAATGATGGGTGAAATAACATCAAATTTAATACCTATGAAATATAGTATGTCCTATAGAAACTTTTAATCAATACGTATCATTTGATTGATCCCACTCGAGTAAAATAGGTCATTGATTATGATCTAGGCAGTCGAAGAGGATTGGCTCCTAAAGTCATAAATGGACTAAGTGAGCTTGATATTATATATAAATTAGACCAAATTATAACATAAGTCTTCAACCTAAGCCTTAAAATATAATAAGATAAGGACCCTTTACATAATTAAAGTCATAGTATAATATTTTATCCTAAGGTTTTATTGTATTAATACAATTAAAACCTTAGGTTAAATTCTTATACTAGGTCTATGTTATAATTAAAGGGACCCCTTAGACTTTGATTTTGGTTTCACACTATTAGATTATTGACATTTTCTCAAACACAGGCCATTGATCACGATCTAGTTGATTGAGCGAGATTGTTCCCATGGGCTAAAGTCTTAGGCATACTAGGCTCATCTTGCTCCATCCAATCAAATTTGCCTAGTTAAAGTTGGGTCATTGATCCTATAAATAATCACATGGTTTAAGTTAGGTATCAAATACATAAAGGAACTAAGGTTAAAGTTTTAGGTATAAGGTCTTTTTTATGTTAATAAATATGAATGGGGCCTTAGGACTAAGATATTATTCTAAGTTTATGACTAGAGGGACCATGAAAACAATAAAATTGGACAAAGATATGAACATAATAAAAGGAACCTATAAACATTAAACTTAGACCATGCTAAAATAAAAAGGAATGAGAGGCTTGGGACATGAAGAGACTAGGTATATAATTTTTTAGGCTAAGGTTTGGTTATGTTTAAAAACACACCCAAGCCTTAGGATAAAATTAAACTTAAGTCCATGGTATTTTAGAGTGTTCTTGTGTAAATTACTCCCACCAATTTTTTAATTAGGTCCAAAAGAACCAGTGCTAGGGTTTCTAAAAGCTACAATCTGAAACAAGAAAATCCATGATTAACAATACTAGGAAGGATTAAACTAAAACCATGAACAAAAATAAGCCAAACCAAGTGAAGGTGTGGATGATATTCAAATAAAAAAAATGTGTAAACATATTAATGACATTTTGATCAAGTAAATTTTTAGTGTTAAGTTATAAATTATATAATTTGATACAAGGGTCCTTAATTTTTAGAAATGGAAGTATGTTGACCTCAAAAAATGGTGCTTGTAGGGGAAACATAGCAATATGTTAGAATTTAGAGACTTTGGTTTCATAAAATGACTATATTACCTATTCAACTTGATCAGTGCCATTATCAAGATCAGTTCATGGTTAAAACAAACCTTGCATCTATAGAATTAGGATAAAACATCAAAACCTAGCCATGTTGTGTGTGTGATTTTAATCCACTTACTATTTTCCATGGGATTCAAGGGAAAAATTCCAAGTTTCATGTCTTCAATCATTAAAATTGACTTATGCCATGTTTGGATATTCATTAAGAACCATGCTTTAGCTCAGGGAGGGCTTGGGCATTACTCTACTACTAGCTAGGCATCCATAGCCCTTGACATAGATGCCTTTAGATCCACTCAAGATCTTGCTCCACTACCATCTAGGAATCCATAGCCATAATAGAGATTACCAGAATCACCTTTGCTTGGAAAAGTTTTGATTTTGCAATAAGCTTCTTATTTTTTTAATATTTTTTAGGTTATTTTTGGGCTTTCTATCAAATGTTAGGAACCAAGTTAGCCAAGTTTAAGGATTTGGTCAAGTGTTTTATATTCAAGCAATCACCTATGGTTGCAAACTTTGTCCCAAGAAAGGATATTTGTTAAGTGTAAACATGACTATGCCTTAATAATTCAATCTTTCATCCCACATGTGCAACTCTTCTTAAAACCAAGTTTAAATCAAAATAATGTTTATGTTCTTATAGAAAAGTTAACCTATCCACCAGTCCTTATAATTTTCTCTAAATTATAACATAATATTACATTTCAAATCCATGATCAACAAATACTAAGGAGTTATACCTGCATTCCTAAACTATGAAGTTCTTTTGAAATCAGATGAACTTTGAGCTGAGGGTTGTCCCAAAGGACTTATTAGAAGCAAGGAAAAAAATAGAGAAAGAAAACACATAAAATATAAAGAAAATAAAGTATAAATCAATTGTAAATTAAAAAAATACAAATAAGGGATAAGAAGGAAAAAATATAAGGAATCTAATCTAGGCTACCTACTCTAGATCTAACTATTGTTATAGTCTACTTCACAAAGACCCTAGGGGAAGAAACAAACAAGTAATGCTTAATGTACTATCTATTGGTGGACAAGGTGAATTCAAATCCTTATAGGTCTTTTATTTTGAAGGTGTTATTACTAAGTGTCTCAACAATATGATAAGGACCTATCCACAAAGGTGTGAACTTCCCATGTTTACCCTTAGGCTCAGATGCCTTGTCCCAAAGAAGAACTAAGTCTCCTTGCCAAATTTTTTTAATCTTTGATCACTTATCAAACCACATTTTCACCATGGTTTGGTGCTTGATAAAGTTGGAAAAATTATCTTCTCTATCATCTCCCATCTAAACAATGTCCAACATCTTGAATTTGCTAATTCTTGATCATCCTCCATGTACTCTTTTATGAACTAGTATGTTGGTAGCTTATGTGTAATGGGGAATATGGGCTCTTAGCCATATCCATATATGAAGGGTGATGCTTTGAGATCCTACTTGAACCTTGTTATATCTACCCATAGGGCATATTTTAGTAGCTTATTGTATGTTCTAATCTTGTTTTCCATAGACTTCTTTTTTGATTTCATTAAGTTCTTATTGGTTTATTTAGATATGCCATTACCTTGAGGATAATGGTTAGATGATAACTTGACAGTGATACTATTATCATATGCCCATTCAGTCATCTTGATGGATATAAAATCTAATCCATTTTCACATACTAGAGAGACCAGTGTTCCAAACTTGGTACATATGTTTTCTTTTAGAAAGGTGATCACTTATTTGGTCCTACACTATTTAGTGGCCATTGCCTCAATCCATATAGAGAAGTAGTCAGTAGTAGTTATAATGTATTTGTGACCTTTTGATGAATTATAGTTGATTATCCCCACAAAATCTAATCCCCACTATGAAAAAGATTTATCTACCATAATTGGTTGTATTGGCATGGTTGGCTTAGGATCCTTTATGCTAAAGACTTGACATTAATGGCATTACCTTACATGCTTATGGGAATAATTGAATATTGTGGGCCAATAGTAACTATATTTAGGGATTTTTTGAGTTGTTGTCCTTCCAAATGGATGTCCACTTTTTAGTTTCTCATGAAAAGTGTTGATGATTTCATCTACTTATTCTTTGGATACACACCTCAAGTATATGCCTTCAAAGGTTTTTATATACAACACTCCATATTTAATCAATTAGTGGGATTAATTGAGTCTTAGGGATCTTATTTGATCCTTGGTTAACCCTATAAGACAAGTGTTATTGATCAGTAATTTGATAATTGGATCATACCAATCATTGGACTGAAAACTTTTCTATTCAACTTACATGACACTTAGCTTGAAGTTAGCATTGGAAATTATTTGAATCAAACCTTCATAGCTTACCAATTTTATAGTCTTCATTTCAATGTCATATTCCTAAATCACAAAAATCCACTTACCTCTCATTTCTCCTAGTTCATTCTAACTTAGCATGAGCTTGGTGGTAGGATTTGGTAAGATTGTATGCACCTTATTCCTATGAATGTAGTGCCTAAAGTTCTTCACTACCTTAACTAATGCACATGCTTGTTTGTCAATTAAAGAATAATTTAATTTAGCATTTTTAAATTTTGTTCTCATAAAAGCAATGGGATGGTCACATATATCAACTTTCTGAGTGACTATGGTAATAGTATGATTAAAAGCAAAGGAATAGAGGTAAAAATCCTTAGAGAAATATGGAATTATCAAGACTAGAGCTTGTCCAATTTCCTCCTTGACATCCTTAAAATCATTCTAGGTTTCCTCATTCTAAGTGATGTTGGCATCTTTCTTTATCATATCATTCAATGGCTTGATAATTTTTGTAAAGATAGAAATAAACTTTCTTATAAAATTAATTTTTCCAAAGAATGATTTCAATCTTTTCTACTATTAGGAGGCTCTATTTTTTATATTACATCTACTCTATTTGGATCTATAGATATTCCCTCTTAAAAACTTTCCCTTAGTAACATAGAAAATACTTTTCTTTGGGTTGAGGGAAATCCCATACCTTCTGTAACTTTCAAATACCTTTTGTAAATGCATGATGTGGTCCTCCCTATTTTTAGAGAAAATAGTCAGATCATCTATGTATATAATAATGCATTTACCTACCAGAGCTTGGAAAGCATGATCCATGGCCCTTTGTAATTTTCCCCCTACATTGATCAGTCTGAATGGCATCTTATTGTATGCAAACATGCCCCACTTGGTAGTAAAACTAGTTTCAACTTATTTTCCTAATTTACCAATACTTAGTTATACCCTAAAAATCCATCAAGAAAGGACGTCATAATATAAATGGAAACACTTTGTATAACTTGGTATAAAGAAGGAAAAGGATAATTATCCTTTTTAGATGATTTATTTATATTCCTAAAATCAATGCACAGTCTTATTTCACCATTCTCTTACCTAATATGCACAAAATAAGATAAGGCCAGGGTAATCATTGGCCCAACAACTCTCTTTATGAAAATAGAGGTCATGGGATCCAAAACATCTTTGTAGATTTCCAGGGCTAAATCATCATCAAGATTTTAAGGATCTATGGTTCAACTATACATATTTTAGAACCTAGCATTAAATTCTCTTATAGGTTCATTTGCATCCCTCTTGATCATGGTGAATTACTGGTACAAGACACAAGGACTAATAATTTTGCCAAATTGGTCAATGAAAACATTATTAAAACCAACCCAACTTGTAATGTAATTTTTAGGGAGTTTTAGAAACCATTCATATGCAACATCTTTAAAAGTGAAAGCAAATAGTCTACATTCTAAAGCTTCATGAGTGACATTTAACAATCTCAAAGTAGTTTTGAATGATTTAATATGTTTTATGTAGTTATAATACTATTAGGAATAAATGTTGGCAAATTTTTCTTATGGTTATGGGGAAGGTCGTGTACCACACCTAGCACATTCATAGAAGAGACACCCAGTCAAGCCATACCTTTATTGGGGTTGAAAATGTGAGCACCATAAATTAGTAAAGTTGGCAAAGACTTTGAAGGCCTACACTTACTTTTGTCTCACCTAGATCTTTTATGGACTTCTAATTTGAGCAGAGGTTCCCTAGTTTCTGAATGTGACCTTGTTTTGATCTTTGGTAATTATATCTTGATAACATTGAATCCTATTTGAAATATGATGTGTTAATCCTATCTTTGTAAATAATAATGATTATAAATGCACACTGAGAAAATTTTACAAAGATTCATATAAAGGATGACAAAGGATGGCAATATTTAATCAAGTTAGGTCAAATATGTATCCAAATAGGTAATTAAGATCAATTTGCATGTTTTCATCTTAGATGAAATCAATTGAGCAAAGGATCTAAGAATATTTGATTAAAATAGATATTACTAACCTCAAACATATTGAATTCAAAATTCTAAAGCTATCTTTACCATATTTCAATATATGCCTTCAAAGAATGTCAATATTTATCTAAATAAGCACAAAGACAAGTCTAAAACCATGAAGATCACCAACCTTTACATGATTATGCTAAAAGAAACACAAATATGCAAAGAGTAAAGTTATCTTTAAATAGAATTCAAAAAAAACCATCAAAGTTACTACTAATCTACAAAGAATTAGGCCCTCCTTCTATCGCTAGTAAAGATTGCCCTTTTTATGCCTAAATATGTATCACAAGGTTATTAGAGTGTTTAATAAACACTTCTCATTTTAGAATTCAAATAATTTAAAACATGTGTTATAGTTTATGATAATATTTTTATCTATGATGGAATAGAGGTAGAACAAATGGCTATTTCATAATATTTATATTAGTTGGTGGTTGGGAGCCCTTGTGGCCATTAAATCTTTGTAAATAAGTAGATGATGTATGTTGATTAAGGTGAATTATGCTCAATTTTAATTTTAAAGATAAAATAAGATGGACATATAAAATGAAGTTTTAATCTAAAGTGAATTGGTTAAAAAAGAAGTAAAAGGAAGGGTAGGGTAGATAGAAAATATGTTGTTGATCTTCATTTTAGACATCATGACAAAGTTCAAATATTACCTAGGTATATACTCAAAACCCATGTATGATATGAAACATATTAAAATTGAATCTTACCACACATCTAACCAACTTTTAAGGAATGTGAAAATAATGCAAATAAGAACCATGATTACTCTAAATATTTACCCCTATAAGAAGATAGCTGATGCACATCTATAAATGTAGAGAAAATAAAAAAAGAAGTAAATTAGATAACCCTTAGTTATCCTAGCATAAACACAAGTTAAAAATTCTACATTCAGATGTACACACTAAGAGTCTAGAAGAACTATTCAAATCTAGAATTTAGAGAAGACAAGTGAGAGAGAAGCCATATAAAAATTCACACCAAGAAAATGAGACAAACTTTTTAGAATTCTCTATTTGCATTAGTTGCTCAAAGTTTACAATAGTTTTAGCTAAAAAAATCCCTCCTCTTATAATTGACAATACTCCCTTTTTATAGAATGTAGGGGAGTATGTCAGTCAA
Source organism: Torreya grandis (assembly GCA_037957365.1). Taxonomy (NCBI): domain Eukaryota; kingdom Viridiplantae; phylum Streptophyta; class Pinopsida; order Cupressales; family Taxaceae; genus Torreya; species Torreya grandis. The sequence continues at coordinate 995,611 of JARHVA010005127.1, read as the reverse complement.
TCATATTATATTATAAGTATACAAGTGTAATAATAGTAGTCCTTTCTACTAAAGCTATATAATATAGTAGACTTTCCAATATGGACTTACCTATAGGTAAATGTACTTACAAGTTTCGCATGCCTTTACAAAATAATATTCTTCTTTCAAAATATTACAAAACTCTACAAAATAGAATATTCCTAACTAACTTTGTGGGCCTTTTGTTGATGAAGTCCCCTATTTTTGCTAAAGAAGTCTTATTGCCTCATAATTTTTTTCATCAATAATCTTCAAATTAACTATGGGTTTTAGGAAGATCTCATCTTATTGATCAGCTAGGTCTCCAAGGTCCTTGTCATTTCTCTTCATGGATTCTTTAATGCTCCTTACCTCAACAATATTTTATTATATTATTAGGATCATATACATGATCATGTTATTATTAGTCCCAAACTTGCCTTGGTTCTTTCTCTTTACCTCATACATCACTAAGGTGGTCCTGTGCTTGAATTCCTTATCTATTATGAGGCCCATAAGACTGAGCATTATTGGTTGAGCAATCATGGTCCCAAAGAATTATTCTATCCTATCTAGTAAAACTTTATCATCTCCAAGGAGTATTTTCAAGCTCTTGGACCATGTACTCAAACACTTGATCTTATTTATACTCAATCCCATGGTTGTGTTCAAGTGAGCTAAGCTTATGGTTTTGAAACTACGGATTTGATCCTATACCAAAATGTTGAGCAGTTCTTTTATTTTATCTTTTAAACTTTGCCATTGGGTGGTTAAACCTTTGGATAATATATATTTCTATCCCAATACATTTTTTCTCACCTTTTTTGACTTTAGGGAGTCAAAAATATAATAGAAAAATGCTTCAAACATCTTGATCATGGTATCAAGAATTGAAAAATAACTTGTCTTTCCAAATTTTCCTTTTGTTTTTGTAGATTATCCTGTTGATACTATAGGACTTTGATGGATTATTGTAACTAAGATGATTATAATTGAGCCAATTCAAACAAATTTTCCTCAAAATGTGGTTTTGACCCAGTTTTTGCCCTTCAGTAGGATTTAAGCCAACAAATGGTTCCACGTTTTGAAAAGTGAATTTTTCTCTTCCAACCAAGGCTTTCTTCTCAGTGACTCTTTGAAATCCAACTATTTTTGGGTCAAACCTGATGCTAATTGATTATTGAGTTACTTTCAGAGGCTTTGGGGTCTCCATTCATGTGCCACTTGACACCCTAGGGTAGACATCCTTTGTTCTTCTTCTTTTTGCAAAGCCACAATCCAATGTTTGAGATCATCATGCACATGGATAATAACAAATTTTATAATGCCCATGGGTGGTGTATGGTGTGTATTTTATACATCTTCCCATATAAAAACCTTTCAATAATGGCTGGACCATAAATTGGATTATTGTCACTGAAAAGGTTAACCTCACTGAAAGGATGAGTGAAGGTCAACTTTGGTTTCTTGTTCTTTATTTAGACTAGAGCTAGCTCAGCTTTCCTTTTGGGTTGGGTTGAAATAATAACCAAGTCCAAAGATACTTTCTTCCCATTTTATTCCCTTACTTCTTCAATTAGAGCTTGAGGTTCTAGTATTTGTACTTCTTCATTTAATTCATAAACACAAGCCAATGCTTTTAGGGCATCCTCTATAGTCTCCTCAAGATCCAATGTAATTATGCCTAATTATTAAATAGGTGACTCTAGTTATTAAATATGAGATAAATAAGATGACACCTCATTAGGTATCCTCTCCTCAGGTCTCTTTTCTTCAAGCCTTGGTGTATTTTTATTCTTAAGATCTTGTGTTTCTACCTATGGCTATGATGGAGGGGGTTTAGAGGATGGAATTGGTAGTAAATGGTACTACTTAGGCCCATCTACCATATATCATTAGTTTATTTTTGCTCTCTCAATAACTTATCCTTTGGCTTAATGTTGAATTTTTTCAATCTTGCTAACACCTCTATGAAGGAGGATGCCTAGGTGTACATTGAGTCATAAACACCAGGGTGATGTTCATAGTTCATTTTGATCTACTTGGAATTAAAATGTTTTCCAACCTTTTCATTGGGGTCCCATTGTCTCAATTCATCAATTTGCATATTGAAAGAGGTCCTATGCCTAGAGATATCCTCTACAATGTCCTAATTATGAAACATAGTCGTACTAATGGTTAACGAAAATGAATGGAGCAGTCCCTTCCTTTTTATTTTACACACACAATCTATGTCATGGAATAACTATTATTCCACTTCTTGCTCTACAAATTTAGTGGGAACATGAACCAATAGCCGAAGAGGTTGACTCAGAGTTACCTCTATCTTGATTATAGTGTAATATGAATATAAATAAATGTTCCCAATGAGTTCAACATACTTATTGATTAAAGGGATAACCATCATCATTAGAGTCCCTATAATGGCCTTAACTAAGGCTAGATAAATTCATAAATGAATTGAATATGGTCCTTATATTTGAAAATATGCAATTTTGAGTAGTATTGGGAGATGGTTTATTTCCCCTCAGGTGACCATTCTTTAATGTTAGGGATTTTGGTGGTGGTTAGTAGGGCATCCAAAAGGTAAAACATCATGCATAAATAGTTATTGGTCTTCTTCTTGATTCTAATGAATTATCTCTTTAAACATGTGCTAATCATCTCACCTATGGGAGGGGTAAGTCCTTTCTCAACCATAAAATACACAATAAGACCCATAATTTGTCAACATAGGTGATAGAGGGGTTCTCAGATAATCTATTTAATAATGTCATTATCATCCTAATCCTAACCCTAAATTTGTTGATTGGGATCTTTCCATTGAGGTTAGAGATTACTTGGGTTCCGAAATATAACCATGGGGTAAAGATGGTCTTTAGGTCATTTTTATTTAACCATTAGTTTATTATGGGTAAATCCACCTTGGGTTTGGGTATCTTATATTAATTTTCAAAAGCAAGAGGGTAGATATAAGTAACTCTCTTAAAAATACATTCATGTACTATCATACCCTAATCAATTTTGAAATCCTTGAAAAGAGGATTAATAACATTAATGCAATGAATTTCTTTTAGTTTCACTATATCATATTGAAGGCTCATTATCTAGATGGAAACTAGGTCATAGTACCTCCTATTGACTAATGCATTCTTCTCATCCTCTCTAGAATTGACTAGTTTCTATTGGATTAACCAAAATAACAAGGACCAGTTGTTGTCTCATGTGTTCAAAGATATAACATTGAATTTTTTGTCTTTTAAGGTTTTCTCCTTTACATCTATAGTTAAATAGAGCTCTATATCTTATTTGTGTTGTTTTAGAGCTACCATGACTATGAATTTATTCAAATTTATCACTAGTGGTCTATAGTTCACCTCTAGATCAGTTTGCACTTGCTCAGATGGCAATTTGACTCTCTTAAGCTTGACTTTGGTTGATTTGGGATTGAATTAGGGATTTTATAGATGCTATGGTTGTTCTTCAACTCATTTTTGAGCTTTAATGGTGATTTTTTTTTAATTTGAGTGATTTTGTGTCTTATATTTGATTTGGACCTTCACATTTATACCTTATCTTTTTTGAGCCCACAAAATCTTTGGTTTTGTCACTTTTTTCCTATGTGGCATCCTGTTAGCATTTTTGTAGCACTTTGTTCATTAATGTTAGAAAATTGACTATTTATTTTTGAAAAATATATTTTGTCTTGATTTGTTGGATCATTTTACATGGATCAACATGAATAATTGATCTTGATCCTAAGAATTGCATGCCATTGGTTATCAATTATACTAGGCCCCAAGGTTGTGCCCCTTGGTAGTCCTATAGGCCTTCTGATCTCTACACCTTGTCATCTTTTCCAATTAATGTGTTCTTTCCACATGGTAATTCTTTGCTTTTTTGGGGATTCATTTGAAATTTTTACTTTGGCTACCTCCATCAAATCAATCCCATCTAAGTGAATATGATTTGTAAATCCTACAAATATGCAGAATGTTTGAGTTAAGGTTGGGATACATAAATAACCGAGGTTTAAAGAATTTAGACTATGGTTTTATTTTGTGTCAATAAACACAAAATAAACCTTAGGATAAATTATTTAAGCTAGGTTTAGAACATAATAAAGGGGACCTCTAATAATAAAAGGACCCAATGTGAGGTTTTTTTAACCTAAGGTTTTATCATATTAATAAACATGATAAATATTTATGGTAAAAGTAGCTAGGTTTTATAAAAATAAGACCCTACATTTATTATATCATCCAATAAAATAGACTAGAAGATAATGGGACATATATGGACTAAGTATAAGATTTAATACTAAGGTTTGGTCATATGTTTAAAAACATGACTAAATCTTAGGCTAAGATTTAAGCTAAGTATATGGTGTTTATTATTTCTCCCATGCAAGTTTAAACTTAGTTATAAGGGTCTTGAGTCAAAACATGGATTCAAATATATCCAATTAATCTATGATAGGCCAAAAGCTAATGAAAGGTTGATTTTAACATTGGAGTATGGAACCCTAAGCATGTTTATTTTTCATATGAGACTAGTTCTTGAGTTTTAATTTTGACTCATGGAAATCAATGATAGAATCATAAAATTCAAATGATGGGTGTGAGAATGTAAAATTTAATACCCATGAAATATAGTAGGTCCCATAGGAACTTTTAATTGATATGCATCATGTAATTGATCCTACTTAAGTAAACATGGGTTATTGATTATGATTTGGGCAGTCGAACATGATTGGTTCTTGTAGTCATAAATGGATTAAGTGAGCTCAATATTATATATAAATTAGACCAAAGCATAACATAAGTCTTCAACCTAAGCCTTAAAATGTAATAAGACAAGGACCCTTCATATAATTAAAGTCATACTATACTATTTTATCCTAAGGTTTTATTGTATTAATAAAATTAAAACCCTAGGGCAAAGCCTTATATTACGTCTATGTTGTAATGAAAGGGACCCGTTAGACTTTGATTTTAGTTTTGCATCATTGGATCATTGGTGCTCACTCAAATGTAGGTTGTTTATCATGATCTAGGTGATCCAACAAGATTGGTCTTGTGGGCTAAATTATTAGACATATTAGGCTCATCTCACTCCATCCAATCAACTTTTCCTAATTAAAAAAAAGTCATTGGTCTTGTAGAGAAGCACACAGTTTAAGTTAGGACTCAAAGACAAAGGGAATATGGTTAAAGTCTTATGTCTAAGGTCTTATTTATGTTAATAAACATGAATGGGGCCTTATGACTAAGATATTAGTCTAAGGTTATGACAAGAGGGACCATGTAAACAATAAAGTTGGACCAAGCTAGGAAAATAATAAAAGGACATTGAAAACATTAAAGTTAGACCATGTTAAAATAAAAAGGAACAAGGGGCTTGGGACCTGAAGAGACCAAGTATATAATTTTTTAGGCTAAGGTTTGGTTGTGTTTAAAAACACACCCAAGCCTTAGTATAAAATTTAACATTAAGTCCATGGTGATTTTAGAGTGTTCTCATGTAAATTGTTCCCACCAATTTTTGAATTAGGTCTAAAAGAATTTATGACAGGGTTTCCTGAAGGAGGGTTACTAGAAAATGCAACTTGAAATAAGAAGATCCGTTGTTAGCGATATTAGGAAGGATTAAACCAGAACCATGAAAAAGAATAAGACAACCTAAGTGAATGTGTGGATGATATTCAAATTCAAATAATGTGCAAACATATTTATGACAATCTGATCAACTAAATTTTAAGTGTTAAGGTATAAATTACATAATTAAACACAAGGGTCCCCAATTTTTAGAAATGGGGGTATGTTGACCTCAACAAATATCAGGTTCAGGTCTTCAAATTTCTTCATCCTAATCAACTTAACTAAGTTGATTACTTTGTTGTCATAGATCCCATAGGTGCTCTCTACCTTAATAATCATGTTAAAGACTTAATCTCCTTTCACTTTTTACTAAGCTAGAGTATTCATAGTGTCAAATATAACCTCAATAGCTCATTCCACCTTGGTGATGGTCTCCTCTATTAATGTGGATTTGTTCTATTATTATAGCTTAGTTGTTCTCTATTGTATTCCTTTTACCAATTATATGGTTATATCATAATATGCCTTTAGAGCTAAGAGTGGGTCCTCGACATATTATTTTTTCTAAATAGGCTTAGATTTATTCTTCTTGGTTAATGAAAATAAGGTTTCTTCAAATGCATATATAATTTATTAGTCTAAATGAGTCACTTTCCTTTTAGTTAACCTCTTCATTACTCTACAATCCTTGTCAAACTTCAGTGAGACTTGTGAGGGGTCTATTATAACCAAATATTACTTCTTTATTGTGGCTAATTGTATTTATTTTATCCAAGATTTATTTGAAATGTCACCTTGAGACTAAGTAGATTGTGGTAACTGATGAGCTAGTGTCAGTTCCCAAAAGGTAGATGTTTGAGAAGTAACTATGGAGGTGACTAGGATGAAGGCAAAACTGGAGGATGAGGTGGTAAGTGTTACTTCTAAGGATGAAAAAGAACTAGTGCTAGCTATAACACTTGTTAGAAACAAAGGAACCTAAGGTATGAAAATATTAATCCTCCCCTTTAGAAATTGAGGACTAGGCCTACGCATGGTCTGAGATATAATTGGGGGTAGATTTGCCATCGCAAAGACCTTTGAAGTGGATGACACAACAAAAGGATTGAAAGTGAGAAAAGGGAAAATAATGATCCTAATTACAGGTCTAACAAGGGGATTTTAGGATATTAGGTTCATGTTGTTTGGTGTTGGGGGATTAAAAAATATACCCTAGGGATGGATACTTTGAAACAAGGGAGGAAAACAAACACACTCTTGATGATTCATACTTGGTTCCTCCTTGAAAAGAAGTAGGGGAGGTAGTTCTAGTGTGAAAGCTATTGGTTTTTTATTAATTGGTTTTACTATCTTAATTGAAGATGAATGAGGCACCACCAAAGGTTATGCATACACTAAGGTAACATTCTAGACCTGGTATGGGGTGTTAGATGTTGCTCCTAAAATAGAAACCTACTCAGTATGTTTTTCAATCTTAGTTATTCCATTCCCCAAAGTGGGAGATAATGCCTATAATATCATTTGACTAAGTTGAGGGTCAAGTGGTCTTTCTTCCTCAACACTATTAACCTAGATTATGGATGTAGATGGACTTGCTTGAGTGATTTTAGGCTTGAAAAAACCATAGAAATTTGCATATTTCAATTTACCCTTGACAAGAAGGAAATTATCATCCTTAAATCTTTATTTTACCTATTTATCATTTTTGGCATTGATGTATAACATATCTTCATCCTCAAGCTCATGGTGATAGGTGATGCTCAGGGCTGACTTATGTTTGATGCAATTCTTGAAGGCTATATGCTTCAGGTCCTATTACCTATTATCATATCAATACAAATCAAAAGTATTCCTTTTTTTAGAAGAAATAATGTTAGAGTTTCAATTTTTTATCCAAAACTAGCCAATGTGAGACAGTTGAGAATGAACCAATCCTCTCATTTTATTTATGCATAATCCATCCACCCCTATGAGTAATTAAAAATAAATTTATTTCTTAGTTAGTTTATCTTGAACTTTAATTTGAAACATAAGGAGGATATTTTAATGCCAAATATCCTCACAATTATGCAATCTAGGTAGTACCACTAGGCTCCCAGAGTACTTAAGGTTACTCAAATTTCCTCTAACAGTCTAGACATAGGCCTTTTATGGATTTATCTATACACTATAGGGTATACATTTTAAATAATGGCCCTCATCTATTTTTTTACTTGTACACTCTGACCTTCAAGAAGGTATGAGGAATAGTCCATTTTAGCTTGGGTTCCCAATTAATGACTTATGGGAACTTGTGGGCTGCATAGATAGAATCCACCAATTAGGGCATCATGTAAAAATGATCCCCCTAGTTTTCCATAACCTTTCTAATCCATGTTTCCAAGTTACAAGATATAATTCCTCCCAAAGGGGGAGTCTTTCCATCATCAATTATCATATATAGTAATGGGATCCAATTCTCATCTACATAACCTGTGTCTGTATCCCCATGTAACCAATTCATCATGGCCATCCCCATTCTTAATGATTTTTTGAATTAGGTGATGGGAATTTGGTTTATTTTAATTTTGCATACAAACTCGCCTTGTTCTCAACATAGTCTCTTAAAACCTCCTTGATATCATGGGTTTGGATCTATTGAGTCATAATTTATTGATTGTATACAATCTCTAGTTTGGGAAAATCATATTAAAGTTGAAAGGATATCCTAGATATGAATGTAATGTCTTGGCCCAAATTCAAATATTTAATCATATTATTAATGTACTTAGACTGAAGAAACAATTGTAGACCAAGTATACATAGGAAGTACCTTTGGGTTAGATGTCACTTTGTGTAACCCTACACATTTGAGCACTATGATGTCTAATTTATCCTCTGCTTCATTTAATCCTTATTCATCATCATTTTATTGGTCTACAACATTTTCTACATGATATAAAAAGTCATTATAATGTTTATCTTTGGAAGCCAATGCAACAGAGTTGAAATTGCTATCATGAAAGATGATATTTGTTCCATAAGAGTAGAGTAATGGGTCTTATTCTTTCTTGTTGGCTTTGGATGTTTCAAATTTGGCCATAGTTTTAAATTTTGTGATTAACAATCTTATAGATTGATTTAATGGCGAAGGAATGCACATAAGTCCTTCAAAAAATCACATAATGCTTCAAAACTCTTAGCAGATAAAAATTGAGAGTGAACTTATTTCTTTGATATGGAAATATTTAAACTTCAAATTCATAATAAAAATAATAAATTTGAGTCTTAAATGGTAAGTGTTTTAATTATCCTTGATTTAAAATATGGGTTGGCTCTTTAGTTTTATTTTAATGGCTTCACAACTTTATTTTGAGAAAATAGCCAATCACTGCCTTTGCTCTATCCATGTATCTTATTATCATAGGCTTTAATTTTTTAGTGAAGTGAATTTGCTTTATTTATACCTAAATGATCCCCATAAACATTTAATTTTGACCTATAACCAACACTTTGTAAATAACTATGTGCCACCTTAGTATTATATTTGACACATACTTAACACTTAGTTCCCTTTAAGGCATTTTAGCCTTTTATTTAAAATATTAAAACATTTAGGTAGTGTTAACCAATTTTTAGTATTATACCTATAAAGGGGTCAACTTTATGATTTACTTCATGATCCATCATTGGCACCATGGTTTTTATTCATATCATGAATTTACGAGGGTTGATCAAGCAGTTTATACTCTTGTCTTGCTACATCTTTGCCTTATCAATCCTTAGGTGTCTTCATGTCTCCTTTCCAACCTGAGTCAAGTAGTTTCATGGTGTTAAAATGTGATTATATGGTATTTTATCACTCTAATGGGTCCCCAACATGTGAATGATGCCATGATGAAGGTGAATTGAGGAGGTAGTTTGATAGATGTTTAGAGACACATTGGTTATGCCTGATAATTAGAGGTATGCTCACTTTCAAGCTTGTAAGAAACATCATATAATTTTTCATAAGGTTCAATTGAGGTTTCATTAATCATGAATTTATTTTATGTGCATTAACATGGTAATTAAATCAATATAACCTCTTTTAAGGTCATATATTTGAGCAAAGTCAATGGTTTTTAGTCATAATGATAGTTAATTTGGCCTTGATAGACCACTAAACAACACCACATGTATCTAATAGACATTATATACCTCATCAAACCATCACTAGACTATTTCAAGTCCCAATTGGATCTACTAGCACCATAGTCATTGATAATTCCTCCCAAAGGGCCCCACATGTGCTAAATTATGACTCTTCAACTCCTTCAACTCATACTACTAGATTAAAAGTGTTATATGATCCGTATTTCCCATCTATAACACTTGATAACTATATTTTATGTTTGAAACAAAGAGCTTTTAAATAAAAATGATAGTTTGCATGAGTTTCTTCAATAGTATGGATCCATACTATATGAACTAGCCTAGACAAACTCATGATTTTGTAGAGGGAGGTCATAGATGTCAAAGGGTGAATAAAATAGTGTTTGGAAGTTCCATAGGATCTAAAAATAATTTCATATCTCCTTCAATCTCAATGGAAAGTTTGGAGGACTCCTTAGGTTCACATTTATATCATATAAAGGAGAGAGAGTGGGGGCCCAAGATCATCACCAGAGGAAATAGGCTCAAGAAAATTCCACCCCTAGGCATTTGTCTATGGATTGGCATCATATTATTTATGAACATTCCTTAAGAAGTTAAGGAATCCCTATGCCCCTCTCATCTACATAGGCCCATTTGAACTATATGGTTTTCAAATAATTTTACCTTATCTACTAAAACTAATCATAGATCATGATTCTTTAAGTCTTGAATGGTCATTCCACAATAATCTCAGCACTTAAATCACACATGTGAGCTCACGTGATTGGTAAACATTAATAATTGGCTCTAGTGTATAGTCTATAGATAGGTTTGTGTAAAGGATAGAGTTTTGATGCCTTCATTAGATGTTATAGATAACGTTGAAGAGTTTTTAGAAGTATTTCAATTATTTTAATTCCTTCTTGCCTATATGGAAAGTTAAATTCCCCCTTTTTACCTTATAACAACTCAAGAAGAGAAGGCTTGTGCATATGGGAAGGTTACTATATGATAGGACTATGTATAGTTAGAGAGCATCTGTAGAGCTTCAAGATGTAACCCAAAACATGGAAAGAGGAGTGGGAGTGGTGGTGGATCCCCTTCATTCCCTTGAAAAAAAATGTACCTTCATGGTGGTATCATAGGCCTAAAAACCACCTTATTTATATGAGAACTTACTCAGTCACCTTTTAACAAAGTTTAAGATATTTTTGCAAAAGTTAAGGTTTTTTGAGTTTCCAAGGTTTTAATTTAAGGCTATGTCTAATGTGTTTATGCATCCAAATTCTCATGATTGTTTAATAATATGTATAAGGGTCTCTAATATCCATTTGTTTTATGTATTTAGGGTCTTTGGGATCAATTCAATATTAATTTCATACTCCTATAATTGTACCATGTTTATAATATCATTTGCAATGTATTCCCCTTATTTCCATGCCTCACACTTCATATGTCCCCCCTACCATCCTCCCCACTCATCCACCCTTTTTCCTAAGGTTAGATCATGTCAAGGTGACCTAAACCCACCATGAGGACCATAAATATCAATGAAATCATTTGGTATTGAACCTATATGGATATATAGAGGATTGAGAGTGCAAATGTGCACCTATAGCCAATTCTTAAGGGTTACTATAGTAGGGTCCTAAGAGACACTATGTGGACTATATAAGGGATGAATATTTATATAATTACTAAGTAATTTAACACTAAATAAAGTTAATGGTGATGTGGGATAATCCCTCAAGGGTTTTAATTAGTATCCAAATCACCTTCATCTTATATAGGCTTGATAATAAAACCCTGTAGATAGTCATCCTAATAGGTGGTTATATGTGGCATCATTAGTCTATATCAGTGTCTCCATATCACAAGGGATAATAAGGAAATTATAAAAATATATAGGTAAATTTTTATATAATTGAGAATGCAACTTGATGGTTATCACCTTTGTGAACTCAAATTAACATCTATAAAGTCATGAGACCACACAGGTATATTCAAACATGAGACCCAAACATTAGCAGAGAGTAAGGTATACAAGGGAATAATAATTAAAAAAACATAATTTAATAATGATAATGGAATTCAGAATATAATTAACACATACATGACCCAAAACACCTCAAGAGTCAATGTTATAGGCCATACTAAAAAATTGCATGCATAAGAACATAGACTACAGGCAGTTTGGGGCCAGTTTGACCCAAAATGGTGATTTGAGACCTTTATGGGAATGTATATGTCTTAAGAATTATTTATAATTTTCATTATGAGCCATTTAACCTTATAATGTGTTTAATTTGTTTTTTAAAATTGTGGTTATACCCATTGTTTTATTTCAGACCAAGCCTTGTCTATTATGGTTGCTTAGTGAATTGAAAGGTGTACCATGCTATATAAGGTTTGAAGATAGTATGGAACCCCCACATAAATTATTATTTAAGTAAATAATGATTTTTAAGGATTATAAAACACCATATAAGGGTATAATACTCAAATTTGAACTAAATATCTTTAGAGATGTGTTAACATAGTCAGGCACACAAGCTTAAACACAGACCCTAGTGCCATATGGAGGTTATTTCAAGCTATTATAATCAATTTAATGGAAAATTTAAGATGTATGAGTGTGTTTAATACCTAATTATAAGTTACAAAATGTGGTTAAGTTATTATAAGTGCCTTTGAACCCTACTTGAGCCAATCCATCTGCACATAGTCAGTTTAAGGACCATCTTCAAATAATTACCTACTCCACCACATAAATGCAAAAATATAAAGCTCCCAGGGAATTTTAAGTCCCTTTATATACCAAAATTTCATGAATTATTGGTTATTTATTAATATCTAACATTTATTAATGAACGTTAAGAAAATAGGCACTTAGAACTACCTCCAAATAACCTTAACCTCATCTTCTAATGCTCATATCTATAAGCACCCTCAGCATGGGAACATAGATCATTCATGAAATGTGAGGAGGTTAGTGACCTAAAAATCCATGTATTTTTTTCCTAATTTTGATGTCCATACTCTACGAACCATTATTAAGATGGTGGATATCTCAAACCTTGCATAAACCCTATAAATGACCTGATGGTTGAGTTTGGTCCCAAAACCCATCTAGATGAGATAGTATAGCCATGAAATGACCTATAAAGCCTCTTGAGGTCCTATAAGAACCATAATGACCCATTAGTTTTCATGTTTATGGGTAAATTTATATAGATTGGGCATAAAGGTATTAGTTTGAGATTAAAAATAAGGATACTAGGAGTATTTGTGTGCATAATGAGTTTGATAAGGGAGAATAAATCTCAAAACATTTGATAAAATATTTTGGTAGCCTCCATATTGACTTCCATATTGGTTCAATAGGAATAAAAATGTAGATATTGAAATTCATGGCTCAGTACAACTAAAAAAGGTCAAATGATGTAATTAGGCTAATGTTGTTACTACACGAGGTATCTAAGGTAATAGTCATGTCATATATGATATAAAAGTGGTTCATAGCTCTAGTGTTTAGGCCAAGATTCATGGTTTAAGTCTATATATAGACCAATCCATGGCTTATATGGTCACTATATCATGAATAGATAGAGAAAATTATAGTTTGAGAAGTTGGAATGTTTTAAATCTTCTTGGGGAAGGCTATTACATTGTTTAAAATCCATATGTCTAGTTTATACCCCTAGATAAGCCCCTATAATTTACCATTCTATTTTTAGGCATGCATAAGTCACTTAGATAGATGTTCTTTTCACAAGCAACATTCTCAAATGCTTATCATAGCTTAAGTATAATACATGGGGGGATAGATGCTTTAGGGAAGTTAAGGAAGTTTATGTGCTTGAATTTGATGCAAGTGGTTCAGAGACTCAATATTTCATCTTTATGAACCATGCTTAAGATTTACAAACACCCCTAAACCTCTCTTAAACCATAATAGTGACCCATATAGAGAGGTTTAGGAAAAAATACACTCAAATTCTTAGGGTTTACTTATTCAACACTTAGATCATGTTATAAACTTAGAGGGGCTCATGTCCATGGCTTTGTATACTGTATGAACTATATAGACACCTCATGAAGAAGAAAATTTATAGGGTTTTAATTATAAATAGTGTTTTAAAACTTAACTAAAATTATAAATAATGTAAAGGGTAAGCTTAGGACTAGTTCTACTCATTCAATACCAATATGGTTTATGGAATTGACTTTAAGTGTCTTTATTATCTCTATCTAAACTACTAGTCTATGAGATAGTCTAATTGACCTAGTTATGCATTACTAATATGTATTTGTAGGTGAAGAACACTTAAAATATCTCAATTCCAATACAAAATAGGTTATCCAAGGATGATCTAAGTCTTATTAGATGAATTGGGATCCTAGTTCAATTATTTTATCATTCAAATAATGAGTATGAATAGAAAGTTGAAGGACAAACAACATATGTCTATTTATCTAGAAAATATAATAGTCTAGTAGGCCAAAAATGGTGTATAAAAATTGATGAGCCATTTTAAAACATGTGTAACTACCACCCAAGTGATCCTACCCCAAATAAAGGTCATTATGATGGGTTGGAGTTAATTTCATGGATAATTCAACATGCACATTAAAGGATAGGCTACCCAACACCTCAAGAAGGGCCATTCACACTCTATTTTCATTGAGTAACTACCAATAGAGGTAATATTGAGATATTTTAGGCATGATCAAGGCATGAATAAAGTCAATCGAGGGATTTACAGCCTTCACAATGCCAAAATGGACTCATTGATGGTATGTCAACACTTAAGGAAGGAAATAGGCTTGTGTAACTACCATATACCACATGGTCCTCATTCATGGCCTCTCCCACATTTGGATTTATCTCTTCTCCTCTAAACCTTCTATTTAAGTAGGCTTTGATCTCTTTCTTTGGTATCCCTTGGTTGGGTGTAGCAAAGTTCCTCCAAAATTACCTTGTCAACTCTTTTGAATTAATAGAACTCATATTCTATTTGAATGTTAGTGTGCTCTATGGAAGTTTGATTCATAGATTATATGCATCATGTTGTCAACTATAGGTCTTTTCATGTACCTAGATTTAGTTTTTTATTCTACTACAAGTTATATGATGTGTTAGAAAGTAGGAGTTCTCTTAAAGTGTCATGAGTTCATATTATCTTAAACAAATCTATGCCTTTATCCTTCAAGTTGTAGGGTCCTACTCAACCTCCATACAAAATACTCATATTTAGAACACCTTACATAAATTTCATCAGTCATTGTCTCCATCAGGTTCATTATTAGATTTCAAAGGAAATGATTATGAGTGGATCTTTCATCAATTAGTGCATCACCACTTAGAGTAGGTTCTTGAATTAGTTCATATCTCTTTCCCTTTTCTTTGTGATAAGTTTAGGTATTATAGAGTATTTCATTTTGAAATTAGGGGAGCTATCCCCATAAAATCTAGAGGTGTGACTTTTATATTACCCAACCCATAGTCTAAGGTCATTCTCATGTTGGACTAGATTTGAGGTTTGGACATGAACAATCATCCTTAGCTGGGGTGTAACCTAAAATATCTAATAGTTTTGGCACACATAGTGGGACTAGAAATCAATGGATTTGGATACATAATTTAGAAATTTTGATACATGGGAGGACATTTAGAAGTCTGAAGGAAATTCTCAAAAGATTGGATTGCAATTTCATGCACCAAGTTTCTACTAGGTCAACTTTAAAAGGTAAAAAAAATTAGTTTGTTGAATTACCATTGGATATAGAAAGGAGAAAAAGGTTTCCTATTTATAATCCAAACCCCACACCCCCAAATTATCCAAAGTCTCCTAACTTAACAAATTTTGTCCTTACACAACCTATTACAAGTCCATCAATTCTAATGACAAGGCTTAGATTACAAGCCTTTGTACCCTTCAATTGTGGCATCCCTCTTAACCTCAACTAATATGATGATATTATAACCTCTTCCTTAAAGAGTTTTCTAAATTTGATAGGAGAAAACTCCACCACTCCTGTAAAACACATAGATGACATTGAAAACCTATGTTTAATACACATCACCTAGGAGAATGTAGCCATGAGACTCCTAGAAACTTCCTTCAGAGGCAAAACCCCTTAGTGGTATATAGGTTTAAATCCTACCTCTATAAAAACTTGGGATGAATTTGGTGAGTTCCTTTGTAAGCACATTGAAGATGGAAGAGATCATGTGTCACTAGTTGATCAACTCACCTCAATCAAGAGGGTACCCCAAGAATATATGGTTTATTTCAACTTTAGATTTCAAAAGAATTGGGATATAATCCCTATTATAATAAAGCCTACACAAAATTATGCCTTTTTATATTACCTAAAATCCTTAAATTTAGATGTTGCAGTAATGATACAATCCATGGGTGGGACAACATTACTAGGGGCCTATGAAATCTCCATTAGGGTAAAACATTACTTGATACAAGTAGGGAAATTGATTCATAGGTCTCTCATTTCCCTATTTCCTAAGATAAAACCTACTATCCTAACCATTTCTCCATTTCATACCCCAAATAACTAAGAATAATCTAATGATAGTTAAATAGATAGGCTTGGGAAGATTGAGTGTTTGTTAAAAGCACAAAATAACAAGTTGGTGGCCTTATAAAGGCAATAACAAGCCTCTTACAGACCATATCAAGTTCCATATTAGGATCCATACCCACCTTATCCTTATAAAAAACCTCCTTACCCACCAAATCAATAAGCCCAAGGTCAGATCACACATGCCATACCATATAACAGCTTTAAACTCAATGTTACAAGCAACTCAAGAGAATTAGTACCCCCACAAAATAATCTTGCACAGGAGGGTCAATATTATGATTCATGGGTGAAATAAAATGAGATGGTGATGTATACAAGTAGATAAACATATCATAATATTGGTCTACATAAGGCTCCTCCATTTCAAGCTCATGACACTATGCCTCCTCTACCACAAGGCCCTCCAATGCCTCATGGTGACATGTCTATCATGACACCATCAAAAGTTACAAACCAAAAACAAAGAAGTATGGTAAAAGTCACCTAATAACACTAAATTTGTGAATTTAAATTAATAAGATTGTGCCTTTGAACATGTGGTAGTAAACTTGTGGCAAAATGCACTAAATCCAAATGATGCAGTAACAACCCACATAAGGGATAAAAGGAGAATGATAGATGATATCTTGGGGCATTCTAAGGCCATATAAACTCATATTTAAGTTAATAAATATCCTAACACTTAAATTAAAGTCACAAAAACCCCTCTAATTTATCAAACACCTCAAACTCATGGGTAGAAGTAGAAGACTCCATTCATTCCTCAAGTTACTCAAGTTTCAAATGATGCTTCCACTTTCAAGTTACAACCCAAGAGTGATAATTATCTATTCAATATTGTGGAATAAATGAAGAGATATAATATTATCATTCCTATGTGGTATTATATAATCATTCTAGAGCAAAAATACATTCTCCAATAAGATCTTTCCAAGCTCTCTCTCATGAACAAGCTAGCTGACAAGATAAGTGCATTTTATGTGAATGATGGTTAGCCTAATGAGGTCCAAGATCCCAAAGTTGTTAATCCACCTCTATTTTACTTATTATTCATAATAGGATATTTTAATATTCATAATTATATGATATATTATTGTGCCTTAACCTTAATCATGCCAAAGGCCATAACAAGCAAACTAGAACTCAAGTATGAGCTGAATGAGAAAGGAGTATTACAATTAGATGGTTCTCCCACCAAGATAATAGGTGTCTTAAAAGACCTCAAAATTATGTTAGCATATTTCCCTAATTTTACTATCACTAAATATGTTATGGTTGTTGATTTAGCTCCATAATTTGCCTTATACCTATATAGGGACTTTAATACAAAGATTATGGGATACCTTTCATTTGACTGGTCATGCATGGTTTTTAGGACCAGATAGGGGATAAGGGTAATTATTATGTTTGAACCTATTTTAAGGTTATATTTAAAGACATATATGCCCAACCTTTCAAATGTAAGTTACATTATACTTGATGAGGATGTCAATGAGTAAGAGCCCAAGGATCATCTTGAAGGCATCTCAAATCTTCTCCTTGATGAATGGTCCACTGAGAACCATGGATTTGACCCTTGAAATATCATTAAGGAGGAAAACTTAGGGGTGTTTTGTATTCATGAGTAAGGGTCTATTATTCCTAGTCTCACAAGCTCAACTCAAGAGCATGATGGCATATAGACCTTGCCATTTGATGGATCAAGGTCAAATAATGGTAGTGGGGTTGGAGTGATGTTAGTTTCCCCTTAAAATTAGAAGTATTAATTATCTATAAGGTTCAAATTTAGTTTTAGTTCAAACACAATTGAGTATGAAGCCCATATACATGGGCTATAAGAATCAAAGAAGAGAGGCATCAAAATTTTATAAGTGAAGGGTGACAGTGAGATTATAGTATAGTGAGGGGTGTTAGTGTAGTTAATAACCACCTATTGAATGCCTACAAGAATAGAGTATGGGACCTTCTAAAGGAATTATTAGAATCTGACATATGATCCATACCAAGTGAGTCTAATCACCATATAAATAGGTTTGCAACCATTGGATCTCAATAATACATTGTAGATGGATTCAATGGAACTCAATGACAATCCCAAATCAAGGTCATATGAAAGACATTTTTACCTGACAATGAGTTAAGTTAGCAAGTATTTGACAATGATGAATAGATTGTGTACTTTATCATGTAAGAGGCATAATTCTACCATAAGAATCAAGGTAAGTTTCAAAATCAATTTGATGATCAGATAGTGTAGATAAAATATAATAATTTTCATAAGGTACTAGTAACATTATAGATAATATTTAATGAATATGATTGGATGAGAAGAGACAAGGTATGTATCTCAACTAAGGAAGAATATTATGAAAAGATAATAATATTTAAAGACAAGCTATTAAAGTTGTGAAAAGTAAACATAGTATAAAAGAGAGTTGCCTTCATTTCCTTATACCAAGAGTATGTAAATGTTTTTTCATGGGCGTACAATGATTTTAAGGATTTGACCCCAATCTTTCCCAATATACCATATAATTGGAAAAAAATGCAAAATAAGTAAGGCAAAAACAAAGGCCAGTCAATCATAAGGTGGAAGAGATGATGTGAAGGGAGTTGTTCAAATTTATTGAGTCCAAGATAGTATTCCCCATCAAACATTAATCATGGGTAGAAAACCTTATGCCTATGAGGAAGAACAATGGAGAGATATGCCTATGTGTTGAATTTAGAGACCTTAACAAGGTGTCTTTGAGGGATCATTACCCAATACTCTCCATATATTAGATGCTTCAAAAGGTTTTAATTTCTCATAGGTTTTCCTTGTTTGATGGTTACTATGGTTATAATCAAATATTATTCAAGGAGGAGGGTAGACTTAAGAGTGCCTTCACTACAAAGTAGGGCACTTATGCATACATGAAAATTCCCCTTGGACTATACAATGTAGGGGTAACTTTCCAAAGGGCAAAGGATATTGACTTTTAAGGGTTAATTAATGAAATGGTTATCACCTACCTTGATGACATCACTATATTCTAAAAGGTCTAATAGACCATATGGTTCACTTGAAATTAGTCTTTGATAAATGCAATCATTTTGGAGTGTCATTGAATCCCAAGAAATGAATCTTTATTATTTATGAGGGAAGATTGTTATGGCATGTAGCATCAAAGGATGGTATTTATATGGGCCTTGAGAGAGTTTAATCTTAGACTTACCCCTACCCAAGTAAAAGAAAGGTTTTTAGATATTCTTAGGGAAGATAAACTTCATAAGGAGATTTATTCTAGGTTTTTCAGAGTTGGTCAAGCCTCTTACTCACATGTTAAGGAAGCACAAAGAGTTGACATGGATAAAGGTAGGTAAGATGAGTTTTCAAGCCATTAAAGAGGCCATCTCTCAATACCCAAAACTCCTTAATCCTAATTTTAGTAAATTATTCTTTATGTATGCTTTCTCTGCATTAGATGCAATTTTTACTATGCTTATACATCAAAATGGTGAAGGAATAAAACAACCCATTACCTTATTTAGTCAAACCTTAGTAGGATATGAGGAAAGATATAAATTTTATAGAAGAATGTAACTTATTTGATGAGAGGCTTTAAGAATTTTAGGCACATGGTGTCAAACAACAAGGTCATAGTCATAGTGGTACACCCAAGTATCAAAGAACTCATACTCAATAGAGATCTAAGTGAGAAGAGAGATATGTGGGTCAAAAATGTATGGAATATGACATTGAGGTGAGAGTGACAAAGATAATCAGAGGTAGAGGTTTATGTGAGCATATTTTAGTATGGGTAAAGGAGAATAAAGATCAAGTGTTTTTAGTCCATGACAGTCAACAACGAGTTACAAGAAACACTCCTCCCAGATAGACAAATGATGTGTTCAAATTATTTGAAATAGGCCAATGTATTATGGGATTGGATATATAAAAAATGAGACACTTTATATTATATATCTTACCATATGTATTGATAGATGGATTGTTCTTTAATAAAGACATAAGAGACATGCTTTTTGAGATGTGTTGAATCATGCCAAGTTGATAAGCTACTTTAAAAAATTCATGATGGCCCTACTAGTGGAAACTTTACTATAAAGACCATAGCCTTCAAAATAATTAGATTTGGTTAATTTTGGCCAAAATTGTTTATATATTCATATAGTTGGGTGAGGAAGTGATCAAAGTGTGCCATGTTCATTGGTAAACAAAAGCTAGCTTCCCTTCCTTTGTAAGCAATCCAAGTTAAACAATCCTTAATGCAGTGGGGATTAGATTTCATAGGGATGATCCATCCACCTTATAGTGTTGGACATAAGTGGGTCATCAAAGCCACTAACTACTTCACAAGGTGGGTGAAGGTAGCTTCCCTCAAGGAGGCCAATGAGAATTCTATCTTAGAAGTTTATGAAAATCTTATAACCATATTTGGTGTGCCTTCAAACATCATATCTGATAATTCCCTAGCCTTCATTAGTACCAAGGTATGTGAGTAGGATATTATACATGGTATTTACCTCAAGGTATCCTCTAAATATTACCAATAGCGCAATGGACTAGCAGAGTCAACAAACAATAATTTGATAAGGATCATTAAAAGAACCATGGAGGATAGTCAAAGAGAAAGGCATACAAGATTGAGGAATACCTTATGGGTAGATAGAGTGACATATAATAGGTTTAATAAACATTATCTATACATCCTTGTCTATGGTAGAGAGTCAAGATTGCCTATTTCCCTTGAATTGCCTACCTTAGAGCTTGCTCATCAACTAGAACTATTAGATGATGATGCTATACATGAGAGAATAAACGAGATAAGATAGTTGGAGGAGATAAGATAAAATTACATGTACATCATGTGGTCTAATAAAAATAAATTCAAGAAGTAATTTAACAAAATGGCTTCATTTAGGATATTTCAATAGGGAGATGTAGTCCTCAAATGGGATGAGGACCATGCAAAGCCATAAAAACACTCCAAATTTGATATCCTTTGAAGTTGACCTTACATCATCACCTACTATAAAGAAAGTAACGTCTTTAAGCTTTATAAATTGAATTGTGAGGAACTATCCATCCCTATCAATGGGAGGTTCCTCAATTTTTTCTATTAGTCTCTTTGATGCCTCTCTTATACATAGGTAGATAGAATTGTCTTTTCTCTCCAACTGCTTCTGCACATGTGTCATCTTTGTTACTTAGTCCTATTGATTAGGTAGTTGTGTGCTAACTTCCTTTATTTTCCTTAATATTTGGTTGTGTCTCATTATCTCAAGAGTATGAAAGGTATTTATTAGAGTTCATGTTTAGTCATGTTCCATTTACTAAGCCATCAAGAGCATGTTCAAATTTTTATGGGTTTTTTGACCAATAAACTAGTCAAGCCAGATGAGCCAGTAGAAATTTTGACCACTTTTTAGTCCCAAACCTAGAAAGGGGTCAAAATTATTCTTTAATTCATGATCCATCATTAGTACCATGGTTTTTATTCATATAATGAGTTTATGAGGGTTGTTTAGGTAGTCTATAGTCTTGTCATGCTATATCTTTGCCTTGTCAGCCCTTAGGTGTCTTCATGTCTCCTTTAAAACTTAAGTCAAGTAGATTCATGATGTTAAAATGTGATTAGATGGTATTTTATCACTTTGATCAGTCTCCAACATGTGAAATATTTCATGATGAAGGTGAACTAAGGAGGTAGATTGATAGAGGTTTAGAGACACATTGGTTCTGCCTGATCATTAGAGGTATGCTCAATTTCAAACTTTCAAGAAACATAATAGAATGTGTCTTAAGGTTAAATTGAGGTTTTACTGATCATGAAGGTATTTTTTGTGCATTAACATGGTTTTTCAATTGATATAGCCCTTTTTAAGGTCATATATTTGAGTAAAGTCAATGGTTTTTAGTCATAATAAGAGTTAATTTAGCCTTGATAGACCAATAAATAATGACACACACCTCTAATAGACCTCATAATCCTCATCAAACCATTAGTAGAATTTTTCACACCCTATTTGGATCCAATAAAACCATAGTCAATGCCAATTCCTCTCAAAAGGCCCCACACATGCTAAATTATGACTCTTCAACTCCCTCAACTTGTATGACAAGATTAAAAGTGTTATATGGTCCTTATTTTCCCTCCATAACATTTGATAATAATATTTTAGGTCTAAAACAAAGATATTTTCAAGAAAAATGATAGTTTGAAACAATTTCTTTAGTAGTATGAATCTATACTATATAGACTAGCCCAAAATGAGTCATGACTTTATAGAGGGAGGTCAGAGATGTCAAATGGTGAAGAAATAGTGCTTGGGAATGCCATAGGATCTCAAAAAAATTCATATCTCCTTCAATCTCATTGGTAGGTTTAAATGACTCCTCAAGTTCATGCTCATATCATATAGAGGAGAGAGAGTGGGGACCCAAGATCATCACTAGAGGAAATAGACTCAAGAATCTTCCACCCATGGGCATTTGTCTATGGATTGGTCTATTGTTCTTTATGAACATTCCTTAAAAGTTGAAGGAATCCATATGCTCCTCTAATTTACATAGGCTAATCTGAACTATATAGTTTTCAAATAATTTTACCTTGTCTACTAAAACTAATCATAGATATTGATTCTTTAAGTCTTGAATGGTCCATCCATAACACTCTCAACACTTTACTCACACATGTGATCTCACATGATTGGTAAGCATTCATAATTGGCTCAGGTGTATATTTTTTAGATAATTTTGTGCAAAGGATAGACTTTTGATGCCTTCATCAGAGGTTATAGACAATATTGAAGAGTTTTTAGAAGAATTTCAATGTTTCCAATGTCTTCTTGACTAGGAAGAAAGTTAAATGCCCCTTTATTACCTTATAATACATTAAGAAGAGAATTATTGTGCATATGTGAAGGTTACTATATGACAATATTGTGTATAATTCAAGATCATATGCAAAGCTTCAAGATGTAACCCAAAACATGGAAAGAGGAGTCAAAGTGGTGGTGGATCTCATTCATGCCCTTGAAAACAAATTTTTAAACCTTCATGGTAGTCTAATATGTTTACAAACCACCCTATTTAACTAAAAACTTACTCAGTAACCTTTTAGCATAGTTTAAGGACTTTTTGCAAAAGTTAAGGTTTTTTGAGTTTTTGAGGTTACAATTTAAGGTTGTGTATAATATGTTTATGCCTCCAAAGTCTCATGATTGTTTAAGAATATGTATAAGGGTATAAAATATCCATATAGTTTGTGTATTTATGGTCCTTTGTATCCATTCCACATCACTTTCATACTCCTATAGTTGTACTATGTTTCCACTGTATTCACCCTAATTCCATGACTCACACTTCATATGTCCCCACTACCATCCTCCCCACTCATCCACCATTTTTTCCAAGGTTATATAATATCAAGTTGACATCCACCCACCATTATGACCATAAAGAGAAATTAAATAGTTGGTTATTGAACCTATATGGATATATAGAGGATTTAGAGTGCAAATGTGCACCTATAGGCAACTCTTTATGGTTACTATAGCAGGGTCCTAAGAGACACTATGTGGACTATCCAAGGTATGAATATTGGAATGATTATTAAGGAATTCACCTCTCAAAAAAGTGAATGATGATGTGAGATAATCCATCAAGGGTTTTAATCATTATATAGATTGCCTTCATCCTATACAAGCCTGGTAACAAAACCCTATAGACAGTCATCCTAGTAGGTGGTTACATATGGCATCATTAGTCTATATCAGTGTCTCCATATCATAAGGGATAAAAATTATATAATCATAAAAGAGAGTTAAAATTTTATACTATTTATAATTAAACTTGATGGTCAGTACCTCTATGAAGGTTGAGTAACATCTACATAGTCACAAGACGACACAGGTATATGCAAACATGAGACCCAAGCTTGAGTAGAGGGTAAGATGTATAAGTGAATAACCAATATAAAACCATAATGTATGAATTATAATTTCCCTAATAATATAATTAACACATAAATGACCCAAAACACCTCAAGAGGCAATGTTATAGGCCATACTCAGAATTTTCATGCATAAGCACACAGTCTATAGGCAATTTGGGGCTAGTTTGAGATAAAATGGTGATTTGAGACTTATATAGGAATGGATAGGTCATAAAATAAGTAAAAATGGTCATAATTACCCATTAAAGTTATTCATAGGTCAATTGGGCTGGAAAAATAGTGGGTACACTCATTGTTCTATCTCAGACCAAGCCTTGTCTATTATGGTTGCTTAGTGAATTAAAAGGTGGACCATGCTATATAAGGTTTGTAGATAGTATATAACTCCCTAGAAGGTTTTGTTTTAGTAAATAATGTTTTTTAAGGATTGATAAATCCCATACAATGTTATAATACCTATATTTGCACTAAATATCCTTAGACATGGGCTAATACAATCAAACACACAAGCTTGCACATAAACCCTAGTACCATCTGGAGGTTCCTTTAAGATATTATAATCATTTAAATGGACAATGTATGATGTATGAGGGTTTTTAAGAGCTAAAAATAAGGTTCCAAGTGACAATAGGTGTTTAAATTGGATCAAATGCCTTTAAACCCTACTTGAGCCAGTCCATCTACACATAGTTAGTTTAAGGATCATCTTCAAATGATCACATACTCTACCACATACATGATGAAAGACAAATATCCTAATAAATTTTAAATATCCCTATGGAAAAAAAATTCATGAAGGATTGGTTAGAATTTTGGGATAACTTTTATGAATGAATGTTAATAAAATAGGCACTCAAAACTGCCTATAAATAACCCTAACCTCATATTCTAACACTCATATCTCTAAGCACCCTCTACATGGTAACATAAACCATTAGTGAAAGATGATGAGGTTAGTTCCCTCAACATCCATGACATTTGTTCCTAGTTTGGACATCTGTACTCTATGAACCATTATTAAGATGGTGGACATATTAAACTTTGCACAAACCTTAGGAATGACCCGATGGTGGATTTTGGTCCCAAAACCCATCTCTATGTGATAGTTTAGCTATGAGATTACCTTTAAGTTCTCTTGATATCCTCTAAGCACCATAGTGACCCATTGGTTGGCATGTGCATGTGTAAAGTTATATAGAATGGGCCTAAAGGTGTTAGTTTGGGATTAAAAAAAGGATACTTGGAGTATTTATGTGCATAATGAGTTTGAGAAGGGAGAATGAATCATAAATAATATGATATATTTTTTTTTAATCCTACATATTAACCTCCATCACTAGATCAATAGGCATAAAGGTGTAGGTGTTGAAACACATGGATCCATCTAGCCAAAAGAGGTAAACTGATGAAATTAGGATAATGGTGCTACTCCATGAGGTATATAAGGTAATATTAATGTCATATATGATGCAAAAGTGGCTCATATATCTAGTTTTTAGGCCAATATTCATGGATTAGGTATAAAAATAGACTAATCCATGGCTTCTATGATCACTATGTCATGAATAAATAGAACAAAGTGTAGTTTGAGAAGTTAGAATGTTCTAAATATTCTTAGGGAAGGATATTACACTATTTAAAATCCACTTGGATAGTTTATACCCCTATATAAGCCACTATAGTAGGCCATTCTAATTATAGGCACACATAAGTCACTTAGAGAGCATGTTCTTCTCACAAGGAGCATTCTCAAATGCTCATCATATCTTAAGTATGATACATGGAGAAATTAAAACTTCAAGTAAGTTAAAGAAGCTTATGGGATTGAACTTGATGTAAGTGGTTTAGAGATTCAAGCTTTGATCTCTATGAACCATGCTTAAGATTCCCAAACACCCCTAAACCTCCTTTAAACCCTAATAGTGACTTGTCTAGAGAGGTTTAGGAAAAAATACAATTAAATTCTCATATTTTGCTTATTCAAGACTTGGATCATGTTCTTATCTTAGAGGGGCTCATGTCCATGGATTTGGATAGTAAAGGAACTATACTGACACCTCCTAAAGAAGAAAATTTTCAAGGTTTTAGGCACAAATTATGTTTTAGAACATAACTATAAATTCTAAATAATGGAAAGGGTAAAATTATGACTATTTATACTTATTAAATGATAATATGGTTCATGGAATTTATTGAAAGTGTCTTTATTATCCCTATCTAAACTTCTAGTCCAATTAGCCTAGTCATATAGGACTAATATGTATTTATAGGTAAAGAATACTTGAAATATCTCAACAACAATACATAAGAGGCTATCCTAGGATGATATAAGTCTTATTAGATGAATTAGGAACCTAGTTCAACTATTTGATCATTCAAATAATGAGTATGAACATAAATTTTAAGGACAAGCAACATAAGTCTATTTATCTAGTAAATAGAAGAGTCTAGCAGGCCAATAATGGTGTAGCATCATTGATGATCCATATTCAAACATGTATAACTAAAACCTATGTTATCTTACCAAAAATTTAGGCCATTATGATGAGTTGGAGGTAATTAATGGACAATTCAACATGCACATTAAAGGAGAGGCTACCCAACACCTCAAGGAGGCCCATTCACACTATATTTGCATTGATTAACTACCAATGGATGGAATATTGAGATATTTTATGCATGTTCAAGGATTGAATAAATTAAATTAAGGAATTTACAACCTTCACAACATGAAAATGGACTCATTAATGGTATTCCAACACTTAAGGAAGGAAATAGGTATGTGCATCTACCATATGCCATAGGGGGCTCATTCATGGTCTCTCCCATGCCTAGATTTATCTCTCTATTCTCATACAAACCTTATATTTAATAAATCATTGAGATATCTATTTGGTATACCTTAGCTGACTGTAGTAAAGATCTTCCAAAATTGCCTTGTAAACTCTTTTGAATCAATAGAAGATAATTTCATATTCTTGTTGAATGTTAGTGTGCTTTATGGAGGTTTGATTTGCATAATGTATGCATCATGTTATCATATATAGGTCCTTTCATGTACCTATATTTAGGTTTTTAGTCTACTATAGGTTGTATGATATGTTAGTAAATAGGAGTTCTCTTAAAGTGTCATGAGTTCATAATGTCTTGAATAGATCTATGCCTTTGTCCTTCAAGTTATAGGGCCCTAATCAAACTCCATAAAACATAATCATGCTTAGAACACCTTAAATAAATATGAATAGTCATTGTATCCAAAAGGTTTTTTAGTATATTTAAAAGGAAATGATTATGAGTTGACATTTCATCAATTGGTGAATCAACACGTAGAGTAGGTTCTTTCATTAGTTCGTATCTCTTTTTCTTTTCCTTGTGATAAGTTTAGGTCTTAGAGTATTGAGATATCAAATTAAGGGAGATAAACCCATAAAATATATCAGTATGACCTTAATATTAGACAACCCATAGTCTAAGGTCACTCCTATGTTGGACTAGGTTTGAGGTTTGGACATGAACACTCTTCTCCTTAGCTAGGGTGTAACCTAGAATCTCTAACAGGTAGATCACATGATAATTCTCCAAGTGTCACCTTCCAATGGGGTAAATCTTATTTAATCATCACATGGATTAACCCATTTCATCTTTTGGTTGATGTGGTATTGAAACTCTTACTAGTTTTCTAGGTGGCAAGTTCTTATTGGGTTATTTTGTCAT
This sequence comes from Torreya grandis, assembly GCA_037957365.1. Taxonomy (NCBI): domain Eukaryota; kingdom Viridiplantae; phylum Streptophyta; class Pinopsida; order Cupressales; family Taxaceae; genus Torreya; species Torreya grandis. Next base: position 967,614 of record JARHVA010005127.1, on the reverse strand, counting down.
GTAAATTTGTTGTATAAAACTTTTAATGGACCCAAATGATGTAACACTTTTCCAAATGTCACCTTTTAATTGAATTTATCTTATCTAATTGTTTCATATCTTAAACCCTTTTATCCCTCAACTGATGTTGCCTCATAACTTCTACTAGTTTTCCAAGTATCACATTTTGATTGGGTTGCTCTGACATGTGGCTTTGCTATATGAAACTTCTAATAGACCCAAATGTCATGGCATTTTGCCAAGTTTCACATTTTGATTTGATCATGCAATCACTAGGTTTCATGGATTCATTTGATGGTGTTATTTCCATGAGACATGGGTATTCATGTCTTTAACCCATTTCAACCAATTTCTAGGTGGTTTTCACATCACATCTAGCTATTCAAGACTATGTAGCCATCTACCAAGTGTCACCTTATCATGAAATCATATTAATATGAAAATAAAACTTTACACCTTAACTATGGAGGGCATAACTAAGTGATACGTGGAATGATGTGATACGATTGCATTGTTATGACACTTTTAAAATCCTTGAAATGCTATGATTGCGTACCACATGGTGTATTCTAATTGAGTCATAGGGTTATAAACTGTGTAACTTCTTTGTGAGATTATAATGTTGAGACTAAGTGATTAGTGTCAAAATCCCATTAGGTCATGGGGATTATTAGTCTTTTTAACTTCTTTGTGAGATCAGAACTCCTTGACTAAGTGACAAGTGGTTTATTCTTGTTGGGTCATAGGGTCACTCATTATTTTAAAGGCTAAGTGATATGTGACAAAGTTTGTAACTTTATGCGATTGAATGACTAGTGCATGTGACACTACCATGTGTCAATCAAGGATGAGTTAGAATTAGGTCCCTACCAAATAAAATGCATGAAATTTAGCAAATCATGAGATAAAAAGAAAAGGGACAAGTCTAAATTTACAAATTTTGAGCATAAAATCTATCTTAGACCTTAGTATAAAACTTGAGATTAAGGTATGTGTTGATATTTTTATTAAAAAAATATCATTAAATCTAACATCCTAAGGGAGAACCCCTTTTTTTAAGAAAACCCCCTAAACCACCAAAAACCAATATTTTCCTTTTGAACTATGGAATCCAAAACTCTGGATGCAATTTATACTTATGCAAATTACTTCATGGGTTTTGGATCCTACAAATAACCCATCTTCCAAAATAATAAAATCTAGAACTTGATGTGTACTTTACATGTTTGCATAATGTGCAAAATGCACTTCAAGCCCTAGATCCCACAAAACACCCATACCCAAGATCGGTATAATCCAAAACCTATCATGCACTTTGTACATTTGCAAGCATGTAAAATTCATGGTGGGCCTTGGAACCCACCATGCACCCAAGCCAGTGGAATATAGAATTCAACATGTACTTTGCATTTTTTCAAGCATTCAAAGTGCATGACAAGATTTAGATCCCATAAAACATACCTTCCACTTTTACAAGAAATTTAGTATGCTTCTAACACCTTCCACTTTCATGTGCTTCTAACACCTTCCACTTCTACAAGAACTTTCATGTGCTTCCAACACCTTCCACTTCTATGGGAATTTTCATGTGCTTCTAGAACTTTCAACCTATGTGGGAACTTTCACATGCTTCCAACACCTTCCACTTCTATAAGAACTTTCACGTGCTTCTATCACCTTCCACTTCCATGGGAACTTTCACATGCTTCTATCACCTTCCACTTCTATGAAAACTTTCATGTGCTTCTAGCACCTTCCGCTTCTATGAGAACTTTAACATGCTTTTAGAACCTTCCAATTTTTTGGGAACTTTCATGTACTTCTAGCATCTACATGTCCCACTAGCATTTGTAGTTGGTTTTTCACAAGTAATAGCTTTAGTCTCCATGTCTCCTAAGGAAATGAAATTCAAATCCAAGGGTAATAAGGTTATTGCATAAATAAATGGACCACTATGAAATAATCAAAGACAAAAGGAAAATCTTGAAGGAATGGATAAATAAGGACTTTCATAAGAGAACTATTTGATGTTCAAGCAGATTATGTATCTTATAATATCTACTCTTATAGGCTTGATCTAGAATGAGTACAAGGTATTTTCAGAGACTTTGATGCATATAGTGAGAAATTATAGGCTAAGAATGATAAGAAGGCTGAAGAGATTCTTGATATTGATTGAATTTCTTTTTATTAAATATACTTTCATATGTTGTATTTTCATTTCCAAGACATTTTAAGTTGTAATTTCATTGCAAAGGTAAAACTATATTTTTTACAACTCTTTTTATAAAAGAGAAAAATAGATTTTACACTTTATAATTTTTGATAATGTGAAAGTTGTAAAAAGCACAAGTGCAATTTACACTTTCCATTTTGAAAAATATGAGTTTTTTAAAAGTGCAAAATCATGAAGTGCAAATTACACAATTCATTTTTACAAATTGATTAAGATTTAGAATTTGTAAAATTCTCACTTATGTTTTCCAAGTTGGGTTTTTTTACATGAAAAAATAACTTGAATTATTTTCAAAGTTATCTTTTATTTTTAAGAGTCCAGTTCTATTTTGGGTGCCTTTTTTTGCACGAGGAAGCTATTTTTAGCCACTACTAGATGAAGAATCATTGCATGGAGAACCAAAAATTCTATTTATGCCTTACCATGCCATGATATGATATAGGTCATACCCAACTTGTGCATGACACATTTACATTCATTCTACCACTTTAAGATTCAAAAAATAGAAGAACTCACCTCTTTTGCATTAGGGTTTCATATTTGTATGATCTCCTTCAACTGGGCATTCAAGTTCTATCAACTACATATCATCTTGGAGATATTTTATATTAAAATGGGAAAAATTCATGACCCAAATTATCTTTTGATTCTAGTTATATTTTTTATATTTTGAATGTATTTACTACCTGTAACCTTTGAAGAGAAATAAAGTTGAAGATTTACCTTTCTTTTCTTGAGAGATCTCTATGTGTGTGCAAGCTATTTGATTATTTATGTGATATTTGTCTCTTTGTTTTAGTTTCAATAAATTAATCTATGGTATTTTATCCTCTTAAAAATATTGTTTGGAATAAAGATCATTTTCCCTTTTTTGAAAAATATCTAAAATACTACCTCTGATTTCTATTTGTAAGAGTCTATGCTAAAACAAATTCAACATATTTTCTACTCTATTATGTTTATCAAGCAAGCATTAAGATACACTATAAAATATTTGGTGCAATCACCATATTTTTATTTTTCTATAAATTTCAATTTTTCAACCCTTTACCTTTTCAAAACCCTAATTTAGGATTGAAAAGCACTAAAGAGAGAGATTTCCACAAAACTGGTATTTTATCAGTTTACATCAAATTTAGTGAAAGGAAGCTGGATTTATCTAAAGATTAACCTCAAATTTATAAGGTCCCATATCCTTGGAGGTTTTTCCATTGTATCATTAGGAAATTACATAACAAGCTACAAGATCAAGATAGGTGCAATCATATGTGATAACAATTTTTGGCATGCCTAATAGGAGAGACTTTATCATACACTAAGGAATTGGTGTTTTATTCCATGATTTCAGCCTTGAAAGGTAGTTTTTTAAAACATCATGGTGAATCCAAGAAGAATAATCAATTATTTTTAGTAGCACTAGTCCTTCATATTCTTAAAAATCAAGAAAATTGGTGAGTTCTTGATTTTTCATTTTATTGTAATAACCTGATGAATCCACTAGTTTAATAACCCTATCTCTTAAATTTAGACATGTACCTTCATGATTTATATATAAATGTTTGATATATTATGGATTTTTGAATCTTATTACCTTACATTCAGCTTTAGCTACAAGTTGTATGTGGCTAAACCTTCAAACTACATCTTTTGTACCCTCCTACTACCCATACCAAATTGAAAATGTTATTGTTGTTGTACCAAATATCCCTATTGTAGTTGGATATAATCATCCTTATAATGTTTAAATTACTCCAAATCACCTCCCAAAGGCTCACTAGTGTTTTCCATGTGGGAAACCCCATGATCAACAAACTTGTCTATTTGTAAGAAAAGTAATGGTTTACATGATACAGGGATAAAGAAAGCATAAATATATATAAATGAAAAGAGAACCAGCTATCCCACAACCATGGCAGCCTTCTTGGACCAAACACCCATATTTAAAAATGCCAAACCTTGTCAAGGTCACTCCTCAATAAGACAAAGTAGTTGTAAAATCTAAACCAAGTTTTTTGAGTTTTGAGAGTGTTCCTTCAATACCAAGGTTAATTGATGAACATGTGCTTCCCACTTCATTGGTTAATCCTTTTTTCTCTCTTCCATTGTATCAATAAAATGAGGAGGTTGATATAATTTCACATGAGCCTTACATATCTAGGAATGAAGATTATTGTTTTCATTCCATGTTTGATGCCTACTTTGAAGATTATGATGAAAGTGAATAGCCCAAGGTCATTTGTTATGAACTCTTAGAATAACAAGATGATATCATTCAAGAATTCTTGGTAGATTCAGATCTAAATCAAGAAATAAAAGGCTTATGGTAGCTGGTTAAATATGATGATTTTGATAGTTTTCTGACTGCATTCAAGGATGAAGTAGATTATAGAGATTTAATCCCGCATGAAGAATAAATATGGCAAGAGATCCTTAGTGTGTATTCTAAAAATAAGGGAAGCCAAGTATAAAATATCTAAAAATTATAAGTCTCATATTGAAATTAATAGAATGGGCTCCCAAATTTCTCCTTAATAATAGATTATCCTATTAGATTCTAGGCTAAATAAGAAACTCATCCATTGGGGAACATTTTGAATCATGACATCCAAAGAAAGAATGAACAAAAGTACCATGTAGCCAAAATGGTGGATTGTCTTTATGTCTTCTTAATACAAAGAAGCTACACATATGATGAGGTATTTTCATCATAAGAAAATTTATTTTTATCCATCTTAAACAAAATTATGGTGTTATTGTTAACTGGAGTTATGAAGGTTGTAAAGTATTAAATCTTGGAGGTCTGAATAGTGAACCTTGTTAAGTTGTATATAGTAGTTTCATGATTTCAATAATAATTTATAGCCTTAGCTCAACACATATTTTAGTTTTGGGAAGGAATTTTTAAATTTTGAGTTGTCATAAAGAAGTTGTAGCAGGTGTCTATTTTCAAAATAGATTGATATGAATCCTATGCCTAATAGATGTTCTAGAAGGCTACTAGATTGAAAATTATTAGTAGGCAATCATCCCATATAGGTCACCAAAAATGTTAATATTTTTTTCACAAAATATCATTACATCTAATATCCTAAGGGAGACCCCATTTGTTTTTTAGAAAATCACCTAAACCACTAAAATCCCATCTTTCCCTTTTGAACTATGAAATTTAGAATTATGGATGCAATTTACACTTCTACAAATTGATTCATGGGTTTTGGATCTTGCAAAGCACCCATCTTCCAAAATAATGAAATATAGACCCTAAAATGCAGTTTACATAATGTGCAAAATGCACTTTGAGCTTTGAATCCTATGAAACACCCATACCCAAGACCAAAAAAATCCAAAACCCATCATGCACTTTACATGTTTTCAAGTATGCAAAATGCATGGTGGGCCTTAGATCTCGCCACGTACCCAAGCCAGTGAAATCTAGAAATTGGTGTAAAATTTTCATGTTTATAAGTGTGAAAAGTATATGATGGGTTCAAAAATCTATAAAACATACTTTCCACTTTTGTGGGAACTTTCACATGATTCTATCACCTTTCACTTCTATGGAAACTTTCACGTGCTTCTAACACCTTATGCTTCCATGGTAAATTTCACGTGCTTCCATCACCTTCCACTTACACTAGAACTTTTACATGCTTCCAACACCTTCCACTTCCATGGGAACTTTCACATGATTCCATCACCTTTCACTTCTATGGGAACTTTCATGTGCTTCCAACACTTTCCACTTCCCTAGGAACTTTCATATGCTTCCAATACCTTCTACTTTCATGAGAAAATTCACACGCTTCTAATAACTTCCACTTTCATAGGAAATTTTACATGCTTTTAGCACCTTTGAATTCCATGGGAACTTTCATATGCTTCCATCACATTCCACTTCCATAATAAATTTCATGTGCTTGCATCACCCTCCACTTCTATGTGCTTTTAACACCTTCAAATTTCTTGTGAACTTTCACATGCTTCCAACACCTTCCAATTCTATGAGAAATTTCATGTTCTTCCAACACCTTTCACTTCTATGGGAACTTTCACTTGCTTCTAGCACCTTCCACTTCCATAGGAAATATAATGTGCTTCCATCACATTCCACTTCCACACAAAAATTCATGTGCTTCCAACACCTTCCACTTCCATGGGAACATTCACGTGCTTCTATCACTTCCACTTCCATGGGAACTTTCTTGTGCTTCCATCATCTTCCACTTTCATGGGAACTTTCACGTACTTCTAGCACCTTCCACTTCCATGGGAACTTTCACATGCTTCCAACACCTATAAATCCTGCCAACTTTCACAGTTGGTTTCTCACAAGTAATAACTTTAGTCTCCATGCCTCTTAATGAAATTAATTTCAAATACAAGGGCATTAAGGTTATTTTAGAAATAAATGGACCACTATGAAATAATAAAAGATAGAATGAAAATCTTGAAGGAACATATCAATAATGACTTTAAGAACTATTTGATGTTCAAAAAGATTGTGTAGCTTCCAATATCTACTCTTATGGGCCCGATCTAGAACAAGTACAAGGGATTTTTAGAGACTTTGATACATATAATAAGAAACTATAGGTTGAGAATGATAATAAGGATGAAGAGATTCTAGATATTGATTGAATTTATTTTTGTTGAAATAATTTCATCTATTATATTTTCATTTCCTAGACATTGCAAGTTGTAATTTCATTGCAAAGGTACAATTATATATTTTTTTATATATTTTACACTTTATATTTTTTGATAATGTGAAAGTTTAAAAAATCACAAGTGCAAATTACACTTTCCATTTTGACAAATATGAATTGTTGAAAAGTGCAAAATCATGAAGTGCAAATTGCATGATTCATTTTGATAAAGTGATAAAGACTTAAAAGTTGTAAACATTTCAATTATATTTTTCAAGTTGGGGTTTTTTTACATGGAAAGGTAACTTGAATTATTTTCAAAGTTACCTTTTATTTCAAAGAGTCTAGTTCTATTTTGAGCACCTATTTTTGTATGAGGAAGCTATTTTTATCCACTACTAGATGAATAAGCATTATATGGAGAACCAATAGTTCCAACCACACCTTACCATGACATGATATGCCAAAGGTCACACCCAAATCATGCATGACACATTTATAGTTGTTTCACCACTCTAGGATGCCAAAAATATAAGAACTTACCTCTTTTTCATGAGGGTTTCAGATTTGCATGATCTCCTTCAACTAGTCATTCAAATTTTCTCAACTACATCTCATCTCAAAGATATATTGTATAAGAATGGGAAAACCCCATGAACTAAATTATACTTTTACTACTAGTTATATTTTTTTCATTTTGAATGTATTTACTATAAGCTATAACCTTTGGAGAGAAATAAAGTTAAAGATTTGTCTTTCTTATCTTGATAGATCTTTGTGTGTGTGTAAGTTGTTTGATTATTTGTGGAATCTTTGTCTCTTTGTCTTAGTTTTAAGAAATTCATCTATGGTATTTTACCCTCTTGAAAATAATGTTTGGAATAAATATATTTTTCCCTTTTGTGAAAAATAGCTAAAATATTACCTCTAATTTTTATTTATATGAGTCTATGCTAAAATAAATTCTATATATTTTCTACTCTATTGTGTTTATCAAACAAGCATTAAAATCCACTATAAAATATTTATTGTAATCACTGTATTTTTATTTTTCTATAAATTTCCATTATTTAACCCTTTGCCCTATCAAAACCCTAGTTTATGATTCAAAAGTACTAAAGAGCAAGATTTACACAAAATTGGTATTTTATCAGTTTGCATCAAATTTAGTGAAAGGAAGATGGCCTTCTCCAAAGATTTACCTAAAATTTATAAGGTCCCACAACCTTGGAGGTTTTACCATTATATCATTAGGAAATTCAATAATAAGCTATAGGATCAAAATAGGTGCAATCCTATGTGATAATATTATGTCATAGTCTCAAACATGATTTTCATCATAGTTAAAGTTAAACCATGATTTAGAAAACCTTAATTAAGTAGCCATGGTCAAGTTCTAGGAATTATACCTTGGATTTTTGAATGTAACCATTTGTAAGAGTACTTATAAACAAATCACATCATCAGAAAATCTTAACAAAATGGATGTCAATGAAACATTAAAAAAAATTCATTAGCACTTGTTATGAACTAACATGATTTCTAGATCTTTCAATTCATACAAAGGGGGATTTAGTCATGTGATACCAAGGGTAAAGTATATCTTAGGGTGAATGATCCAATTTTTTCATAGGGCCCCCATTTTTATAAAATAGAGCATGTTGATCTCAATACCTCTTAACCTTGCTTCAACATGTATGAAGACCTACTTGGATAGGCTTGTAAGTGAGTGCGAAGGAACCTTGAGAGCATTGATGCTTTGATCACTACAATAAACCTTGTATGTATCCTAAAAATCTTCAATATTATTTCAACTTATCTTGTAAAAGGATTTGGTATTTATCTTTGAAACATATTTTAGGTCTTTGATTGTGTGTTGAAGTCATGAGATTCCACCTATTCACTTATAGACTTGTCAAGATTGTAAGCCCTTATTTTACTTATACATAGGCTTGTTAGGTGATTTTAACTCTCCAATTTTGATCAAGGACCTAAAATTTCTTCATAACCTACTAACATGTCTGCTCCTTATTGTATCTCCTAGGAAGATCATAAAATTTAACCAAGCTACCTGCAACTCAAAATCACCAAACCTACAACATCTCTTAAGGGATATTTGATAATTTATAAGGGTATGATACTGATGTCTTATAGGCATTTTGAAAACACATTTAATCCTTCATGGAATCTATCATTTTCAATTGAGGACATTAAATAAGTCTACTTAAGCTTAAAAGAGTCTAAATCCTGACCTTCAGGCTCTTTGAGGGGATTTAGGAACCATGCTTCCACTTTTATCAATCATGAAATATTTCTTGGAGATTACAGGAATACCTATAGACCTATAGGTTCATGTCTCTTATTTGAAAACCTCACTTCACAAGCTTAAAACATTATACCTATAAACTTTACCTGTACACTTCATGTTTCAAAGCATCTTAGTCTTCTAGGCCTATAACCATCATTGTTTTATTTAAAGGAGCTTAAATTTCAAAAAGGACTCTTGGGAACCTTTAGAAATACTTATAAATTCATTTGTAAAGGTTTTGAGGCTATAAAAGGCTTGTTATAGGCATGCCTACTCTTTAACACATCACGAAAATCTATAAGCCTTGTTACAGGCTTAAGTTTCATGACAACCTTAATATTGGACCTCAAAAGCATTGCATAGGAATAAAAACATGTTGGTATGAATTAGGTCACTTTTAAGGAACCTCACCATTCTTGAAACCATCTTTTACTCTTCTTATACTCACCAAGAAATATCTTGAAACCCTATTGCAAGCTTGAATCTTCAAAATCTTAAATTATAGGTTTATTGAGGGGATTTATGAACCATGTATTTACATTTTTCAATAAATAATCCTCAATGGGATATAATATAAATTTTAAATTAACCCCTATCTTCTCTTGAACATAATTAAAATACTTTTAACAAGCCTATAGTCCTACAACTTGACTTAAATCTCTAAGAGAGTCTTGGGGTTTAGATGGGCATTTACTTTTTAATCATTACATCATGAAAACTTTAAACCCTACCTATGGAGGTTTATTACTCTTATATATCTAACCACCATGTTTTATTCCTTCACAAGCCTTAAAACATCCAAAAAATACATTCATGGGTTTTTAGGTGATTTAACCTGTTTGGGAATTTTTGTGTATTATTCCTAATTTAGTTAAAGGGTATGAGTAGTAAAATTAATAAATAAATATGAAATAATTGAGCTATTGATTTGTGTAAATTAAATTGCAATTTTTACCTTTCTAAAAATAGTAATAAGAGATGGAAAAGAAGACTTAGTTGGAAACTAAATGGATGATTGAGATAGGGTCTAAGATTCACTATATAGGACTGGGACACTATCAAAACTAGGATCTGACCTTTGTTTTATGATTGGACAAAAGTGCTAAAATTAGATAGGAGTGGCACTGACATTAGAGTCTACCTTTGCTCCTATTGTCTTTAAGATCTAAGCTTTTTGGGTTTTGTTTTCCAAGTCGGTGTGACCTTGTCCATGAAGTTTCAGTAGCTAAAAGTCTATAGAGATCCTTATAGAGTAGATTTTGTCTTCAAACCTTAGACTCCTTTATGATTTGACCAATTTAGAGGAAGGGGGGTTTGTGTGTATAAGATTCATTGAATGTGTATCCACACCCCTTGTGTGATCATGCTACCTATATACTTATATTTTAAAGAGGGATCAAGATATATGTAGTTCTCTCACTTGATGTGCTTTGTGCAATAGTATGTATAACGATTCAAAATGCTAAACTAGATATACTTGAGGTGGCTAGGGATTGGTGTAAGTATTTGAATAAGCTTGTAAGTGTATTAGTTGGCTATATTTAGAGAATAGGGAAGATTTATTGATTAGTCTTGCTTGTATTCTTGCTTGTTTAGTGATATTTACCAACCCCTTCCAAATGATCTTTGAATGGGATTTTATAGGGATCTATTCGTCATGGGTTGAATGTACTCACATTAGGCTGATAAGGATAAAGATGAGAAACTTGAATAAATTTACCATTTGGGCCAAAAATGTACTTGGATAAGAGCATAAAAAATGGATAAGACTGGTACTAGCATTATAGTCCAAGTTGGCATTATTATCCTGAGATGATGGGACTTAGGGGGATGGATTAGTTATATAAAAAGGGGTCTGGCTCAATTGAGATCAAGTCTAGAAGGCTAAGGATGACTGGGAATTAGTGAAAATATGCCTATGAGGGTTATGAGATCAATAAAGAGGGATTTAAGGTTATGTGTCATTATCTATACTCAAGTTACCAATTTTTTCATTTTATATGACTACATTTGCCCCCCCTTTATTCTAGTGATGCAGCAAACCAAAATACTAAGATAAAGGAAAAATAGAAAGTGTATCTAAAATTACCTACAAGGGTGAAGCTCATGAAGCTATGTGATGCTAGGTGTGCATAGAGATAACACTCTGTGAAGTATGAATCTACAAGAAAACAAAGAGTAGATAAGTTATTACTAGATATGTTATATCTAAAAAAAGAATGTATAAAGCTAGGTAAGAGAGAGAGAGAGAGGAAGAGAAAGGAATGAATACACCTCACTGAGTATGTGAACTAATACAAAACCTATTATGATGCTAAATGATGTTGGATAATGCTAAGTAATGTTGGATGATGGTGTACCAAGAGTAATATTACAAATAAAGTTGAGTGTTCAATTCCTTGAGAGTGGCCCAAGAATGCAAAGGCTAGCCCTTTGGCTCCATCATCACCCACTAAGTGAAGCTAGGTGGTCATGCATGTGTTAATAAATGTTTTGATTGTGTGTCCAATCCCTCTAGATAGGTGGCTCAAGAATATAAAGGCTAGCTAGACCTTTGGCTCTATCATTACCCCATGAAGTGAAGTTATAAATTGATAACAATATGAAATGTATATCATATGAGATGGATCTTAAAGCCCATGAATGTACTATGACATGACAATTTTGGCATGGATAGATGAATGTATGTTAGAAATTAGGCCACTCTTGGCCACTCTGAAAGATGGAGATTAAGCTTGTATGAAAGCCACTTCAAAACTAGTGCACTAGGCTTATATGAAATCCACTCTAAAATGTGAAGGTTAGGCTTGTGTGAAATCCACTCTAAAATGATGAAAACCACCTATAGATGAAATAAGGCATGTACCTACTGAAAATGCCTAGGTAATGTTAAACTCAAAAAGAAAAGAAAATAAATGTGCCATGCATATTGCCCCCAATCACTGGTGTTTGGAACATGGATTCTAATCTAGAAGCTAAACCAACTACCATATCTAAAATTGGAAGTGAGATCCATCATGCTATGCATAATTCCCCCTATATCTATATTCTTTGGGTAAAATTTTATTGAAAATTGATGATTCTGAATTGGTCTGACTGTGCAAAATTATAGTTGAACCTAATTTTCTTGCTTTTAGAAAGTCTAGTTTTTTGTTATTTGGATAGGAGTACTAAAAATAGATAGTATTAAAATTGACACTATAGTATAATATTGGCACTATTGTCTTAGGCCAAATATGGTAACTATTATGACATTTTCTTTATTTGTTTGGTTTGTTCTAACTATTTTAATGTTTGGTTGTTCTTTTGGGTGTTTTGAATGCTATATTTTTGACAATTAAGAGCTATATTCTCTATGATAAAACCCCTATTTATTACCCCCTCTTTTAAGGGTAGGAATGAAGACCCTACAATGACTTCCATTAAAATAAAGAACCCTAAAAGTGTGTTATGATGTAAAGATACATGATATAGTAATGATAATTGACAAGATATCTCAAGATATAACATGGTTTATAATGAGAGATTGTTAGATCAACAGGGGTATGCCTACATAGATATAATAATGTAATAACATATGTAATATACTAAATTATAACAAGAAGTATGGTTAGTTTTTATTTGGTAAGGAAGGATGGAGTATGATCTCCATCATGGCATCCACGATGGCAAGATCATATGTGATGCAGATTATGGTATTGTAGACAATGAAAAGCAAACAAAAAATAAGCACATAAGGAAAGAATCAAGAATAATATAAAAATGGCCAAAGGGCCAAGTAAACAAGGGACATGGGCACATGTGACTCAAATTTGAAAGCGAGCATACAAAGCATGTTCAAATGCCACATATACATATAATAGAATCAAACAAGGGTTAGCATGAGGGACACAATCACATATAAGAGTACAAACAAAGGACATGGGAAAGTGTCCTAAGGTACACACATGAATAGAACTAAGAAATTAAAGCACATATAGGAGACACAATAAGAACTGAGAAATGTAATCACATCTAGCTACACAAAGCAAAAAATGAAAGCATGTAAATATTGGAAATATAATTGCACTTAACTAGTCAAAGTAAGAAGTGAAAGTATGCAATACATGTTAGTACAAGACTAGGTATATGATAATAAAAACATAAGTGATATATACTAGTGAGTGTCAATAGAATAATCTACGTAAGCTAGTAAATAATGTAAATCAACATGATAACTAGAGTGTGTGGTGTAGGAATGACATAACCTAAATGATGTAGTCATGCAGAAGATTCCCCCAATGGATATGTATATTGATGTATATCTCGATGTAGAAGTAGGATGCTCTTTCAATGGGTAGAATGAAGCAATCAAAGAGCTAGATATCACTGGGCACACTCAAAAGAGATCAAGTGAAGCATGGTAATGTAGATAAATTGACAAACAATAGCATAAAACAATGAATGTAAGTCTAGCATAGCAGTAGAAATGTAAATCATGTATAATGCATACAATTAACATATTTTTGGTGTTTTTGAGCTATTTTAATGTTTTTATAATTTTGATATATTTGAATTTTTTTAGAATTTTGATATATTTGAATGTTTTTAGATTTTTAGAATATTTTAATTATGTTCAATTAATCACAAGAAGATTATGTACAAGAAAGTGTAAAGGAACTATGTACAATTAAGAATGAGGAGACTATGTATAGATAATATTGAAAAGGGATGATACTAATCGTTGAGACTTATGGGAGACTCTCTATCATGATGTCCTATATCAAACAAAGGAATCATGTGTGATTGTGAAGCACAAGGCAATGGCTATGAATATGACTCTAAATATTTGGATTCATTGTAGGTATCTTGGAAATCATAATAACCTATATTGTTCCACTCATAATTATCATCTTGATTTTGAACTAATGGAATAATGGTGTTTACTTTTGTTGTATCTAGATTTTTTCCTTTAATAAATTGTGTCTGTGAATGATTTGCCTTAGGATGTTCAATAAATACCAAACCTTAGTGACAAACATTATCAACTACTAGAATAAGAGTAGTGATTCTTTGAGCCTACTTGCCTAACCCCTAACCTTGATAATCAAACTATTGTAGAGATTTTTGACCAAACCCATATTGCTTTAAAAATTGATCCTCATTTTGGAGAGGAAATTTTCATCTTTTTCAAGCTTTACCTATGTTTGTGGTACTATTTGTTGCTCTGATTTTGATTTTTGATCCTTTTGTTATTCTAAGTTATGCTTTGGTAGCCATTTTTGTACTATTTCCAAATTTGATCCTTTGTGAATGTGTTCCTATGTCACTATGGATTTCTTGACTGATTTACATAATAATATTTGGATCTTTTTATTGAATTTAGAGGAGGTAGTTTGATCAACTTAGATTTAATCATTTTCCTTAGTACCTCACTTGAACTCTTATTTTATCTTTGAGTGATTTTTGAATCACTAGTTGTAGAGTTACTTTATTGTGATTTTTTTGATATGTAAACCCTAGTTGCTTTCGATTAAACATGTAAGCACATATGTTGAATAAGGTTTGAAGAAGATATAGGTTGAATGTACGCATTAGGAATAATAGTATAGGATGCCTCACCTTTTGAAGGGGTGATAGCATGGACATGGTTAGAGGGAAAGTATCTATCACCCTCTTGGGGGAGAGGAGGAGAAGGAATTTCTTTCATGTGTATAAGATATGACATTCAAACTTGACAGGTGGTAGTTAGCTTATGTATAAACCATGTAGCCAAGGAGTTAGGTATATCTAAGTAGAAACCATGTATATGGGATGAAATGCATGTAAGTGGAGTTATAAGTTGTATATCAATATGATTATAAATAATATTCCACATGAGAGAGAACAAATAAGGGATAGATAGCATGAAATTATGGATTAATCCATAAATAACTTCTACATGTGCTATGATATGTCTAATATATATGGCAAGATAAACTTGAAATTTTTTCCATATGAGAGATAAAAAAAGGGGTAGACAGCATGGAATTATGCATTAATTCATAAAGATCTTTGACTTGTAACATAATATTTCTAACATGTTTAGCAAAATAGAGTTGGAAATTAGTCCACATGAGAGAGAGAGAGAGAGAGAGAGAGAGAGAGAGAGAGAGAGAGAGAGAGAGAGAGAGAGAGAGAGAGAGAGAGAGAGAGAGAGAGAGAGAGAGAGAGAGAGAGAGAGAGAGAGAGTATGCAAAATAAATATTGAAATGTTGTGCATGTTTAGCAATAAATTTTGTAATATCATCCCTTATTATGAAAATTAAGCATGAAAGGGAAAGAATCAAACTTTGCATTAACATATGGTAAACTTCATTGTTCATGTACATGATAGGACCAAGTATGGTCTCATTATTTACAAGAAATGTAAGAAATATTTAGAAATAAGTGAGATCCATTTTTGTGTTGATGTGCAATCTAATTTTAGATGTAAGGTGATACCTCAAGAAGAAATGGGACCTAGTATATGCAACTAGGTTTGAAAGATGATTATTTGAAAAATTACTATGAAAATTTGAAATTTAAAGTGAATTTTTGAGTTAAGTATGCAAGTAAAAAATCAAAAATTTATTGAAAAATTTTTGATTTAGAGGGACCTAGTATATACAACTAGGGTTTTGAAAAATAAATATTTTTGAAAATTACTATTGAATTTTGAAATTTGAAGTGAACTTCTGATTTTAATATGCTAGTAAAAAATTAGAATTTTATTGGAAAATTACTGGGACCTAGTATGCACAACTAGGGTTTGAAAGAAAATTATTTTAAAATTACTTCAAAATTTTAAAATTTAATGTGAATTTCTGATTTTATTATGTAGGTAAAAGATTAAAAAATATAGGAAAAATTACTAGTAAATTTACCGTAGGGTTTCTATGGTTTTTATGCACAAATGAAGTAAGTCAAGTTTACCAAATGATTTAACCTATTTGGGAATATTTGTGTATTATTCCTAATTTAGTTAAAGGGTCTGAGTAGTAAAATTAGTTAATAAATATGTAATAATTGAGCTATTAGTTTGTGTAAATTAAATTACAATTTTGACCTTTCTAAAAATAGTAATAAGAGATGGAAAAAAAGACTTAGTTGGAAACTAATTGAGACAGGGTCTGAGTTTCACTGTGCAGGACCGGGACACTATTAAAAATTGAGGTCTAACCTTCATTTTATGATTTGATAGAAGCAAAAAAAAATGGATAGGAGTGGAACTAGTACTATATTTCACCTCTACCACTATTTTCCTAAGGATCTGAGCTTTTTGGGTTTTATTTGCTAGGTTTGTTTGACCCTGTCCATGAAGTTTTAGTAATTAGAAGTCTGTAGAGCTTCTTGTAGAGTATATTTTGTCTTCAAACCCTAAAATCCTATGTGATTTGACTAGTTTAGAGGAAGAGGGGGGGTTAGTGTGTGTAATATTCACTAAATGTGTATCCATACCCCCTGTGTGGGCACACTACCTACATACCAATATTATAAGGAGGGATCAAGCCATATGTAGTTCTCTCACTTTATGTGCTTTATGCAATAGTGTGTATGAAGATGTAAAATTTTAAACTAGATGTACTTGAGGTGGCTGAGGACTGGTGTAAGGATTTCAATAAGCTTGTAAGTGTATTGGTTGGATTTATGCAGAGAATATGGAATATTTATTGAGTAGTCTTGCTTGTATTCTTACTTGCTTAGTGATATTTGTTAACCCCTTCTAAATGATCTTTGAATGGGCTTTTATACAAATCTATTGGTCATGGGTTGAATGTAAAAAAATTAGGGTAATAAGGAGAAGGATGGGGAACTAGATGAAACTAACCATTGGGGTCAAAAATGCACTTTGGATATGAGTGTCAAAAGTAGATAGGAGTGGCACTGGTGCTATAGTCGAAGTGTGAAACTATTGTCTATCTCAATTGGGATTAAGTTTAAAAGGCTATGAATGACTGTGAATTAGTGAAAAGATGCCTATGAGTGTCATGAGAGTAATCAAGAGGGACATAAGGATTAGGTGTCAATAGTCATGCTCAAGTTACTAATTTTTGCATTTTATATGACTACATTAGGGTTTATATAGGGTTTAAGACTGCTTGGAACTTTATTAGTATATACAAATTATTATAAAATTATTGATCTTTTATTACTTATGGTGGTGAATTATAAACCTCTTAACCTTTTATATTACCTAATTTTAACCATGAAAATGGAGGAGTGTGTAAAGACCCTTGTTCATCTCTCTTTTGAGTGATTTATAGGTAGTTTTAGGGCTTGTTAACAAGTGTACATATCCTTATATTCCTCTTAATGACCCTAAACACCTATAGATGGTTATTAAAGACCTTCATCATGCCTTCCAATATTTATACTAAATGATGCAACTCTATAATATAGATAACACATCCATGAAATTCGCATGTAGGTGCCTACAAATAAGATTTTAGATTAGTTTTTCCTTATTTTAAGGATTGTGAGCATTGATTTATTCTTTGAAGGTGTGTGAAAGCTTGAATATGATGTAGGGATGCTGTTTGAACTATATATAATTCTTGAATACCATGGTGGTCCTTGCAACTTTAAAGAAGACTTATTGAAAACATGTAACTCTCTCATTATCTTTCATGTTTGAGAGTTAACATGCCTTGTGTTGATTGTTAAGACATCAAGAAGGTTTGAGACACCCTATATATTCTTGTGTAAGGATTATAGATCTTGGTTCCATGCATATAACCTCCAAAACCCTTGATATAATGTGCATACAATCCCCAACCTATAATCCCTTCTAGAATTGAAACTCCTCATTCATGGCTTGTTTCCTTGTGATCTTCTTTACAACCTATTATTTCCTTCATGAATGAATCTCTTATTTATTGAAGAACCTAAACTTGAATCTAAGACCATAATCACTTGAAAACCATAATGTATTCTCCATTTTAGCTTTAGGAAACCTAAAAAAATGATTGAAACTTCATATTTTCAAGCATTAGGCCTTGAGGGGGTTTGAAGCCATGATGAATCCTTGGCTTTGGTTATTTGGCTTTGAGATTTTCTTTATTAGACCTACAAAAACATTCCTAAAATAATGAAAATCACCTTGAACATGATTGAATGTAGATAATGGTTTGGTGATGGTCTGATACACTTACCTCACGTTAAGAGAATTGAATGCCATTAAGACATAAAAATGTATGGAAAAGCTGAGGCCAATGCATTCTTTGACCATTTGTATGTATTGGGGAGTTTGTGAAGATTCCTAAAATACCAAAATGACCTTTTGAAACTTTATTAATGTTTCACCCTCTTTAAAATATTTTAATAACTTAAGACCCTTTTAACCCCTTTATGAACTCATAAGTACTCTTTAATATCTTCTTTATCTATTTCTCATTGGATGGTAATGAAAGAGACCTTTATAAGGATAACATGGTATTCACAAATGAGTTTAGACCCTTTTGATGCATGTTTCCCTTGAAAAGCATTTTCATTTATTTAATCATCAAATAAGTCTCCATTAGGCTAGAATGACCATGTTAGGCCTTCTAAGGTGATTTTGCATTGAGAGGTATTTTGAGTTCTTCTAGACATGAAAATCAGATGACAAGATTAATCAAGACCTCATTTAAAACCTTTTGATACACATTATTACATTAAAAAACCATGAAAATAGACCCTCTACAAGCTAGTATGACAATAGTGGATGACATTAAAACCCTCCTAATGTTGATATCAAGCCTAAAGGGGATAATAGTCAATAGGAGACACATGGTACCTTGTAATCAATTTTTATTTACATATTTTAGCATAATTACATGATTATTATTTCTAATTTAATTTATATGATAACTATATTTTGATATTCTTATGATGTTTTACTATATTTAATTACATTGATTTAGTTGAATATGTAATTTCAACTTTTGATTATTATATGATTATCATTTTTCCTATTAGGTATTGTTTAGTTTTATTTTTTTTCATTTTTTCAGGGGTTAGGATTGGCCACTAGATCTAGGATTTGATGTGAAGGTACATTTAGAATAATTATAATAAAGTCTAGGGATGGAAATAATATAGCTAAATTAAAATCCATATATATATATATATATATATATATATATATATATATATATATATATATATATATATATATATATATATATATATATATATATATATATATATATATATATATATATATATATATATATATATATATATATGACCTCCAAATTCAAGGGACACAAAAAAATACTCAAATTTCAATGGATATTATTTTTTCTTTATATATATATATATATATATATATATATATATATAAAGAAAAAATAATATCCATTTTCCTTCATTTGTGTCTTAGATAAACTAAGGTCTATAGCTTATAATTCATTTTAAGTATCAAATTTTTTTGCCTTGGCTTTAGAAAACTATTGTCTCAAATCTCTCCAGAGGCACCATTGAAATTTGAGTAGTTTTTTGTGTCCCTTGAATTTGGAGGTCATCTCAAATTACACTAATGGTAAGAGTCTTCTCCAATAGGAAATAATTAATACTTTTTTTAGAATCACCTTGATTCGGTGTCTTGGTAAGGTTTTACATTTATAAGTACTTTATTTATTATATTTTTTAATTAATTGGTATAATAAATCTAATTAAGATAAAATAAATATGAAAGTAGAAATGACTTATAACTAGCAAAATGAAATTAAGAGTACATAAATTGATAAAGTTAAAATTAATGGAAATAATTAAATATGAAAAGTAAAAAAGAAAATAAATAAGACTTAGGCTAGTTATAGTAATGAATATGTGTAACTAAAAAATAGTTGAAAATGATCAATCAATTCTTATTTTATGCATGTAACATAAACTATAATTGGCATTGATCAGGGTCAAGATTAACTAGAGTGGGATAGGATCAACTACCAATATTGTCATCTATGGGTAGATATTTTCCTCTACATAAAATTCTATAAAATTAGGTTGCAATCATCCACTCCTGCTTAAAATACACTAGTGTTTGGAATTTGACCTTCAGTTGTGTGTGAACGTCCTACAAATGACTTTTCAAAAGTTTAAAACTTGATAGGGCTTATAATGAGAAAATGAGAAAATTTATTTAGAAATTTATGCATAATAAATATTTTCATCAATCCTGATAGCAAAATCCTTGAGAAAATGATCTATTAATGAGATTAATAATTTAAATGATTGGATAGGTAAATCATAAAACCAACACAAGGCATAACATTTTAGGCTTCTAGGAAATATTTTTGTTAGCAACTTGTCATTGAAAGCATAATCCATACATGCCACATGAAAATATTGAATATGTTATTTTGGATCTCCTTTATCTTCATATAAGGAAGTTTAGGAGCTAAAAATCCTAAAAGTAAAGGATATGATTCAATCTTAGGTGATAATATATTATGAAGTACAACTTGTGAATCCATTTATTAGCTAGATTTTGGTATAACTTTCACTAAATTTAACATTTAGCATACAAAATTGAAATAGTTTTATCAAGGGATTATTTAATAGGAAAGGTAGGTGATATAGTATGCATAACTATCAATGATTTTTTATGAGTCATTTTGTTAGGCATAGGCATATATATATGTTGGAAGCCTTGTGTTTCCCTTAAACCAAAAGGTGTCGATGTAATAATAATATTAATATTAGATGTAACGACACATGTGGTAAGGTTTGCACTAGGTTGATAAATATTACTAACAAAATTTTTTTGTTCTTCTGATGTGCTGGAAAGAACATGTTTATTCTATTCTTGTCTAGCTAAAAATACAAAAGAGCCAATTTCCTCTAGATGAGAATCAAGATGCCCAATCAATTATTTCACATCAAAATGTTCAAATATGTTTTTATTAGTAGAGTTAGATCTATAGGCCTTATAATTTTATATGGTAATAATGAGTACATAAAGAGTGTGTAGAGTAAGCCTTAAATCATCATGAATATATTCATACTCTTGTGCACATCTCATACTTGAATTTACAAATATTTTAGTTAATGGGCCTTGTGTTTTACCATGTGATTTGATTTGTTTTATTACATGAGTATTAATGATGTTCCTTATTAGGGGAAGACAGCATGAAATGAAAATTAGGGAGCTTGAAGAAAAAATAAGTAATATGTTCATCCATGATAGCCTTGTATGATTTTAAAACTAAGAAGAAAGCCATAGAAATATGAAATTTATATCCTAAAAAAAGGAAAAAAATTATGTATGGAAATTATTAAATTCCTTTGAAATACAAGGGCAAAATAAAGTGATTTTCATGTTAGATACAATATCTAAGGTCAAAATAAAGTGCTTTTAATGTCATATATCATATTTGAGGTCTAAATAAAGTTATTTTAGTGTTAATTAATAAATCCAAGATTAAAATAAAATTATTTTAGTATCAAATAAAATATCTATGGTTGAAATAAAGTTTTTTAGTATCAAATTATCAAGAATTCAACCAAAGCATACGATAATTTATTTGAAGAAATAAATAAATAATGTGTGGGTTCACCAATATATTTTTATCATTAATTGTAATTAATTGGTGTATTAAATCTATTTAATATAAAATTAATATGAAAGTAACAAATTTTGTAAATCACTTGTAACTAGCAAAATGAAAGTAAGTGTATGAAAATTGATAAAAGCTTGAATAAATGAAAATAGTTAACTATGAAAATAAAAAAGGGAAGAAATAATTATCTTATTTTTTATTGTAATATGACACTGTGTAATTATAATATGGTTGTATCTCATCAATTTAATATGAATATGCATGTGCAATAGAAAATATAATTGTCACTGATCAGGGTCAAGATTAAATGGAATGGGATAAGATCAATTTACACTATTGTCAAATGTGGATCACTCTTATCCTCTAAAAAAAATTAGGGTATATTAATTTGTGCTTACTTGAAATATTCTTGAGTATGGAAAATTTAACTCACATTGTGCATAGATGACCTGCAAATGACTTCTTCAAAGTTAAAACCCTAATAGGGCTTGCAATAGCTAAAAACCATTAAAGATAAAAAGGAAAGTGTAATGGGTTGAGATGACCCCAAAACCCCCACAATGGTTGATCATTTCCTATGTATAAAATACTCTAAATAATTAAATTGATCCCATGTATTTCTCCCACATATAGTGTTTAGTGTGATTATGGTTCTTTTCTTACATGTATGCATCTAGAGATGATTTGAATACTTGATAATGATTTTATTTGACTTGGATAGAATAGGATATTGGATTTTCTAAAGGTTTTTTCCAATGAATATAATCAAATTTGGGAAGAATAAGGAAGATTTAATCAGTGTGAAATAGTATAAGTGTGCCTCAATATTAAAATTTCCAAATGGTAGAATATGTGAATTAGAGTGTATTTATAATAATCTAAAAGGGTAAAATCTCATGATAATTATCCTAAAAGTACATACTGACCTATAATTTAAGGTTTAACTTTGAAAATTATCCATTACTAAGGTGAAGGATAAGATTAACCGAAAGGGTCATGACTAACTACCACTATTATCCCATATTAGTTGATTTTATCTTAGAAGGGTGACATTTACAATTAAGGAAATGGGATGTTTGTATAGATGCTTGGAGAGACTTTTAGTGATTACAAAAAAAATTATAGGTGTAAGATAACAAATTATAAAGGGATAGATCCATGCAAGTGCTTAGGATAGAGTGATGTGGAAAAATAAGGCTAGATTAAGTGTTCAAGTCATTAAAAAGTAAAAGTTGACAATGAATGATATTATTGAGTATTCATGACCAAAATTGAGTGACTATGATAGTTTATTCAAGTTTTATTCCCTCCTAAAAAAATAGGAAATGATGTGTTTAAATTCAAATCAAGTTAAATTTTATTATAAAGGTTACAACACTAATTAGTCCCTCATTTGGGGGGGAAATCATTAAAGAATTTAATAAATGTTGTTAGAGACATCAAGTGGAGTATTGGGTAGTTAGGACATGAATGTCTTGAGAGTAGAGTATTCAACACATAATCGTAGTGACAACCCACAAAAAATCATCATGGAAGTTATTTGTGTGGTTAACTGATCTTGTATGCAATCTAGAGGTCATCATGGGATAACAAGGCTGATAAGTTGAGAGAGTTTTGGAGGATTTCTTGACTCTAAATTTGGAGTCTTAAATCCTTGATGAACATTATTATTTAATTATAGTTTATCTTTCCTTTTTATAAAAAATGTTTATTTGTAATAATTTTTCATATTTATTAAGTGTATAAAGTGTTTGTATATCACAAATGGAAACATTTATTGGGTTTTAGGGTTTTATAAACCTTGGTCGTAATATAAAATGAAGAGTATTGGTTTGAGGGATATATAGAGTATTTGATGAGATTATAATAGTTTAGATGTGAATGAAAGGAATAGAAGGAGGATAGGCTAGGAAGTTGAGCCAAGAGTCATTGGCTTCACCTTATTTGAGGCAAGATATTTATTGTTGTTTTTCTCAATCATATGTTTAGTAGTTTTATACCATTGTGTTCACATTGTCTTGATGAGAAGGAAGTTTAAAGGTTATATGGAATTAAAAAAAATTGTGTTTTTCTAAATGCATGTGTTATATAGTATTAGACCTTATAAGGGAAAAATTATATAGGTCCTTGGTAAGGTGTCATGTTTATGAGAAATACAT
Source organism: Torreya grandis (assembly GCA_037957365.1). Classification (NCBI taxonomy): domain Eukaryota; kingdom Viridiplantae; phylum Streptophyta; class Pinopsida; order Cupressales; family Taxaceae; genus Torreya; species Torreya grandis. The sequence goes on along the minus strand of JARHVA010005127.1, from coordinate 943,723 downwards.
ATATTTTACTAAATAAAAAATAAGTATAATAATAATAATTTAAAAAAAGGGTAATGATGGAAAGGTTTCATGTGCTAATGGGCATTCATAATGATCATTATATGAGTTGTATTCTACCTATAAATTTCTCACTAAAGACATAAGTGTCATGCTCAAGATGAGTAGGTAGAGGAATAAGGTAACAACGTTATATATAGGGCTATTATCAATATATGATAAACATTTAAATATAAGATAATGCCTAGTGTAGTAAGCCCTACTGACATTACTAAGGTCAGAGTATAAATTGTTACTTATATTGTTCTAAGAAATAAAAAGAAAATATGGTTGTGTATAACTTTTATAATGACCCTAACAAGAAATTATAGTAAGGTCAGTAAGCCCATTAGACATAATAATAAGTTATAAAGGCATATTCTGATATAAATAAATCTCACTTTATCTCTCTTCTAGCCTTGATACTTATTTTATTCTCCAAGTGTGTTCCCAAACCCAAGCTAATAGTTATGGTTGGTGAAGGTCTTTATTAATCCCATTAATGGCTTCTATTTTTGGGTAAAAAATATTTTTTTAATATCAACTATCAGTAATACTCTTTCAACCACACTTATAGACAATATAATAAAGTGGAAGATATGTTGGCCTGTAAAATTAATGAAATTCAAACTCAATTAAATTTGTGAAACAAATTCAATTAAGGTGATCAATATTTCATCTTTCCAATGAAAATTAAATTTGAAAACACAAACAATGTATGGGGTACCTTTGAATTGTATTTTAATTTTTTCTTAAGTTTATTGGATATTTTGGTAAGGGAATATAGAGAAAATAAATTATTATTGTCCAATATTCCTACTCTTTTATGATGAGCAATTTCATCAAATATTATTCTCTTTATGAGCATAAGTTTTACTTTGAGTTTTTATTTAGCAGTTCATAATATGTGAGATTTTGTTCTAGAATAATCTTTTGTATAATGAATAAAATTAAATCATATGACTAAAATAGAACTAGAGTATCCAATTATAGGTTTGAATTTTGTGAGTTTTATCCAATGAAAACTTAATTCCATCAGTAGCCACCCTAGTAAATTGAGGGGTTCCCTATATGGATTTACATCTAATAATGAGAGATTATAGAAGAAAAATAACTAGAGACTATTATCATATTACCAAAATAAAGTGTTTAAATAACCACCTGAGTCTCCAAAAAAAAGTTGATAAATGGATACATTCCATCTAAAATATTTTAATAGTATAGATATTAAGAAATTATTAAATCCAAAACTTTAGTGTCCATATCAATACGCATAAAAATGTACATGTTTACAAAAAATCCCCCATGATAATATTTTACCCATATTAGTTCATGTTACTTCATAAGAAGTTTTTCTAACACATTATGCAATAAATTAAATACATGTGTTTAGTTATGTGATTATAAGTAATAGGAGACCCTATATTTTCAATTTTTCCTTGAAATTATTCTCTCATCCCACTGATGAGATCACTTATAACCTAGAAAATTAAATGCAAGGCATTTTGTTTAGGGTTTACATATGCCTAGACATAGAACACAATCATGAAGAATTTTACAACATCATATAGAAATGATAAACAATGAACACATTTATAATATCTATTTATCAATAAAATATTACCCCATTTACATATAGATAAAGTTTCAAGTTTGAATTTTGATATCTTAACCTCCTTATGCTAGAGAGATTTAAGATCCAGATCACTTAGGATGGTGGGCACAAGAAGTGCCCCATGAATAGGTGGATTGATAACACTACCATAGTAATTATTTATAACTATCTCTTCACTACCATCATTTAACTTGCATCATCATATCCAACATTTTTTTAGGAATAGCATGTCAAAAACACTAAATACTAGTTTCATAAAATAATATTGTAAACTTTAATAATTGAAACAACTTATCATTAGCATTGGAGAAATTTTTCAAAAAAATATTATACCTTAAAAAATCATAGATTATGTATAGCTTAATTTCATAGTGAAAATTTAATCAAAATTTGTTCATTTTTTTAAATTACATTCATTGGGTGCCTTTGTGCTCAAGGGAAGAAATAAATTATATTTTAGAATTTCAAACTCCATGATTTTTTCCATCACAAATAATACTAACTTATATTTATTTTAGGTCATAATAATATTTGTATTTTTATACACATATAGTTTAGCAAACCTTGAGATGTTGATTTTGATTATGTTCCAAAATTTTTAGTTCTAAAAATACCCAAAGATAGATCTTCTAAGATTATATTGTTTTCATGGTGATGGATAAGAATGTGTTTCCATTTTATGTGGTGATGGTGTTTTTAAATTTAGTTTCAATGGTAGTTGATCCTAAGAAATATGTGGGTGTTCACCAAAATTCAAATTATTCAATTAATACTTTAATAATTTCTAATTATATTATGATTGCATTAATATATTCACATTATGATTATATTAAGTTGGAATCCTAGTGTTGGAACCCTTGTGTTGTATTTTTTTTTAATATTTTGCAGGTTTCATACCCCTTGGGTATTATATATCTAGGGACGAATATTAGGGTTTAGGCATTGCCCCAACTAGCAGGTTTGGGGGACTAGTGGACCCCTAATAAGGGGTTCAACACCCAAGGAAAAATAATGCATAAGGAATGCATGTTTTAGTGATCCATGGGTATTTTTACCTATAGTTATAATGTGGTACATGTTATGAGCCATAGTTTTATTTGGAACCATTATGGGATTTATTATTAGGCCATGGTTTTAGTACCCATGGTATTATAATATTGCTTAGATATTTACCTATTGATGTGTCTATATATACTAAAACATGTAGTAGGGGTACATAGGAATTAAAAAGTAAATTATTGTATTACAAATTGGTTAAGTTAATACAATAGTAATTAAGGTTATTGTGCTATATTATTTTATGTAAGGGTTTCCAAGGTGAAATTTTATGTACCGTGTAATATTGTGTGTGTGGAATGTATCCTATCAAATTTTTAGCATAAAGGTTTATTATTATTTATTATATTGTATTCGTTTATTAGTTATTTTCTTTTTATTTAGGAGGAAGTCATGGAGAGTAACAACATCAAAATTTTCAAACCCAATAAAGTATTTTTGGAGGATAATTTGGATCCAAAGTTCATAAAATTTATTTATGAGACTGGGAATCTCAAGTCCTTACAAACGTCATTAAAATTCCATGTGGTTCCTAGAATAATGATGGTAAAGGAATAGACCAATGCCATTCACATGCCCCTAAACTAGAATGAGGAACTCAATTTTTAGGTGAATGAATGTATAAATAGGGAAGTAATGAAAGTTTATTTGGGAATTGTGACACCACCCAATATTGTGGTGAGGTTATATGGGGTCATTCATGGAATTGATATAATAATGGTTCCAAAATTTGTTAAATATGATTTCAATAAGTGTAGGAATGGTAGGCTAGTAGTTTAGGCTATGAAACTAGAGGGAGTTCCTAAAATTGATTATTGTCATCTTAAAAATAATATTCAATTAATAGGATTATGATAATAGTCATTGAACTCAATATAATAAGTATTCCCTTGTACATATTAATTCAATATCACCTACCTATACACCTAGGCTTTATTAAGGGCACCATTCATTTGATGGGGATAGGTAGGTGAATGATTGCATTCGTACATTTATGAAATATGGTGGCTATAATGATATGGTTGACATATTTGTGAATTTTACCTTAATGGCCTGTAATATGTACAATATTGTTTTAAATGGTCTCCATCTCACTATCTTGGCTCCTAATTATAGGTAATGGAACTTAATATAGACTAGCTAAGTGACTTATAACACATTATATATTACCATATGATTATATAGTATTAGACTAAGGATATTTATTATACTATAGTGAGGTAGTTCATAATGTTTAATTATTATGCTTTACATATTTATCATAAGGTGGTTAACCAAGAATCCAATGGTACCATTATATTTTTAGAGGGAGAGGAGATTGTCCATATACATGGTCATGACATTATATTTATTAAAGGCTTTGACAAGGTCATGTTTCTACAAAGTCACCATGTTTAAGTTAGGAATTTTTAACAAAACCAAGATAAAAAATAATACAAGGAAAGAAAACCAAGAAAAGGGATTTTTTTTGTATCAACATGCAACCTCTTAGAGAGGTTTGATCATAATCCTCTTATCTCAAGTTTTTAGTGAGTTGGGATTTATGTAATGATATTATATTTTATATCACATTTCCATGACCTTATTAGTAGTAATAAATTTACAAAATAATATATCAATTGGGGATGGTAAATTATGATAATAGTTTTGAGATGAAATGGATTATTATCAACACCAATTTGTAAAAAATAATGTTCATGTTTTTATTGTTTTTGTTGTTTATAATGAAAAAAACTTATAAGACTATGTTAGAGGATTAGAATCATGGTGGAACATTTTACTAGTTAGTGATTTATAACCAATCATTATTTAGGAAGAAAACAAGAAAATGTAGGTCTAAGAATGATTAACAAGCTATAAAAATAAATAAATGGGAAATGTATCAAATATCATTATCAAATATTTATTCTATTGTTCTAATGTATGAATAAAAACATTACACAAGGAGATCGTAGGTATGTTGCTTCTTTAGGATATTTGTTTTATTTTATCCATTATAACTATTCAATGGCTTCCTATCTAAGAAGGTGAAGAGCTATAAATTAAAATTGAAGATATTTAATAATTTCTTATGAATGAGTTAGACAAATGTTTTATAATTTTATTTTGTGGAATAATCTATTTTTAACCACTCAAATGATGCTAAGGAAGACATGGATGGAATTAGTTTTCAACCCTTTATTGAATAATTTTGGTTTTATCTAATTTATGTTACATAACCTAAAAGAGATACTTATGATAATGTTTATAACTAAAAAACATTGATGATGTTCCTTTAATAATACAAAAGATAGAGGTTATAGCTATTTTCACATCTAGGGAAGTTATGGAATTATAGGTATTAATTCTTGTTGAACTAGAAGCTCAAGCTCTTTTTGGTAATTTTTGAAATTTTCTATGAACTAACCAAATGGTTTTATATGATGTAGGTAAGTAAAGGCCCTTAAATAAACAAAATACAAAATTTTAGAAAAAAATTTGGAAGAAGCACATGAGCATAGAATTAATTTTGAAATGGAAAAAACATTCACTTAGAAATAAAATATTTTTCAAGTTTCTAATCAGAGATGCATTGATCTAAAAAAGAAAACGTAAAAATTTTACCCATGAACATCATAATACTAATAATTTTATCATCCATAATAGTACTATTTACCATTTACTACAAACACATATCTAGACAAAGACAAATCCCAAATAATCATGTTATTTAAAACACATACCTAAATTTACCCTACACTAAACAACTAAGTTACAATTTCATGTTTTACTAAATAGATATTTTCATGTATATTCCCAATTAAAATAGATAATGCATGGCTAAAATTAGTTTATTTAACTTTTTTTTATGAAATTTGATGCATCATCTTTAGTACATTTAATGAATTGAGATATTTATCTATCATCTATAATTGAATAAGCTATCCAAATTTAGAGCAATAGGTTGTGCATGATTTTGTGTTGTCACAAACACTAGAGATAGTTTGCCTCCCTTTACATGTTAAAATATTTTTGTGTGTTTTATTGGTCATTTCGTACATTAGAGATTCAAATTTATCTATATAAACACCCTAAATGTGAATATCTAATGGTATGGAATGAACTCTAGGTGGAAAATTAAAGATACCATGAATAGTATCACCAATCCAATCACCAATATATTTAGCATTCAAATGTGGAGTATATATAAATAAAATGCATATATGGTTTTTTATTTGACCTAAAATATATCTCATTCTATAAATAATTATTTCCAAGATGGGATGAACCTATCCATTAATTAAGTTAAGATCATCCATAATGAAAGGTTGACTTGTTGGACAAGTTTACGCTACTTCCATTTATGAGATAGATAATCCCATTTCTCAAGTGTAATTATAATAATTTGAAATTTATCAAGAACATTCAAATCAATGAAAATTTATCTGATTAGTTCAAACACTTTCCATTCCAAACTTATTCTCCCATTCACAATATATTTCCTTAGTAAGAGCTTATATAAGAATAATATAAACATATCTAAATGCACTATTTGTGCTTTCTTGTTGTAATATAAATAAATAGAGCTAGATACAAATATTATTACCACTAATAGTGAGTGTTACAACCAAATTATTATCATCTATGTTATAAATGACTATAAATACCTAGGGTTAAATAATAATAAAATTCTTGAAATATTTATACAAAGTTTCATATGAAGGATTTATTAATGAAAAAACAATAAGTGGTTGTAACTATAAAAATTTATTTGGAGGCGGATAATCATATGCTATAATAAGGTCTCTAAATAAAACTAAAAAAATTAATTTGTGAGACAACATGGATAAAATACTAAGTCAACAAAGGTTCATATATTGGGATAATGAAGCTCAGGTTATGATCATATTCAAAATACACTATTTGTGATTTTTTGTTGTAATCTCAATAAATAGAGATTGATACAAATAGTCTTACCACTAGTATTGAGTGTTACAACCAAAATACTATCATCTATATTGTAAATGACTATAAATACCTAAATAATAATAAAATTCTTGAAATATTTATACAAAGTTTCATATGAAGGATTTATTAATGCAAACAGAATAAGTGGTTATAACTATAACAAAGTTTTAGGGGGATAATCATATGCTATAATAAGATCTCAGAATAAAACTATAAAAATAATTTGTGATCCCAACCACTTCTTAGAGACAATATGGATAGAATACTAAGTCAATAAAGGTTTATATATTGGGATAATGAAGCTCAGGTTATGATCATATTCAACATAAAATGATCATGATGGAATACAAATTCACCATAATTTTCTTCAACTATAATTCAAAAAGGTTCCACATATCTGTGAACCTTCCTATCCCATTGAAAATATGGGGTGATTTTTAGTTCCTCTTTTAATATTGTACATATTATTAGTTGAAAATGAGAAAGATGATCTAAATTTAGAAATAAATGAACAAACTTATGAATGTGTTTAACCATTTTTCATACTACTCTAAAACACACATACCCATACCCAGACACCTACTCCCCCTCCCGCCCCACAACACATATATAAAGAGTTTAGGGATAGGGATACTTATCTTGGGGAAAATAAATATTGTAATCAAAGGTATATAATATTGTAATTGCATGAAAATATAATATAAACTAACTTAATAATTTTAAGATAACATACTACTCTAATATATGCATATGTATGTATCTATGTTTATATATATATATATATATATATATATATAAATTAAATATAGAGTTTAGGGATAGGGATACTTACCTTAGGTTGTATTATTAGTGCATCAATGTCCCCCTTGTTTCAAGTGAAAATTTATGAGATATGTTGTAGGTGAAACTAGATTTATAATAATTATCCTTGGTAAAGACTAGGTGTTCCTTTTTGGGTAGACTCTCTCAATAAACCTCCAAATACCTTTGGAAAACATAGACCTACACAAGTATAATCTCCTATATGATAATTCATCTTTTTATACTAAAATAAAATTTCCTTGTGCATACAAAGTAGAAAAGTGTTGTGCTTCTATTAAAATGGAATTAAAGAACACTATAATACCATTACAACTCATAAAAGTTAATTATGAAATATATTGATGGACGTAAGTATTGATTAATTTGACCCCATGGTCAAATAAGTTAACCCCTTGTAAGTTCAAATTTTTCATGGGGTCTCCTAGGTCATAAATGTTCACTATGGTCATTAGTGAGGTCATATAACATGCCTTACCCATATCACATTTCTCTAGGTTGATTTTATGTCCTTTTGGGTCATTTTAATGAAGTTGTATGGGTTTTAACCAAATTAAAAGTGTGTCAAAGTGTAATTGAACATGTTTGATGTTAGGTAGGCATCAGGAACAATTTTAAAACTTATATTCTATAGGTTCAATGTTGAAATCAATAAAATCAATTGAAAAAGTGGGAGTTTCTAAAGTTGTATGGACTGCAACATAGATTTGGCATGTGGGGAAGCTTCATTAATGTAATTTTAGATCCCAATAGTTCATAGCTAATATTGAGAATATTTTAAAACTCCAAAACTACCAAAAATTAGTTCATCTCTCTCTCTTTGCTCACTTTGGCATGTTAATAAGGTCAACTAGTTTGTAACTAGTATGAATAGGAGAGGTAGAGTTGAGATGAATGCTTTTGCTAGATGAGAGTAGTCTGCATGAGATCTCATTATATGATCCTAGTTTTAGAATGGTAGTTCATACTTAATGAACAGTCTTTAAGAATGATAGTGACTCTAAAATGTGTGCACATCCCTATTGGCTTCAATTTTCTCTTATGTTTGCATTGGTTTGAGGTTTACAAGTTATTTATAAAGTTTTATAGTGTATTTTCACTCCTATCATGTGGTTATTAAATTGATTTTCATGTTTGAAACATGATTTGATAAGCAATATCAATTCTTTTTGCTAGAGGGAGCATGATTGGTGTGAAAGATAAGGTTTCAAATTTTTAGAGTTCATCTTTTACATATGAAATGACTTAAGATCAAGATAATGTGCATTTGTTTCATCTCCTTAGTGTAAGATGAACCTCTATATTAGTTGATCATACATGTAGTTGTTTGAGATCATGGAGAACCTACAGTCTCACTATCACTCAAGCATAATGTATATTGAGTATGTACATGTCAAAGGTTGGAGATGTTTATGGTCTATAGGAGACTTACACTAAATATCCAAAGCCCTGATAGATATCTATTATCCTTAAAGACTATAACATACTCAAAGTCTCCATCACCTTCAAAAAAAGGACTAAGCATTCAGAACTATTAAAATACTACTCTCAGTCAAATATGGATGGAGACCTACAAAAGTGAAGAGATCACAGAAGCCTAAAGCACTATGAAAAGAGATCCAAAAATTAATATTTTGAGTATAATCACAAAATAGTTGTCATATCAACTTGTTGAAATGGTGAACCATCTTCAAACCTTAGCCAAGGATAATATACTTGAGTTTAATGTTTATAGAGTTTGAAATTTGTTCATTGAGAAGTTTTTCCTTAACTTCTCTGAAAGAGGTTTTGCTCTTATAAAATGTCATTTGTAAGTGAGGGAATATGGGACCTAGATAGTCTTAACGATTTCATCCTTACAACCTAAGTCTAAATATATTATATTGAGTATAAGAGGAAGTTGATATACCATATAAGATGATGTTTTAGTTGTTTCTAACCTAGGTAAATCTTCATTAAAAGTGTTCAGTAGCTACAGTTCCCTCAAGATCAAAATGAACCTATCGCTCATAAGCAAGACTAAGAGGTAAATTGGCACTAGAGAATGTTAGCATAGACCTAAGGAAGGAGTGAGTTCAAACAACTATATAATGGTATTATTGACTCAAGAGTAACTTAGGGAATTAAGTATAGTACGCTGGTATGAAACAAGCTCCTAAAGGAATCCCATGTTCCCTAAGATGTACACCTATAGGTTGATCCATATTGTAGACTAGCCTAAACATGAAGGATGCTAGGTGATTGATGAGTAGAGGGGAAAAATGATGGATGTAACATATTTAATACACTCTAAAAATTATACCACCATATTTTATTGATATTATTAGAGGTAGGAAATAGGTTAAATGTTAAGCAAAGTTGGTTTTGAGACTCCACCTATAGTTAACTAAAACCCTGCTCACAGTCACAGTCCTAAAATTAGTCTTGAGGAGTTTGAAGGCTTAAGGGTGTTATAATAATTTCCAAGATTTAAAAATTTGTAAAAAGCATTTTAATAATCTAATATAAGTCTCCATGATCTCTTTTAAACTATGTCAATAAGGGAGATACTCTATGTTTTATCTTAAATAGGTACCACTCCATGAGCAACAAAACTATAGGTAGGGTATATGAATGATGAGTGGATGAAGGATAGAGATTTGAATGTTATTAATATGATGTATACAATTATAATAAATATGTATATATTTTTATAAGGCCCTAAAGTCATTGTAAATACTCAGAAGGGTCAAACACACAATCAAACTCAATTAGGCCTATTAGGCCTAGAAACTCAGGGTGTCTAACTAAATTATAAAGACCATGATATCCTTATAATCCATTTGAGAATATTTAGGATAAGTTAGAGTCTCCAAGAACCATTATTTTACATAGGAATAACATAGAGTGGCCAATTTGACCTAAAACCATATGAAACCTACTCAAAATGCATAAAAGGAGCTCAAAAGCCATGCTATTTTGCTCACATCTATACAAAAATATACATGGTGCCTCAAGGAGTTGGGAATAGTTTAATTGGGTCCTTAAATAGTTCTTAGTAGAATTGGTTCAAGGATTGAATGTTTAAGCTTTATGAAATATCACTAAGAACCATAATAGCTCAAGGCCCTCTTAAAACCCTTGTTTAGACCTGATGGAGAAGATATGAAAGGAGATACATTAAAAGGTGGTAAAATGGTCATTAATGTGATTTAGATATGTCTATCACTCATTTAGGCTCCTCACCATTTAGATATTCCCTATTATCTCCTGCATGGACAAGTCTAACACTGAGTTTCTTATAAATTTTGAGGTAAATTATAGGTACAAAAGGAAATGAGTAGATAAAAGTCATTAAGGGAGGTATTTAGGGACTTATTATAACTACTTATACTCATCTCTCACCCTAGATAATCATATAAACTCATATATTAATATTTTCATTATAATTAGTCTTAGACAGACATGAAAATATAAGTGACTACCTAGTGAGGAGATGAGAGGTCTAAAATTGGATCTTTATGAAGTATAACTGATGGAGTAGAAGACATTATTAATTTTAAAAGATGTCTTAACACCTCTTATATAGATTTCCTTAATCAACTGATAGTCACATTGATGAAAAATGTGAAGATTGAAGCCTAGTGGGCTAATAAATGGTTGTAGAGAATGAACACAAGTGTCAAGAGGAAGGCTATCAGTTAAGGGAGTATTTGATTAATGTCACATATTTTTTAAAACCTTCCTAAGATATTTCATATGTGTCAAGGATTATTAAGGTAGTTTTAATTAGTCAAGTGATGATTCATCATGAGTACAGTTCTAAGAATGCTAATTGAGATCTCTACACCAATTTTAGGAAAAGGATGTGATTTTGATGGACACTTATCCATGATAACCTATTGAGATCTTTTACACTTCATTATCTTAAAATTTAACTATTTTCTAAGTCTTAACACTTAGATTTGTGACCTTTCCACTTCCCTTCTTCTCTCTCCTCTCCTATGCTCTATAAATGTAAGCCATTTTGAATTTTATAAAGGAATCCACACCTAATATGACAAATCCCTACTAATTTGAATATTATATTTCCCTTTGAAATAAATATTTATAATCTAGTTTTGAGTTCATAATATTCTTAGCTAAGTGTGTGAAGTGGTGTATGTGGAATCACAAGTGATAAGTACTAATCCTTGTCTTCTCTTTACTCTTCTATGTTTAATGCAAATAGTTTTCCCTCTAATAGGTCATAAAGTTTATCTAGTGTATTTGTCCATCTATAAGTGTAAGGAGTAGCACTAGTGTCTGTAATTTGACCTTGTTATCATGTTATTGTAATTGATGTGAAAAAGGTGCATCATGTAAAGGAATAATGGTCATTGATGTCAAAGGTATGTTTGGTCAAGTGATTGAGCATGGTAGTGGCATAAAGAGAGTGTTGATCATTGAGTTAGTATTGTGGATATGATTTTCCTATTGATATTGTGCTTTTAGTTTGTAGCATGATGTTGTCAAAGGTAATTAGTGATCAAGGTTGATGTTTTCATAAGAGAATTTGAAGGCAATAGATAATTTGAAGGCAAATAATGTATTATGGTTGCATGAAAGGATAGGTCATTAATTTAAAGATTGATTTAAAGGTTTATGTCAAAAGTGTATCATGTCAATATTGACTATATAATATCAATAATAATTTTGTGATGGTTGATATCAAAGGTAACTAATGACAGATGACAGTATGTGATATGTCAAGGTAAATGAAAGAGTATGTGCATGAGATAAAAAAGAGTTACCATGATTTTTGCCATGAGAGATAAGAGTGTAATCATAATAATAGAAGAGTGTGGTCATGAGATTTATCATGAGTGCATGGAAGAAAGATGTCAAGTCATATGAAGTTTGGTCATGTGGTTTTAGGTCTATATTAGGATGTGGAATATTGTTTTCATCATAAAGAGAATGGTGAAATGATATGAGTTTATTGTGATGTCTTATGTATACTTTTTTGATTTTTTATTTAGTTCATGACATGGAAGGAACATTTCAAGGTGTCAAATGCATTTGAAGCTTGATCAGTGATGGCATGGTGAAGGTGTGAGTTGGTGGCATGATGAGGTGAGTGAAATTAGGCATGTGATATGTTGTGTAAGTTTTTTGATCATGAGAATAATGTGTGGATTCACTCATAAGTGTTTCAAAGTGAGTCTTTGAAGGTAGGTCCTTTAGTCCTGGTGTGTACCTAGACCATTCTTTAGCCTTACCTAGCCTAATGAAGCATGAGGATCAGATTTTAAGGTGAATGTGTGAAGGATATAATGGATATAGGTAATTAAAGTTGTTTTAGGAGTGGTAATGAAGTATGAGGCTATGGTTTTTAGGAAAAATAATGGAAAGTTATTTTGAGGTCTCTCGAGTGCATAAAATGAAGGTATGTAAACTCAAAAAGGACTTTCAATTATTCATTGGAATGTGTAACATTTACAAGGTAACCTAAGATAATAATTATATATGGGGAAGGGTAATTTATAATATCTATAGGAATTTTTTTTAATTTAAGGGACATTACTTTGTGAGCAATCGTTAACACCAAAACATGTGTTAAACCTCCCTAAAACCCTAATAAGGACCCCATGTGAAAGATGTTACTAAAATAAGATTAAAATGGATTAAAATGATTATTAAACATATTTTAGATCATATTTTACTCTCTCAATCACATCTAAGTGCTATTTAGTTGTCAAGTGAGTGAGAAGACCTTATAGGAAAGGGCTTGTTTGTGAAAAATTTATTATAGCAATCAAAAGTTGACTTGGTGAAAGTATCTAAATTGATGGAGGAAGAATTTATAGTTCCATAGTTCATGTCAATTATAGTTTTTAAATATTTTATGGGATTTAGGTGTTCAAAATTGGTGATCTAAATAGGCCAATCGCTAACAGGCCTAATGAAGCAAATAATACAAAACTTGGGCATAAATGAGAAGGTGAATTTGAGTGTATTTTAATGGTAGAATGATGAAACCAAGTGCATGAATATGTTAAAGAATTTTATGTCATGTTAATTATTTTAATAATATTTTTGGTTAGGAAAAGATAAAAATGTTGAATCCAAAATGTCTTACTTGGTTCAGTTTGGTCTGTGAGATATAAGGTCATGAGATTGGTCTAAAAGACTAATATTTTGCTATTAGACCATATGATTTTTATTTTTGAAGATGTTTTAAATATGTCATAGAATATTTTTAATTCATTAAAAGTATTTGAAAGTTATCAAATAGGTGTTGGAGGTCAAATGTTTCATGATTGTGTTTTGAGTATTCTGACAGTTCTAAGTGAGTGTATTGATGAGTTGATCTTGAAGCCTTAAGCTCTAAGTGAAAGTGTATAATGTATTTGGTAATTAACCTAAGGTGATTTATATTTTTTATATATATTTTTTATCATATTTTAGTGGCTTAAGTATATTTGAGCTTTAGTATTGAAAGGTAGACATTTTGGTGTACACAAGCCTAATAGGATGAGTACTATTGAGGGGCTTCATGAAGGATTTGGATGCAAAAGGTGTTATTGAACTTAGAGGATGTTGTATGAGGTATATTTGGATGTTTTTTGAAAGTCATTTTCAATTTATGGAGTTGTAATGTTTTCCAAGGGATCAAATGGCAACGTGTTGATAAGAAGGCCTAATGCAATTAGGTCTCCATGAGATCTAAAAGAGGAATAAGGCTTATGAAGTGTTGTGGACAAATAATTATGATTTATTCATGTTTTTAACATGTGTTAATAACTATTTTGTAATAATTTTTTTTTTGAGTGTGTTTGGCCAACCAAGAGGTGTTTGAGTAAGAGTCTTGTATAGAAGTAAGGCATTTTAGGCCTATATGGATAGGTGAGAGCAAGCGAATGGATGTATAAATAAATAAGACTAATTAAGTTGGGTAACATGTTGTAAAACCTTAGGAGAGAGTGTATAATCATTTCATTAATATCATATGTGTGTTTTATAGTTGAAGATCAAGTTCATATGACCTATTCAGTCTTAAAGAGGGCTAGTTGAGGGAAGAAGCCTAGAGGCAATTTTGAGAGATATCAAGTGGAGTAAAGATAAAAGAGTGATCATCATATGTTGAGAGGCTATAAAAGTTGCATAAAATATGTGTTCTTGATGTATAATAGTGGATATAGTATAGATATATTAGATAGAGTGTTGAGTGGAAGAGTAGAAGAAAAAAGTTAGATTGGATGAGTTGGTGCTTGGTCAAAGAGGGACTTGAAGATTCCTTATAGGTTGGTGCTTGAAAAATTAGTCTTGGATTATTTGGTGATTATTAAAGAGGGATTCATATTTTCCTTATAGGTTGGTGCTTTAAAATGTGTCCTTTAACTGATTTGGTGCTTAGTCATAGGGGGTTTCAGCCTCCCAGCTAGTGGGTGCTTGCTAAAGTCAAGCGGGTGCTTGATAAATTTGGGGTTGGTGCTCCATGTTGGGTTAATTATCAAATAAATTTGATAAATTATATTATAGGATATTTTTTCAAAGATTTTTGTTAGTGATTTTTATTCTCCATGAGGTTTCCCATATATTTGACGTGTTATCTTCTTTCATGCTTATGTGATTAGTTCTTAATAAATTATTAGATCACTAAGTTACTTGTAATGATTCATGAATATTCGAGGGTAATTGGTTGAAGTTTTGAAGATTGATTCACCCCCCTCTTATTCATTATGCTTCCAATAATTGGTACTAGAGCTTGGTCCTTTGAAGTAGGCCTAACAACTTGAAGTAGATCCTTGAAGCACCAACTTGTCTAGTCAACAAGTACAAGGAGGTTTCTTAATCAATAAGGATCCTCTCTTCAATAAGACTAACTATGCATTTTTGAGCATCATAATGAAGACCTATCTAATGTAATTATGTTAAGACATGAAAATCTATTTTTTATGGATTCACTTCACCTTCTACATCACCAACGGATGCAACAGGCAAGAAGGTAAGTGAGAATAACTCTAAGGTAATGAATGTCATTATATGTGGTCTTTTAGAGAATTTTTTTATAAAGGTCATACATTATGATACAACCAAAGGTATTTGAGAAATTTGTAGACCATTTATGAAGGAGACATCAATGTCAAGTTGGAAAATTTGTAGACCCATTGAAGGTAGTTTGAAAGTCTGAGAATGAAGGAGGATAAAAACATTGCATCTTATCTGTTAAGAGTAGATGAAGTGGTAAATGTCATCAGAGGTCTAAGAGAGAAGTTGGAAGAATAAACTATAGTTAAAAATGTATTATTATCCCTAAAATATATTTTTGATTCAAAGGTGTATACTATGAAAGAGATCAAAGATATTAACATAATTTAGATGGATGGGCTTCATGGTATCTTGACTACCTATGAAATGAGAACAAGTGATGGAAGACATTCCAAGAAATAAGCTACATTCAAAGCTAAGAAAAAATCACAAGATAAGTGGTCAAGGATGATGTTGACATAAACATTGATGATGACAAGATAGAAGCCATGTTTTTTAGAAAACTAAGAAAAGGATTAGGTAAGTATAAAGGCAAGTTTCTATTCAAATGTTTTAACTATAGTAAGATTGGTCACTTTGCCTCTAAATATCCTAACAAGGATAAGACTGAGCATGATGAAGAAAATGATTAACATCATGGTGATGATAATATCTATATGATTGATAAGAGCAAAATGGGTTTTAGTAAGTATTAAGGTAAGAAAGGGTCATTCAATAATAAGAGAAGTTTTTATACCAAAGAGGACAATAGCTTATCTAGTGTGAGTGACACAAGTACATTTGATAGTGATGATGATAGTAATGATAATGAAAATAATGAAACCTTATTCATGGATATAGAAATAAATAATGAGGGTTGTTCAAAAGGGAAAAGTCTTATGGATGATGAATAATTAGATGAAGAAGAGGTTGAAGTGAAACTTGAGGCAGAATTAGTGAGTGTTCTAGAGGAGTTAAAGTTTCAAAAGAAGGAAGAATCAGAAAATGAGAAAATTTGTTAAGATTTATGAGGATCAAATCAATATATTTTAAGAGATACTAAGTAACGACACTGATGAACATGAAGATATCATAAAATATTTGGAAACTTATATTGAGATTATCTTTGTAAGTCTTAATAACAAGGAAGAGGAATGCACCAAGTTTGGAATATAAATGGAGTCCTTGAAGGCAGAATTGGATCAATCAATAGTTTATTTGAAGACCCATTAGAAATTTGAAAAGATTAATAAAATTCTTGGTGATATTTTTAGTAGTCAAAGGTTTCCACATGATAAGATAGGTATTAGATTCAAAAAAGACAAAAAATATCACAAGGAGAGTCAGACCTCAAAGACCTTTGTATAAAATCTCAAATCTGAGACTCAAAGTGATCATCAACAAGTCAAGAGTACCAACATGAAATTCAACATGAAGAGACCAATAAATAATCCTAATAAAATGAGGTATTTTAGTTCTTTCAATGGTTATTATTTTATTTATCATAGATTTGGTCATATATCAAGTGATTGTGGAATGGTTTCAAGGGATGAGTTATAATGGGACCATTGGAGGAGTGATTAGTCAAGAGGTAAGTATAGTAATGGTGTTCTCTATAGTTTTCATAATATGGGACACATTACAAGATTTTATCTTGATAGAGTTAGAAGGCCCTTAAGACTTAATGAAGTATATGGATCTCCTAGAGTGCATAAGAAGGGTAAAACATTGGTATGGAAGCCAAGGAAAGTCAAGATTGATCATATTGATTCTAAGAGTCAAGATGGATTACTTTCTAAGATAGATCAAGGATCAAAAGTGAAGGAATATCAAGAACACTCATTATTTACATATATTGACTAGGTAATCAGAGAGAAGAAGGATGCCAAGGTGGATGAGTCAAATTCTTTATTTAAGCCTAAATGGATTCTAAAGAGGGACTATCAATCTCATAATTTCAAGATGGATAAGAAGAGTGGTTTGGAGATCTGGGAATCTCTGAATTTCATGATGTTTTGAGATCCTTATGGAAAGGGTTGACTTCATTAGACTTCATGGTGACACTCTTATATCAGTAGAAGCATGAGGTTGTAGTCAAATAAGTATTCAACTTGAGAGGATTTTGGGTTATCTATGTTGCAAGGTATGAATTTATTTATTTATATATTATATGTATATGATAAGGTGAAAAGAGTTTTGGTTAGTATGAGAATTGATTCTAGAGATCAGTTCATGAGGAGTCATGGTATAGAATACAAGTATGAGCATATGATTGTGTCTAGAGACATATGGAATATGGGTTAGTCTGCAAGACCAATATGGTCATAAAGACAAGTTAGATGTTGTTGACAGAGCTGGAATCATGATGAAATCTTGTTGAGTTGATTGGTATATGAGAGGTAAGCAAAAATTTGTTCTATGTTTCTAATAGTTGATAGCTTGATTTGTGTTTAAAATTGGTATTAGTATCAAGTTTCTTGAAGTAATTTGAGGATGGTTTGAGAGTACTAATGACTCAAGAGATGAGCACAAGCTAATAAGATAAAGTTGGAGTCCCTAATTTTTTAGTTGGTGTCAGAGGTGGGGTATCCTAGTGACTGATCAAGATTTTTATCTATATTAGTCATATCAAGGACAAGGTGAGTGTTCCTATGTATCTAAATTCATTTGAATAAGGTATGCATGGAGTTATGTGGAGCATTTTAATGAGATGATTCATAAGATTAATATTATTCTTCTTATTGAGTTATTATTACAAACTATGTGATTATAGATGCTATAGGTGTCTCTTTGTCATTATTGTCAAAGAGAGAATCAATTGAAAAAAGGTTATTTTGAGAAAAGAGATAAGTTCTAGGAGAAATTTTAGAATGGGGAGAAGTATATTAAATAGAGATGTTTCTAAGAGTGGTTTCCATTGAGTGACTCAAGAGAAAAGTATGGAGTTAGAGGGATTTTTGTAGTTCTATGTTATGAAGTGTCAATATAGTGATGTAAAAGTCATAAGAAACATAGTTTCTTGAGGTACAATTCAAGTGTTATATATTTTTTCTACAATAACTGGTATGAACATAAGGTGAGTTTTTGTAAGCATTTCATTGTGTTTATTGAATTTTAGGTCCAAACATTATATGTAAATTTTTGGAAGACCCTTTATCATTAATGTCAAAAGGGGGTGAATGAACAGATGGGGGAAGTACCATTTTGAAGTGATTTTAGATTGTACTATGTTTTCCATAAATGACAAAGGGGGAATTTTTTAGTTTTTTGTTATCATTGATGTTAAAAGGGTGTATCATGTAAAGGCATAATGGTCATTGATGTCAAAGGTTTATTTGGTCAAGTCTTTGAGCATGATAGTGGCATAAAGAGAGTGTTGATCAACGAGTGAGTGTTGTGGATATGAGTAGCCTATTGAGATTATTTTTTTAGTTGGTAACATAATGTTTTCAAAGATGATTAGTGATCAAGTTTGATTTTTTCATGATAGAATTTGAAGGCAAAAGATAATTTAAGGGTAACTAATGTATTATGGTTTCATTAAATTACAAGTCATTGATGTTGAGGTTGATGTCAAAGGTGTATCATGTCAATATTGATTATTTGTGATATCAATAAATTTTTTATGATGGTTGATATTAAAGGTAACTAAGGAAAAATGGAAGTATGTGATATGTCAAGGTACATGAAAGAGTAGGTGCATGAGAAAAAAGAGTGTTTCCATGAGAGAGAAGAGTGTCATCATAAGAATAAAAGAGTGTGTTAATGATAGTTTTCACGAGTAAGGTCATTCATGAAAGAGAGAGTGTTATGTATTGTGATGTTTGGTGTCAAATGTGTTTAGGTGCATGGAAGAGAGATGTCAATTCATATGAAGCTTGGTCATGTGGTTTTTGCTATGCATGAGGCTATGGAAGATTATTGTCATCACAAAGAGAATAGTTTAGTGATATGAGTGTGTTTTTATGTCTTATATCTAATTTTTTAATGTTTTATTGAGGTCATGACATGGAAAGAATAGGTAAAATTATAAAGTGCATTAGAAGCTTGATCCTAGTCATGGCATATTGAAGATATGAGTTGGTGGCATGATGAGATGAATGAACTTAAGAATATGAGAGGTTTTGAATATTGTATGATCATGATAATAAGGTTTGTATGCACAAATAAGTGTTTTAAAGTGAGTCTTTGAAGGCAGGTCCTTTGGTTTTGGTCTACACCTAGACCATTCCCTAGCCCTGCCTAACCTAATGAGGCATGATGACCATATTTCAAGGTTAATGTGTGAAGGAGATGATAGATAGGGGTAATTAAAGTTGTTTCAATATTTATCATGAAGTATGAGGTTATGGTTTGTAGGAAAAGGCATGGAAAGTGGTTTTGAGGTTTCTCAAGTACATAAAATGAAGGTATGCAAACTCAAGAAGGACTTTCAAGTGCAAATTGGCATGTTTAGCCTATCCATGGTAACCTAAGATATCAAGGAGATATGGGAAAGGGTACTAGATAAGATCTATAGGCATTATTTTTTGATTTAATGGGTAGTCCTTTATGAACAATTGTTAACACCAAAACCTATGTTAAACCTCCCTAAAACTCTAATAAGGACCTAATGTGAAATATGTTTCTAAAATAAAATATAAATGGATTAAAATGCTTATAAAACCTATTGTATATTGTATTGGAATCTCTCAGGCACATCTAGGTGGTATTGAGTTTTTAGGTGAGTGAGAAGACTTTATAAGAAAGATCTTGTTTTTGAAGAATTTATTATAGTAGTCAAAATTTAAATTGGTCAAATTAGATAAATTGATGGATGAATAATTTATAGAACCATATTTCAGGTCCATTATTGTTTCTAAATAGGTTATAAGGTTTAGGTATTAAAACTTGGTGATCCAAGTAGGCCATTTGCTAATAGGCCTAATGAAGCAAATACAACAAAACTCAAACAGAGATGAGAAGATTAATTTGAGTGTATTTTCATGGTATAATGATGAAACCAAGTGCATGGATATGTTTTTTATTAATTTTATGTAATTTGCATTATTTTAAGAAGATTTGTGGTCAATAAAAGAGATAAAAATGTTCAATCTAAAATGGCTTATCTAGTTTAGTTTGGTATGTGAGATATAAGGTTATGAGATTAGTCTAAAAATCAAATATTTTACAATTAGACCATATGATTTTTGGGTTTTAGGATGTTATAAATATGTCATAGAATATTTTGAATGCATTATAAGTCTTTTAAAGTGCTCATATAGGTATTGGAGGTCAAATGTTTCATGATTATTAGACTGAACATAAAGATTGAGAAGAGAACTGGATTGCATTACACAACACATATTCAAAAACCATACATTAAGGCATATTAAAGAGGAAATGAAATTAACCACTCAAGAAACATGGAAAGGGTGGGTGAAATAAATAACATCAGCTAGCATGAAATAACTAAGTCTGATTAAAATAAACTAACCTCTTAACCCAAGTGGTTAAGGTAACTAACCAAAGACCTATTACCTTAGTCAATAAAACAAGGTAAATACAAAATTATTCTAAGACCCTCCCTTAATGACAAAAAGAGAAACAAGATCAAGTTTATCTCTAAATTTTATGAACTTATCTTCACCAAGTGGTTTGGTCATTATATCAGTTGGCTACTTTATAGTGGGGTAGTAGAAGAGACTAATGTCTTCATTTGTAGCCAAATGTCAGATGTAATGATGGTGAACATCAATGTGTTTGGTCATATCATGGAATACTAGATTATTCACCATCTTCAGAACACTTTAGTTGTCATAGAAAATTAGAGTAGGCCTTGATGACTCAAAATAAGGATCCTCCAAGATTTTCTTTGTCCATATAGTTTCACAAGCTACACTGACCATAACTTTATTCTCTTCTTATATTGAAGATAATGACACTATAGTTTTTAGTTTAATCTACCATGATAAAAATACTAAACCAAGAATGAATACATAACATTTTGTATAATTTATTGAATCTACTCATCCTACCCAATCAAAGGTAGAATATCTTGAAAGCTCAAAATCTAATTTTTTTCATATAGTATGGAAAAGTCAAGAGTACCTTTGACATATCTTAATACCCATTTTTTAGATAACCAATGTACTTCCTATGGTTTATACATGAATCAAGATAGAAAACTCATTGAAAAATAAACATCTAGTCTAGTTGTAGTGAGGTAAATGAGACTACCCACTATCTACTGATACAACATTTTTATTGATTAGAGGTGAAGCAATGTCAAATAAAATTTTAGATCCAACTTTCATAGGTGTGTGACTTGGATTATAATCCATCATTCTAAACCTTTTTATAAATTATTTGTCATACTTATTTTGTGACATGAATACAACACTATCACCTTGCCAAAACTCAACACCTAAATAATATTTTAGTAGTCTTGAGTCCAACATGTCAAAATTACAACAAATATCATCCTTCATCTATTAAATAAGACTAGCACTACTCTTAGTGATGTCTATATCATCAACATATATAATGAGAATCAAGACATCATCACCAAACACCTTTACATAGAGATTTGGTTTAGAGTTACACATTTTAAAACTAGAGTCCCTAAGGTATGCATCTATCTTCATATACTAGGCTCGAAGAGCTTGATTAATCCCATACAAGGACTTGATCAACTTGTAAACAAGATGTTCCTTACTAATAACCTAAAAATCCTATGGTTGAACCATATAGACTTCCTCCTCCAAATCTCCATTCAATAAAGCACTCTTGACATCCATTTGGTGCACCTACCATCTAATATGAGTAGTAATAACAACAATAAAATGAAAAGTTACCATATTTATAGTAGGAGCAAAAGTATCCTCATAATCAACTACTTCCTCTTGTGTATAACCTTTTACAACAATTTTGGCTTTGTGTTTGTCCAAAGAACCATCTACTTTATATTTTACCTTGTAAATCCATTTATAACTAATGGATTTCTTTCTTGGTGGTAGATCCATGAGCTCCCAAGTCTTATTTTTCATCAAGGCATCATATTATAATTGCATGGATGATTCCCACTCATGCTTCCCTTTGGCCTCTAAAAAATAATTATGCTCAAATTTCATGTGAAACATTAATTGCTAGAGAAAAATTATCATGCTCATCTCTATTACCAAACTGCTTTCCTGATCTCAATCTTCTTCCTTCCATTCCTTGTGGCAAGTCTCCTTCCTTTAGTGTTTCTATTTTCATAGAAAACCACTTTGGCTTCTTTGGTTATTCTAATAGAACCTCACAATGACCTAAAATAATTACCTCCCTGGAATGTGATTCTACTGATGAACTAGAATCTTTTTAAACTTTCACACCATAACTTATAATAGAATCATTAAAAGAAAATAATGACTCAATATTAAAAACTATACTAGTTGTGAAGAATGGAATCTATTCATTTACTATGGCATATCTATTTACCATAACTTTGTTAGTATAAAAACCAAGTAATATATAGACATTTGACTAATCACTGTACCCAACAAACATGTATGCTTTGATTTTTGCATCGAAGTTACTTATCTTCTAATTAGGAATAAATGCAAAAGATACACAACCAAAAATTAGGAAAGCACTTACATCTAGATTTTGACTTAATGAGTCATATTCCCTAATGATTTGTAGGACTTGTATTAAGGATGTACACCATCGTATTCACTACTTCTGACCAATATCTATATGGGACATTTTTTCTTTGGACCATACAGTGATCCATGTCCATCACCATCTTATTTCACCTTTCCAAAACTCTATTTTGCTATGGAGTGTAAGGGGTAGTGTACTATCTATGTATGCCTTTAGTGGCACAAAACTCCTTGAACTATTCTGAGATGAACTCATCCCCATTATCCATTCTAAGAGATTTCACTAACCATCTCACGTATTTTTCAACCATAGATTTACATGTAAGGAATTTCAAAAAATAATCATATTTATTCACTAGAAAGTATACCCACTTTTTCTTAAAGAAATCATCCACTAGAAATAGAAAATAACAAGATCCAGAAGGGGTAGGTGTCTGTATTGGACCATGAATATCCACATGTACCAAATCCAATACTCCCTTTGCTCTTGAATCTTTACCAAAATAAAATGAATATCTAACTTGCTTCTCCAATTGATATCTAGTACATGATGACTATCCTAAATATAAGGAACCCCCTTAACCATCTTAGTCTTGCTTAATGTAGTCAAATACTAGAAATTCAAATTCCCATACCTTTCATTTCATATTAAACTTGTGTTATCAACCATAGTAAGTGCACTTTCCTTTGCCTTATATGAATCTTCAAGCTTCTACATGCCTTTCTCACCAATCTGAACAATAATATTCTTGTTATCTCTGGTAGTGACTAAACATTATTATCCTTGAAACTTTACAATATAATAAGATTTTAAAGTGATCTCACTAATTAAAAGTAAATTTTTATTCATATCAGGCACATACCTAACATTCTTAAATGTATACCAAAATATACCATTAAAATTGATCTTAACATTACCATATCCTTTCACAAAATGAGTCCTACCATCTCCCAAAGATACATATTCATTATTACAATCATTTCAACAAAATATACATACTAGTACTTATAGCATGTATAATGGTGATATGCCTCTGAATCAAAGTACCAAGCTTGATCCACTATATAATTACCACTGGAAGACATGAAATTAAAATCAAGATATTTTTTCTTGCCTTCACCTGTAGCTACATTCACATGATGAGATTTATTTATAGGGTTATCCATATCTTGTTGTCTTTTCCTATAATATTTCTTAAGGTGACCAGGTTACTTGTAGTAAAAACATTTCCACTTAGATCTCTTATTATAACCACTTACTTGTGAAGTTTTTATTAGAGAACTAGTAATTTTACAAAACTGCTTATCCTTTCCCTTGATGAAGAATGCCCTCTCTATAGAAGTAGATGTAGACAACACTGTCTACTACTATTGTCTCTCCTTCCACAATAGTAATGTGGAAAAAAATTCAAATTTTAAAGGATGCATCTCATCAATCATGTGCAAGGACTCCATAAATGGTTCAAATGAAGCTGGAATATTTTACTTAAATAGATCAATAAAATCTTACTCATCAATAGGCTTATGTATATCCTTCAACTGATCACTAATGTCCTTGATCTATAATAAAAACAAAAAAATAGAGCCACCTTCCTTCATCTTAGTATAAAATAACAAACTCTTTAAATATAATACCCTACCAGCTTCAAAAGTCTAGATTTAATAGTGAGATTAGTCCACAAAGTTAATGTAATGGTTGCATTTCTGACCTTTGAGATTAGATTATCTACCACTAATAGTTTTAATAACATAAGAGCCTCATGATGACATTTATCATAGTCATCATAACTAGTGGTAGTCCTTTGCTCTTTACCAAACATTATTTAATCAAGGTTTTGATATTCACATATCATCAAAACCTTGTGACTCCACAAACTAAAGTTCTTGTCAGTCAATTTATGAGAATCTGGTAGTAATAGGTGTTGAATACTGGCTATTTGACCTAGTTTTTCATGAATATAATTAAATTAAAAAAATTATAATGAATTTTATAAAAAATTATTCTGCAAACTAATTCTATATTGACACTAAAAAAATTTACCAATTTTTAGCAACAAACTCAATACCATTTGCAAGATCTCAAATTTTCTTTCACTAAAATAATTAAATCGAGAAACCTAAAAATCTGATTTAAAAAATTCTTTCTCCATCTACATCCAGATAAAAAATCCAAAAAATGGTGAAATTTTTAACTTCTTAAATGCTTATCTAATTATTAATCAATGGTAGGTCCCTAATAACCCCTTTTGGCTAAAGTTTTGATTTATTTCAATTAAAAATAATTGAAATAATAAAACTTTTGGTTAAAATTTCTTGAAAATAATAAGCTGATCATAAAATTGACCTACCTATGAAACTTTAGGCATGGATCTTGAGCTTGTTTCTCATCCAAATCATAAACCGTCTATACCTCTATTCAACTTATGAATTAACTCATAGTTTAGACTTTTATTTCACTAAAAATAATCAAGATTTGAATTTTTATCCTCTCCCCTAAACTATACAGTGTCATGCACCATATGACCTACTTAGAAAAATAAAAAACCTCCTCAAATAGCCTAAAATTGATTCCTCTGACCTTCTTTTGATCTTATTTGGTCTTTTAATCCTCCCAAGCAATTTTTTGGTCTTTAGGTTGAGCTTACAAAATTTTCTCCCTCGTCTGGCTCTCCACTAACCATATGAAGCTCTTCCCTAGCAATACATTGACCTCTCTAGCTTCCATAGACTACCACTCAAGCTCTACAAACCATGGACTCTGAATATGATATTATATTAAACATAGAGATTGAGAAGAAAACTAGATTGCATTACACAACACATATTCACAAACCATACATAAAGGATTATTAAATAGATAATGAAATGAGCCACTCAAGAAACATAGAAAGGGTGGGTGAAACAACCAACATTGGCTAGCATGAAGTAACTAATTATGATTAAAATAAACTAACCTCTTAACCTAAGTGGTTAAGTCAACTAACCAAAGACCTATTACCTTAGTTAATAACCCAAGGTAAAATACATAATTATGCTAATAATGAAAATGTTTTGAGTATTTTGGTAGTTCTAAGTGAGTGTTTTAATAAGTTGATATTGAAGCCTTAATCTCTAAGTGAAAGTGTCTAATTTATTTGGTAATGGCACTAAGGTGCTTTAGATTTTTTCTATATATTTTTTTGATCATGTTTGACTGGCTTAAGTATGTTTGAGCTTTAGTATTGAAAGTCAAACTTTTTGGTGTACATATGCCGAATAGGACTAAGTAATATTGAGGGGTTTCATGAAGGATTTGGACATAAAAGGTGTTATGAAACTCAAAGGATATTGGCTAAGTTATATTTGGATGTTTTATGAAATAGGTATGCCATTTATGGAGGTGTAATGTTTTCCAAGGGATCAAATGGTAATGTGTTGATAAGAAGGCCTAATACAATTAGGTCTCCATGAGACCTAAAGGGGGAATAAGGATTATGAAGTATTGTGGCTGACTAATTATGATTGATTCATGTTTTTAACATGTTTCAATACCTATTTTTTAATCAACAAAAGGTGGTAAGTGTGTTTGGCTAACCAAAAGGTGTGTGAGGAAGAATCTTGTATATAAGGAATTTTAAGCCTATTTGGATATGGTGAGATCAAATGAATGGATGTATAAATAAATAAGCTTAATTATGTTGTGTAACATATTGTAAACCCTTGAGAGAGTGGAGAAACATTTCATGAATATCATATAGGTGTTATGTAGTTGAAGATCATGGTCATATGACCTATTTAGTCTTGAAGAGGGCTAGTTGAGCGAAGAAGCCTAGAGGAAATTTTGAGAGAGATCAAGTGGAATAAAGCTAAAGGAGTGATTATCATATGTTGAGAGGCTATCATAGTTGTATAAGATAAATTTTCTTGATGTATGATAGTAGAAAGAGTTTAGACAGAGTAGATAGAGAGCTAAGTGGAAGAATAAAAGAAATAGATGTGATTGGTTAAGTTGGTGCTTGGTCAAAAAGATAGTTAAAGATTCCTTATAGGTTGGTGTTTACAAAATTTGTCTTGGATAAGTTTGTGCTTGGTCAACATGGAGTTGGATCTACCTTGTAGGCTTGTACTTGAATAATTTTCCTTTGATTGAGTGGGTGCTTAGTCATGGGGGTTGTAGCCTCTTAGCAAGTGGGTGCTTGATAAATTTGGGGTTGGCACTTCATTTTGGGTTAGTTTTCAACTAAATTTGATACATTATCTTGTAATATAGTTTTTCCAATATTTTTTTAGTGGTTTTTATTCCCCATGAGTATTTCCCATATATGTGATGTG
This sequence comes from Torreya grandis, assembly GCA_037957365.1. Taxonomy (NCBI): domain Eukaryota; kingdom Viridiplantae; phylum Streptophyta; class Pinopsida; order Cupressales; family Taxaceae; genus Torreya; species Torreya grandis. The sequence continues at coordinate 916,321 of JARHVA010005127.1, read as the reverse complement.
TTATCTTGTTTCATTCTCATGTGATTGGTTATTAATGAATTGTTATATCACTAATTTACTTTGAATGATTCATGAATGTTCAATAATAATTGGTTGAAATTTTTGAAAACTAATTCACCCCCCTCTTAGTCATTATGCTTACAAAATACCTCATGTTCACTCACCATGATAAGTACAATGCATATCACCTCCATGTTTGAAATACATATGTTAGAGAAATTTAGGATGTTGACACTAGTGTTATGAAGTCATGTTGCATAGTGAAAGTGTATGGTAGTCTAGTAGATATCTATCTACTTTATCTCCTCATTATCATAGGTTACTTTTTTGTTTCTTTCTATCCCTTTTCATCTAATCAAGAAATTAGTGTAGGTGATAAGCTATCAAAGACTAATATAGGGAGCTAGCCCTTTTTCTTGGAGGTTTACCTCTATTATAGGAAAACCACATGACTATAGGTAATCTAATGTTTCACTCAATCTAGAGTAGGCTTGAACAACCTATCTAGGGTGCAATATTGAGTGAAAATAGTTTTACCATGCCTAGTTAGACCAAAGTTTAAAAGAGTGGAAGGATTATTGGTGTGTTCTTCCTTTTATAAACTTTTGGAAGCATCAAGTAAACACTAATGGTGAATTTGAATGCAATCATCTAGTTGTAAGAAGCCTAGATATGTGTTGTAAAATATTTTGATCATTTATTTTGTTTCATGTGACTAATAAAGTTTATATGTTTGGTTATGTTGAGAATCCATACTATGAACCTTTATATCAACCTTGTTATGACCATGTTATACCTTTAAATAACCCTATCAAGTTTTTTATCAATACTGTGATCCATGACACCTCTATGATCATCATATTCCTTCTCCATATGCATATAATGTTATTAAACATCCTTATGAATAAGCATATGAATAATCTTGTCAAATATAGTACTATGAAGTGTATCCATATCCATTTCAACTTGATTCCCATTATCCTTATCATGATGAATCACATGATCCCATTCATTTGAAATCAAGATAATAGAAAGAAAGATGTGAATCCTTTCAAGCTCAGTTTAGGAAACTAAGTCAACAAATTTAATCTTTCTAAAACTCCTATTATCCTCCTCCTAATATTACTTCAATTCCACCTCAAGTTAAATCCTTGTTGTTACTCATGCCAAACATGCTAAAATTAGAAAGGTTAATGAATAAATGGGATGAGGAACTTGATGTGATCCCTATTCATCCCATAAAAAATTTAAGGAAGTTAGATCAATTCCTTATGAATGAGTGGAAGTTGGTTGAAGAGGAATCCTATTATGTCATCAATGATGATTTTCATTAAATGAGATGTTATATCCAATGGTGGGTAGATAGAATATAAATGTGGTAAAACCAAGATCTTAAATATTAGATTGTAGCTATTGAATATACTCAAGAATGCAATGAATAAATTGAAACTCATATTGAATAAGGTGTCTCTCCCATTGCTTAATCCAACTTGTCATTTCCCCATGAGTTCATTTAATAAGCCTCTATACCCAATCCTATTGGAATAAAAATTACTAAGGGGGGAGGGGGTAAATTAGTCTTTAAAACATTTACACTCTTTACCTTATCATTCATGAACTATCAAAACAATATAGTAAACTAACAACACAATAAGAACCATGAACATGAGAGAAGAACATAACACATGACACTTTTTTTAAGTGGGAAACCTTCAAGAGGAAAAAAACCACTGATGATGTAAATGGACTACTTCCCTTTAATTCAATAATCATGATTTAGTGAAGCACCAAATTCACTTGGAGCACCAACCCCAACTAGCCAAGAACCAACTTGACTAGAATTTAGCAAGTACCCACTTGTAAGGAAGCACCAACCCCCTATATGAATCAAAACTAACTTATCCACCTCACACATTTGATTACCTTTAAAAGTATTTATTTCTCACATAATATATGATTTTCTCCATCAATATCTCCTTACACATAACTCTCCTTATCAGACTGGTCTCTAGCATTCTTCACTCAATTAAACCCTCTTTTTGATTAGGTTAGGTCATATAACCTTGATAATCATATTTAGTAACCCTATAATATATTCATGATGGTTTATTTTTACTATAATAATGGAGTAAAATACCTCATTTAACTCCTTTAAATATCTATCTTATTTTCTTCAACACTCATACATTCAAACTTAACAATTAGGCCTAGTTCTTGCTCATACACCCCTTGGTAGGCCTTGCACACTTTCCCACTTATTTTTAAAATTAAATGGGAACTATGACATGTAAAAAACATGAACCAAGTATTAAAATAGGTTGGTCATAGAATATAGGACCAAAAACCCTATTAGGCCTTAAGGAGACCTAATTTAATTAGGCCTTTATTAGCACATGTTACTCTTTGAACACCTTGTAACACTCTAAGACATTTCAAATAGTATAAAAACATCATATTTTACTTGAATATACCCATAACAAGCTCATCTTTTGTTCATTAAACCTTTTAAATCCAACCACCACTTGAACCACATCATTAGCACTATTCACAATTAGGCCTATGCATACCTAGAAAGTCTATCTTGAATAATTGAACCAAAAACAAAATCTTGTAAAACAATCATGGGAAAAAATCATATACATAGACGCCTCATGACCTTAAAGTCATCAAAATGTGAATTAGACCTCATAAATCAAGGTAAAAGTACTTAGAATCTTCTCTAAAAGTGGTCCACTCATAGATGATCCTACAACATCCTTATATCAACATACAAAAAAGAGATTATAATATTAAATAGAAATATTTTTCTTACAAACCAATCTCTTGGCTTTACCATACACAGGCCTCACTGAGTTAGACAAGTCAATTGAAGACAAAATTTTCACTATATAAAATAATTTTCAAATCTTATATCTAATAGGGACATGTTTTATAGGTCTTAAACAATAATCTCATGCATTTGGATCCATCCCTAATCTATGAAAACACATCCGTAATTTCACTCCCACTTCTACTTAGTTTTTTCACTATCTACATCACTAGGCCTTTAACTATAAGTCAACTTCCATGATTGGTTTAGAATATTTGAGGTCTATAACCTAATTAAAAACCACTATGGTCATCTATAAAAAGTCACAATCTTTAACCTCCATTCAGTTTACAACTTTGACTCAGTCAACCCTAGCTATTATAGCAAGTTTTTGAGAAATAATTATTTTATTATAGGGTCCACTCACTCACATGACAAACCAATTACACTTGGATATAATTTGGAAATCCCAATACATGATCCAATCATCAAACTATTTCATTTAATCCATCTTGATCCATTTCCTTCAATATCTTTCATATCACATCACTATGAGGGTTTAAACCACTTTACAGTCTTAATGATCATTCATAAATCTTAGGCCCTTAATCTAAAAACCAATGCTTATAAATGTTAACTATGAACCTTCCCAATATACCATGAATATAATAGGTTATCATTCAAATGTCACACATGATTAAAAACACATGAAAGTCCTTGAGTTGAGAACCCTTCATCCTATGCACACAAAAAACCTCAAAACCTCATTCCATGCCTTTCTTTCATATTTTGACCTTAGACTTGGTTAAAATACCTAAAAAACATGGCACACATATTTAAATTTTCATTTATACATTCTTACCTTGTAAATTGATCTTGATACCCCATTAGACCCTTATCTTTATCTTTGTTCTTTAGGCTCTTGACCTACAGGTCACATTAGGCCTTAAATTAGACTTTCTAGATATTTTCTAGGTAGTCTCCACCACACTCACATGCTCAATAAACCTCCAAAATTATATAACACTATTTTTCATCCTTCATATGTCTTGATATCACCTCATAAACCCTTATCAATTCATGTAGAGTCTAGAACTAGTCAATTTGCATGTTAATCCTATAGGGTCTACCCATGTAGACTCACCTTGAATCTATCCTAAGTGATAAAATAATTCATAAACATGATCAAGTGTCATAAAACATCCTATTAAGATTATGTGAATCCATATTACTAGGCCACCACGCTCTTTCATGCATAATATTGAGCATCTTATGCATAAGCCTTCTCAAATCACCTCATGAACAACTTTTGACATCAATGAAAACATCAATGCTAAGTCTCAACAATAGAAGAAATGCTAGAACATTCCCCCATATATCATTGATGGAAAAATATACTAAACATTTATCATACCTATCTCCCCATCATGATCTTTCTCCCCCTTTGACATAACTGACAAAATGATGTCTTTAATTCCTTAGATCATACTTCTTGTAATCAAGATACTCAATACACATAATAATATTTATGAGTCATAAAACAAACATTATCCCCATATATTAATGTCTACCATATTATAAAAAATCAACTATTATTTGAGCTAATAAGCATGATTAGTTCCTCCTAAATACTTGACTTCTTCAATGATTGTTAAGAGCAGGAATTATACCTAGTTCCTATCATAGGTGTTCAAAAGTTGCCTTTGGAAGTGGTTCGGTAAAGATGTTTGGTATTTTATCCTATGTAGAAAAATATTCAAGTTTGATAATTTGATTACTTACATACTCTCTTAGAAAATGATACCTAATGGGAATGTGTTTGGTCCTTGAATGCATGACAAGGTTCCTTGAGATGCTTATAACACTTGTACTGTCACAATAGATAGGATTAGACCATAATACTCCACCTTGTATTCTTTTAGAGTATATCTCATCCTTATAACCTAAGTGAAATATAAATATAATAAAATTTACTCAACCTCACAAGTAGACAAATCTATTGATGGTTACATTTTGCTTATCCATGACACTAGGCCCCTATCTAGGAAGAAGTCTCATCCACTAGTACTCTTCCTATTATTTATAATTCCTACCCAATTTTTATCTATGTAGGTTATCAAATTGAACTCCTTAGTTCTTAAATACAAAAATCCATACTTTATAGTTCCTTTGAGATACCTAAGTATCCTTTTGACAACTTGTAGATGATTCTCCTTTAAATCTGCTTGAAACCTTCCCACAAGACCTACTGCTTGAATCATGTCAATTCTAGAGGCAGTGGTATACAACAAACTTCTAATCATTGACCTATATGCTGTATGATTGACCTTTGAAGACTCATCTTACTTACTCAACTTTCATCATATCATAATGGGTGTACTAACTACCTTTCAATCCTCCATCTCAAACTTATTCAACATCTCTGTTATGTACTTAGCTTGTTAGATGAATATACCTTTTTCAGACTAAGTGACTTACAACAGAAGAAATAATGATATATCTCCTAGTATGGACATCTCAAACTCTTTCTTCATCACCTCTACAAATTATTTTGTCATGTATTCATTTTTTCCACCAAATATGATGTCATACACATAAATAACTACAATTATTTGATGGTGATTTTCTATCTCAAAGTATAGATTACTATCTTCAACTCCTCTTTTAAATATTTTATTTAATAGATACTTTTCCAACCTAGCATACCAAGATCTAAGAGTTTGATTTAGACCATATAGAGCTTTATTCAATCTAAAAACATATTCTTTGTTATTTAAAAGTGAGAACCCTTTAGGTTTCTCAATGTACACTTCTTCTAAATTCCCATTCAAAAATGTAGATTTGACATCCATCTAGTATTTCTTCAATCTTTTGAATCATGCATAAGCTAAAAAAAACCTAATGGCATCCAATCTTGATACTAGTGCAAAGGTTTCCTCAAAGTATACCCCTTCAACTTGTGCATATGCCTTGCATACCAATCTACCCTAGTTTGTAATGACTTCTCCATCTTCATTAAACTTGTTTTTGAATACCCATTTTATGCCAATGACATTCTTGTCTTTAAGAATAGGAACTAATTCCCAAGTCTCATTCTTATCTATTTGATCCAACTCCTAGTTTATAATATCTATATAAAATTTGTCTTTACTTAATTATATAAGACTTTTAGGTTTAATCTTGGATAATAGAGTATGATCCTAATTTAGATTAGTTACCAGTCTTCTCCTAGTCTACATACCTACATTCTTATTGCCAATGATTTGAGATTTAGGGTGGTCTCTTTGAATTTATCTTGAAGGTCCTTTTGTGTCATGTCTCTCTTCAACTTCTTATTTTTACTCTTCAATATCCTCTTCAGTCTTGAAGTCCAAATTCTCTACAGTGTTCTTTGACTATGAGTGAGATTTCCTGTCTCGTCAATCCTCACATTGGTGATTTCCACTATCTTTTATAGTCTCTTGTTGTAACATCTATAGGCTAAGCTCATTGATGAATATCCTAAGAATATGGATTCATAAAATTTGGATTCAAATTTACCCAAGTCTTTGTCACCCCTTTTTATGAAAATTTTTCTCCCAAACACTCTAAAATGTTCTAGATTTGTAGGTCTACCCTTTCATAGTTCATAAGGAGTCTTGTTGCCATTAGTCCTTATATATCCCCTATTCAAAATGTAGACAATAGTGATTAATACCTCTCTCCAATATCTATCAAATAGTAAACTCATTTAGAATGGTTCTAGCCATATCTTAAACTATCTTATTTTTCCTTTCCACTACCCCATTATGCTAAGGTGTCCTTACTACTGAGAATTATATCGTTATTCCATGAAACTCATATAAGTAATCAAACTCATTGGACCAAAATTCTCATCCTCTATTATACCTTAGGCACTTAATCTTCCCATTTTTCTCATCCTCAACAAGAGCCTTGAATGCCTTAAACTTGTCAAGAGCTTATGATTTCTCTTTCAATAATGTAACCCAAGTCACTATTGTGTAATCATCAATGAGTAACATGAGTTATCTATCTCCTTGAATGATTTGAATTATTTTAGGCTCATAGAGAACAATGTGGATTAGATCAAAGGGTCTTGTAATAGAGCACTCCTTGGACTTGAACCTTATTATAGTATACTTATCATGTTGACATTATTTACAAAGTATGTTTTTAGGTTTGATGATCTTAGGCATGTTCTTCATAGACTTCTTAGTGTTAATCCTGACAAGGTTATCAAAATTTAGGTAACCTGGCATTCTATGCCATATACATCTTTCATATATCTTGATAATGAATAATATATCTATTTTTATCTCATTCAAAACATATAGGTTTTTCTCAGTACTCTTGGCATTGGAAATTAGCCTTCCTGATTTGGCTCTCCTTATCTCACACCCTTTGTCATGAAAGGTTAGTGTGTGTCCTTGATTTCAAATTTAACTCACACTATGTAGGTTATGTTTCACACCTTCCATATACAACACATTTTATGTCTTGGTATTTACATTATCCAAACTTGAGATAGCCTTGACAACTATATTGGCAGTTGTGTTGTCTCCAAACCTCACTATTCTTAAAACATTCTTATTCAAAGAGATGAACTTGTTTTTGTCTCCTATCATGTGTCTTGAGAAACCAAAATTTTTATACCATTTCATGCCTTCATCTTGAATGTAAAAAGTAGTCTGATATATCATAGATTCCTCCTTAGTCTTATGTTCCTCCTTGACAAATAGTTTATCTTTATTCTTGAGCTCAATCTGATTTATATTACCTTGTTTTGGCTTCCATACCAATGTTTGATTCTTATTTTGCATTATGGAATATTCACATGTCTTGTTGAATATTGTGGACCTTATAACTCTATTAGATCACAATATAGAAATATTTCCTATATTTTGATAGATATATCAAGAAACATTTCTGTACTTACTTTGATTCAATGATGACTTATCCTTTATATCATTTGGTTTCCTGATTGATATTTTTAGTTTGGTACTCTTGACGTTTCCTAGATTATCATGATTTCTTTAAAATGTACTAAAAATATCTTTGAGATTTTCGTGATCATAATTAAATGAATCTATTTCTATCTTCAATTGGTCATACTCAACTTCCTTTGACTTATACCTTGTGTTGGCCTCTTCTAACTAATTCTTGAGATCCTTGATTATCTCTTTTTGATTTTTCAAATCACTAATGTGTTGGGATATTGGTGTTAAGTTTTGTAATTGATGTATAAGATTAATTATCAATGAAAAATTGGTATATCAGGTTAGAGGATGAGTGATAAAGTTAGAATGTCTTCATGTGCTTTAAAGGGTACTCGAATGGTGCATTGTGAGCTTGAGAAGAAAGTTTTTATGTTCATCAGCTCATGTAGAATTTACATGGGGAGATAATAATTTTGGAGATGTTTATGAATATTTATAATAATGTTTTACAAGAATTATTTCATGGATTAAGGCTCTATTATTTATGAACAATTACTATGAAGGTAAGTAGGTTTTTATGTGCAAAAAGGCTAGTCTTGGACCTAATATGAAAAATATTTCTTGTAGATGCTAAATAAGGTGGTGTATGTCCAGGATGAATATTTTAGGTTTTATAGGAATCCTCTAGGATTATTAGGATGTGTTTGGTTAGACTTGACTATTTTGGGTTCCACAAAAAGTGCTTCTTAACAATGTTTATATTTTTTAGAGAAATTTGTAAAAGTGACAAGGGAAAAAAGTGGGTGTGAGATGAATTGAATAAAACATTAATGAAAATTTTAAATAATATTAATTTCTCTATGTCAAATATATAGGCCCTCAAATTTGCCTAGTCGATATGAAGGAAAGGGTGCCATGAGTGAGAAAAACTAGTCAAAGTGAAAAGTGGAATTGGAAGGCCTAATCAGTGAGTAGGGATGAATCTGAGGTATTGATAATATGTTATGGTTAATATCAGAGATATTTCATGATTTATATCAGAATTTTAATTAGTGGAATTCATATGGTGCTTCATTGTGTTCATCTAGGCATATGTGGTCTTGTGATAGATTTGTGTTGATTAGGCAGATTGATTACATCAAAATTTGTGCATATGGATGATTCAGAAGAATATGGTTATATGGGTGTGTTAAAAATTTTAAATGTTTTATATGATCCAAGTTTAAATTATTTAGGATGTGTGATTTAAAATTTATGACAATGAAAAGTTGATAGATTTTGTTGGTTCCATACTTAGCCAAATTTTCAATATCTAGTGAACAAAGGACCAATATGCAATGTTCTTGATATATCTTTTGATGGAGGAAGAAGTTAAGGATGAAGTAAAAAAAAGAAGTGGTAGAGTAATATTATAATATTCCAAAAACTTAAATTTAATTTCCTTAATGTTTGTAAATATTCATATATGGTTGACAAAAGTTTACTATTATTGACCATATTTTTTCTGAATAAACTAGAATGCAAAGAAGTGATTGTTGAAGACAAGATATTGATCATATATTATTGGTATAAAAATAAAATATTAATTATAATCCATATATATAACTATAAAATTGATTTATTGGTCTTTAAATTTAGTAAAAGTTAAGTTATTATAGATCAAAGTTGACTATTATTGAATGTACTTATTGCATATCTGAGTGGGCTTCTTAAAGAAGTGTTTATAAGCCTTAGGTAGATGAATTAAGGTAAATTATGGATTTTATGATTTTATTTAGGTATTAATATTTCAATCCATATGTTTATTTTTCATGTAAATTATATATATAGTTATTTTGAGTCTTTTTGGTGAAGACAATGTTTTTGTGCTAGTTAAGCCTAATAGGTCTTTAAGACCTAATGGAGGTTCCTAAGGTGAGTGAATGTTTCAAAGGTGTGTATAAATGGATATTATTACTTTATGGTGTATTAAGGGTCATATTTAATGGATATATTTTCTTTGAATTGGTCTTGTGTTTCTACTTTGCTTGTTGTAGTGTTAAAAATATGAATAGGTCTTCATGAGACCTAAAAGGGCCACTTAGGCCTAATAGAAAGTTATGGTTACTTAAGGGTGAGATATCAAATGTTTTGTAAAAAATATGGAGGTGATTTTAATATTTTTATAAGTGGGTTATACTCCTTAAAGGTTTAATATATGTCTGTTGTCTGACCAAGAAGATGGTGATCTTGTAGATTCTTCAAAAGAACAAATTCAAAGGTGAAGGTTAGACTATGTGTGGGGTTTAAGTCCTTTGAAGCATGAACAACCTAATGGATGAATATAAAATGTATTAATGGTTTATATAATGATATTTTGAGTTTATAAATGTTTTAAAAATATATATTGACTAACCATGAAAGTGTGTGGTATATATACAAGAAGTTTTATGCCCTTTTTGTGTATGAAGTGAGACATGCAAGTGTGAGAGTGTGGTTGAGTGATTGTGAAAATGGAAGAGTGAAGTGAATCATATATTTATTTGAATAGATGAAAGAGGGGATTAAATGGATCATAATTAGAGAATAAATATGTTGTTTTAGTTCTTACATCCATACTAAATGTAATGAACATATTTTGAGTGGATTCAATATCACAGGTGTTGTGTATGAGAATTGGTTGTGTAGAGATGCATGAGTAATTAGTTTCAGAAGTGAGTGAAGTATAATAGGACTTGGTGAGAGAATTTTGTAGAGGTTTTGGATATAAGAGAGGTAAAAATCATCTCATAATATTTTTTTGATGTGATTGCAAGTGTTTGTGTAATTTTTAGAGGTGTCTTTGTGAAAGCAAGCAAAAGACATTTGAGGGTTTGATTTTAATGTTTCGGATGCAAGGTTTAGAATGAGGTTTTGTATGAGTATTAAAAATTAAAATAGGGTTTATAATATCATATAATACCATCATAAAGTGTTGAAGACATCATATTAGATGTGAAGATCATTTTGGAGGTGTTTGAGTTGGTGCTTGATCACCTAGGGGGTTGTAGCCTCCTTTCTAGTTGGTACTAGATAAAAAGGCAAGTTGGTGCTTGTATTCATTAGGAGTTATTTTTCCTAGTGAAGTGTGTACTTAAATAAAGTCTCATATTTTTGGTCATCTTATAGGACATGTGGCCCATGTGTTTTTAGGATTGAGAGTTGGTTTTATTCTCCATGAGGGTTTCCCACATAATTCATGTATTATGTGCTTTGATATTACATTATCTCTTTGTTAATTGGAATGAATGCTCTACATGATTCATGATTAATTATGGTTGAATGTTTAAGAGTTTGATTAATTAGAATTAAATTTTATTTACTTTCATTTCTAATTCAGCCCCCCTCTTAGTGATTGTGCTTCCAACATTTAGTATTAGAGTAGGTTATTTTGGGGAAGGCTTAAAAACTTTAAAGTGGTCATAAGAAGCACAAAATGGCTAAATAGATAAAAAGAGAGAATCAAGATTTGAAGGATATGGTCAAATATCTGGAGAAGAAGGTATGTGATTTGAATCTTAAGGTAGATAATGAAGTAAAATAATAAAACATGGTGATTCAAGATATTAAGGATAAGCTAGGAGTTGTAAGTAAAAATCAAAGGTTGATACAAGAAGAGTGTAATATCTATAAGTCTAAGTTAGAAGAATGTGAAGCTATGGTGATTGAATAATATGAGGTTTTGGTTCATAATTTTAGAAATTAGAGGATAAAAATTAAAGTTTGAGGACAAAGGAGGATGAGTGTGATCAATTGAAAACCAAAATAGATTCCTTAAAAGTTGAGCATGAGAAGATAATGGTGAAAATAAATAAGGTTATGAAAGAAAAGGTCTTAATCAAGATGGGTAAGCTTGAATAAGGATAAAAGAAATTAAAAATATTCAAAGAGGATGGTAAATTGGATTTATACAAGATAAAATTAGTTAGAAAACCAAATTCTTCAAGGTATGTTAGTTTCTTTCATGGTTATTGTTATGTGTGTCATCATTTTGGTCACATGGCAAGGGATTGCAAGAGAAGTAACTTATCAAAAAGAGATAATCACCAACATAAAGTAAGAGGTATGAATTATATATATTTTTTGGATGTCATATAGTTTTTCACATTCCAAAATAATATAAAAATAGGTTGAATGAGTTCTCAAGGCATCACAAGGTGTGTGGAGCTTCTAGTGTGCAAATAAAAGGTCATACATGGATATGGAGACCTAAAGCCATTAATAGAGATAAAATTGAGATCAAGGCTATTTTGATTGATTATAATATCAGTCAAGATAATATTTTTTCTATGGTTGAAGAGGTTTCAAGTAAGAAGGATAATCATGTTTGGGAAGAGTTCATGTTAATCAGTTTCATATAAGAGAAGATGTATGAGCCAATCAAGCCTATGAGGAAGCTTGGGAAAGAAAAGAAATATCGTGAGAGTATGTAGAATTGGTAATATATTGAGTTTTGGATGTTTTAGTGTCTCATAATTTTAGATATCTATATTAGGGTTCATATATGTATTACTTATGATTTTGAAGCATCTTGGTTTGGTGTTGTAAGGTTGAGAAGTGAAGACTTGTTTTTGGATCAATGTATGTTATTTATTTTGAGATGCATATATTTGAGTATGTATTATTTAATTTTATTTAAATCATTTAAAATATGTATATAATATATCCAAAACTATGATAATTTTTTTGAAGGCCTATAGTTTTTTGTGGAAGAAGTTCTATCTTTGAGAATCCTTGGTTTGCATAAAGGGTCCTAGTGAAAGAAGAATTGGCATGATGTATCTTGGGTTGAGATATGATTTGGGTCATAATTCTTGGTGATTAAATTTATATTATGTTTTTAAACTATTATATCAGGTTATTATATGCTTTGGTTATCCCCTTGGTGCAAATGTGTGAATCTATAAAAGTTGTGTATCTTGGTTTACAAAGTATCTCTTTGAAGTGAACTAGGAGTGGAGTATCTTTTCTTATGCAAGAGTGAGATTATTGAAGAGTTAAATATGTGAAGGTAATTTAAGTTTTAATAATAAGGAAGATATGAATTAAATCATATTTCATTCATAAGGTGGTCTAATAAGGCATCTTGTTCTTATTTTGTGCATAATTGGCAATTTTGGGTTTGTGAGAATATTGGAAAGTTGAGCAAAGGATAGGTGATCTTTGAGCATGCTTGGTGAAAGTGTGAAAGAGAAAAAATGTGAAAGGAATTAGTGAATGATTTTATGAATATTTATTTTATGTTGTGACAATATTTTTTAGGGTTTTTTTGTTTAATACAAGCAAAGGAAAACATGATGTCAAATATGCTTGTTTTGAGGCAAGCTTATTGCTTTGAGCATTTTTTTTGTCAAAATCAGTTGTGGTTATTTTATGAATATAATAAGATTTTTAGACCATTTTTGGAGTTATTTTGGGTCCAAAAATATCATAATTTTATTTATTTTTGTCATGAATAATTATTGGATAGTTGTGGTGAGCCTATGTGTGCATGAAGGTGGCTCCATTCAGGGTATGTTATTGTAAGAGTTTTACTTGCTTATGTTTGCAATATTGTGTCTTTTATTAGGTTTAATATGGATTTATGGGGATATAACTAATTTATATTGAGGTATATGTGAATTTTTGTCATGTTTACTATATGATAATAATCAAGGAGCAATTTAGATAGAGGTATGTTCCTTAATTTGTTGAAATGAAATGTATGCATAGAGTGAGGGGGATCATATATGAAATGTTTCTCTCCAAAGAGAAGGTATTTTTGAGTACATTTTCAGATAATATATTATCATGTTTTTATGGGGAGATTTATAAACTCTATGATTAGTGTTTTCAAGTCCTCAAGATCAATTAGTGCCCACTTTATCATTATGGCGAAGGGGGAGAAGGTTTTTGGTGTGTTGCCATCAATGAAAAAAGGGGATATTTTTGGGATATTGATTTTAAGTGTTATAATTGATGTATAAGAGGAATTATAAATGAAAAATTGATCTATTAGGTCAGAGTATGAGTGAGAAAGTCAGACATGTCTTCATGTGCTTTAGAGGGTGCTGGAATGGTGCATTGTGAACTTGAGAGGAAAGTTCTTATATTCATCAGCTCATGTATAATTTACATGGGAAGATAATTTTTGAGATTTTTATGAATTTTTATAATAATATTTTTAAATCATTATTTCATGGATAAGGCTCTATTATTTATGAACAATTGCTAAGAAGGTAAGTAGGTTTTTATGTATAAAAAGTCTAGTCTTGGACCTGATATGAAAGATATTTATTATATATGATAAATAAGGTGGTGTATGGATAATATTATTATTTTATTTTAAATATTAATCCTATAATATTTTTATTATGTGTTTGGTTAGACTTGATTGTTTGTGGGTTGCATAGAAAAGTGCTTCTTGATAGTGTTTTTATTTTTAAGAAAAACTTGTAAAAGTGACTAGGGAAACAAATAGGTGTGAGATAAATTTAATGAATTTAATAAAATATTAATTAATTTTTTTATGAATATTAATTTATTTTTGTGAAATATATATGCCCTCAAATTTTCCTAGTCGATATGAAGAAAAGGGTGCCATGAGTGAGAAAACCCAGTCAGAGTGAGAAGTGGAATTGGAAGGCCTAATCGGTGAGTAGGGATGACTCTAAGGTATTTATCATATGTTATGGGTAATGTCATAGGTATTAATTTTTTTGTATCATAATTTTTATTATTTTAATTCATATGGTGCTTCATTGTGTTCATCTAGGCATATGTGGTCTTGTGACAGATTTGTGTTGAGTAGGCAGATTGATTACATCAGAATTTATGAATATGGATGAGTCAAATTAATATGTTTAAATGGGTGTGTTAAAAATTGTACATATTTTATATTTTAAAATTTTAAATTATTGATGATGTATGAGTAAAAATTTATGAAAGTGAAAAGTTGGTAGATTCTGTTGGTTCCATACTTGGCCAAATTTTCAATATCTAGTGAACAAAGGATTAGTATGTAGTGTTCTTACTATATATTTTTATGAAGGAGTAATTTAAGGATTAAGTAAAAAAAAAGTGGAATATAACTCTTATGTGGTTACAAAAAAATAAATTTAAGGTATGGAATGTTTATACATCTTTAGATATGGTTGACCAAAGTTGACTATTATTGACCATGTTTGTTCTGGATAAACTAGAATTCAAAGAAGTGATTGTATAAGATAATGTATTAGTAACACATTATTGGTATAAAATTAAAATATTAATTATAATACATATATATAACTCTAAAATTTATTTTGGGTCTTGAAAGTTAGTACAAGTTAAGTTATTGCAGATCAAAGTTGACTATATTTATTGTAGATCTGAGTGGGCTTTTTGAAGAAGTGTTTATGATCCTTATGTGGATGAATTAAGGTGAATTATGGATTATATGATTTTAATTAGGTATTAATATTTAAATCCATGTGTTTATTTTACATGTAAATTATATATTTAGTTAGTTTGATCCTTTTTGGTGAAGACAATGTTTTTGGGCTAGTTAAGTTTAATAAGTCTTTAAGACCTAATGGAGGTTCATAAGGTAAGCAAATGTTTCAGAAGTGTGTAGTGATTTATATTATCACTTTAGGGTGTATTAAGGGTCATATTTCATGGATCCATTTTCTTTTAAGTGTTCTTGTGTTTTTACTTGGCTCGTTGTAGTGTTGAAAATATGAATAGGTCTTTATGAGACCTAAAAGGGCCACTTAAGGCCTAATAGAAAGGTATGGTTACTTAAGGGTGAGATATCAATTGTTTTTGAAGACCTAAGGAGGTGTTTTTTATATTTTTTTAAGTGGGTTATAATCCTTAAATTTTTAATAAATTTCTCTTGGCTAACCAAGAAGATGGTGATCTTGTAAATTCTTCAAAAGAGTAAATTCAAAGGTGAAGGTTAGACTATGTGTGGGGTTTGAGCCCTTTGAAGCATGACTGACCTAATGGATGAATAAGAAATATATGATTCATGTATATAATGATATTTTTAGTTGATCCATGTTTTTAAAATATATATTGGCTATCCATGAAAGTGTGTGGTATATATACAAGAAGTTTTATGCCCTTTTTGTGTATGAAGTGAGACATGCAAGTAAGTCTGTGAGTGTGGTTGAGTGATTGTGAAAATGGAAGAGTGGAGAGAATCATAGAGTGATTTTAAGAGATTAAATATGGTATTAAAGGGATTAAAATAATATAATAAATATTTTTTTTGTAGGTCCTACATCCATACTAAAGGTAATGAGCATATTTTGAGTGGATTCAAGCTCATATGTGTTGTGTATGAGAATTGTTTGTGTAGAGATGCATGAGTAATTAATTGAAAAAATAAGTGAAGTATAAGATGACTTGGAGAGATATTTGTGTATATTTTTTAGATATGAGAGAGGTGCCAATAATATCAGCATATTTTTATAATATGATTGCAAGTGTTTGTGTAATTTTTGGAGGTGTCTTTGTGAAAGCAAGCAAAAGACATTTGACGGTTTGATTTGCATGTTTTGGATGTAAGGTTTGGAATAAGGGTTTGTATAATTATGGAAAAGTGAAATAGGGTTTATAATATTATATAAGACCATCATTAGGTGTTGAAGACATCATAGTAGAGGTGGAGATCTATTTGGACGTGTTTGAGTTGGTACTTGATCACCTAGGGGTTGTAGCCTCCTTGCTAGTTGGTACTAGCTAAAAAGGCAAGTTGGTGCTTGTCATATTTAGGAGTTGGTGATCCTTTTGAAGTGGGTACTTCACTAAAGTTTCATGTTTGTGATGATCTTATAAGACATGTATTCCATGTGTTTATAGGCTTGAGAGTGGCTTTTATTCCCCATGAGGGTTTCCCACATAATTCATGTGTTATGTGCTTTGATATTACATTTTCTCTTTGTTCATTAGAATTAATGGTCTACATGCTTAATGATTTCTTATGGTTGAATGGTTAAGATTTTTATTAATTATACTTAAAGTTGATTTATTACATCACTAATTCACCCCCCTCTCAGTGATTATGCTTCCAACACAATGGCATTCATGATATCATCTTCAAGGTCTAATTTAGCTTCTCTTTCTTCATTATCATAGTATACTTCATCATACATGTTGTCTTCCTCCTATTGATCACAAGACATTCTTGTTCTTATTTAGATCACCTTTCAAGAGGTTAAACTTGATTTAAAGGACTAGGCTTTGATACCAATTATTAGAATTAAAATGATTGAGAGGGGGGGAGGTGAATCAATATTAAAAACATTTACACTTTTTACCTTGTCATTCATGAACTATCAAAATAGTATAGTAAACAAGAACACAATAAGAACCATGAACATGAGAGAAGAACATAACATAGGACATTTGTTTAAGTGGGAAACCCTCAAGGGTAAGAAAACCCACTAATGATAAAAATGGACTACTTTCCTATAATTAAAACATCAATATTTAGTGAAGCACCAACTTTAATTAGAACACCAACCCCAACTAGCCAAGCACTAACTTGACTAGACTTTAGCAAGAACCCACCTAAAAGGAGGCACCAATCCCCTAGATGACTCAGAACCAAATTAGACACCTCAAAATTTTTATCAAATTCATAATTTTTTCTAATACAACATATGATGATCTCCATCTCCATATCTTTACACACATGTCCTTCTGAAACTAGTCTCTAGCCTTCTTCACTTAATTTATCCCTCTTCTTGACTGGGTTAGGTTATATGACCTTGATAATCATATTTGGTAACCTTAAAATATAATAATTATGGTTTATTTATACTTAAATTATGGTCTATAATACCTCCTTTAAATCTTTCAAATAGTTATCTTATTCACTTCAATACTCATACATTCAACCTTAAAAATTAGGCCTATTTTTATACTACACTCTTGATCATACACCTCTTGGTAAGACATGAAAAATTTACCACATAGTTTTTTAATGAAATGGCACTTATGAGATGTAAAAAACATGAACCAAGCATTAAAATAGGTTGGTCATATCATATAAGACAAAAAACCCTATTAGGCCTTAAGGAGACCTAATTCAATTAGGCCATTATAAACACACATTACTCTTTAAACACCTTAGAACACTATTAGAATTAACACATCATATTTTAATTTAATATACCCATAAAAATATCATCTTTGGTCCATGACACATTTTATCTACAACCACCACTTGAACCACATCATTAGCACTTTCACAATTAAACGTGTGCATACGTAGAAAGTCTATCTTGAACAACTAAACCAAAAACATAATCTTGTCAAAAAATAATGGGAAAAAATCATATAAATAAAATCATCATGAAATTATATTAATCAACATGTTAATTATACCTTACAAATCAAGGAAAAATTACTCAAACCCTTCTCTGCAAGTGGTCCACTCAGATCTACCAACAATTTTCAAGACATAATAATGGAAACAATGATTTAGAATACCTGTATAATCACTTTCATGAAATTTAAATTAGTTTATATGATACTAAATCATCATTAGATCAAATAAAATCAAATATATTATAATATTAAATATCAATATTGGTGTTACTATACATATACCTCACTAAGTTAGATAAGTCAATTTGAAAGCAACATTCCATTATATACAATCATCTCCAAATATTATATATAATAGGGACATGTTTTAAAGGTATTTAAAAAAACCCCATGCATTTAGATCCATACCTAATCTATGAAAATACATCCCTAATCTCATTCCCACTTCTACCTAGTTTTTTTACTATCTGCATCACTAGGCCTTTTTATGATAGGTCAACTTCCATGACTAGTTTAGCATATTTGAGGTCTAGAACTTGATCATAGACCACCATTGATCCAAAACTCAGAAGCTTTGGTTGAAATATATTTCAAAAAACAATAACATAATTTTAATAATGTTATCTCTGATAAGAGATGTTTTATTGATCAAATTTGCAGATCCAAACATATGCCTATCTTTGAGAAGAGATGTCTAATTTCCATTTCAAGTTACATCTTAATTTATAAAAAATTTTAAGGTAGGATGAGGATGTGGAAGGTCACCAATATTGAGGTAGATTAAGTGGTTTGACTTCCATGATTTACAACAATACAAAATTCAAGGAATTAGTATTTTTAGAAACTTACTATTTTTAGACTGCACTACTAAAATTAAAATTTGGGGAACTTCTATTTGGTTTTTAGGCATAAAAACCCACTAAGTAGATATATATGACATGTCATAGTTTTCCCCTCATTCTTAGCTTTCCAAGGGTTCAAACGGGGAGTCAAATAGAGCTATGGTGCAAAAGATATGGCTCCCAGAAGTTCTGCCACTAATTGGGGTAGAATTGTCGCCTAAAAGGTCACCCGAAATAATAATCAGATCAACCATGGTCATCTAAAGCATGTCAGAATTTTCAACCTCCATCTATTTTTCAACTTTGACTTAATCAACCTTATTTTATATAATTTTTTTTTATAAATAAGTCTTTTCTGGTAAGGTCCACTCACTCACATGACAAACCAATACCACCTAGAGATACCTAAGAAAGTCCAATACATGATAAAATCATAAAAATAGGTCATCCAATCCATTTTTATACATTTCATATCAGGTCACTATGAGGGTATTAAGAGTGTTTGAACCACTTTACATTCTTAATAATCATTCATAAAGCTTAGACCCTTAATCCAAAAACCAAAGCTTATAAATTTCATATAGGAACCTTCCCCATATACCAAGAATATCATAATTTATCATGAAAATGTTACACATGCCAACGAACATATGAAAGTCCTTATTGATTTGATAACCCTTAATTGTGCCTAGAGTTACAAGAATCAATAAGTTCCAGACATCAAGGTTATGTTACTTAAGGATATCATTCCTTCATATACCATCCTGATGAATAGGAAAATAATATTAAAGAGATGGATAGATCATGTCAAGGATGCAACTACAACATTAGAGAAAATTGAATTTAATATTGCCTTGTTTTTGAAGGTGCCATGGTCACTAGAGTGACCAAACCTGATGTCAACTTCATGGATGATCAAGATTTTAGAGACAAGATGAAGGTTTTTATTTCTAAATTCTAGTAGGATGTATCCAATGTAAATAATATTACCAAAATGATGAATATTTTGGCATTTTCCAATCAAAGGCTAGAAATGGTAAAGGTAATTGAAGAAGCACTGAGGCCAATACTTGAAGAACATAGCAAGATAATTTAAGAGATACCTAACTTATTTCAGTCCATGATCTTAGACATCACCTAGATAGATCAAGATTACTTAGCCTTTGTAGAGGTCCAGACAAAGGAATAAGTAGAGAAGAAATAGAGGTAACAACAAAAATCTATCCAAAAACCCCTCCAAGACATTAGGGAATATTCCATTATGTTTTGTGAATTTGAATTAAGAATATTCAATTATAATGCATTGAAATTTAGCCACTTGGTTGTGTTTGGTCACCTTTCATGGGCCCACTTTAACTTGTTTAGGAAAATTTAAAGCCTATAAATAGGGGCATCTCCCCTCATTATAAATTAGAAATAGTTATTATAAGAATTAATACAAGAGAGCCAATAATTCAAGAGTTTGTCTGAAGTGTTAATTGTGTATTTCTATAGTTTTTGTTCCTCATTATTTTATATGACTAATGTTTTATTTGTTTTTGGATAATTTGGTAATAATACATAATATATTAACTTATTAGCTTATGTTTAATACTAGGTTGACAATTTTGCTAGTATACATGTTCTATTTTCATCTTATTTACAACTAAATGTGTTATGTAATTTAATATGAATGAGTAATATTTGTGAAATGTATGCTTCTAAATATATGTAATTATTTTCCTTTGAATCTTCAACTACATTTATTTATCTTTGAGTATTACACTAGATCTAGTAAATTCAATTTTTATGTGTTGTTGTCATAGAAGTTAGAAGAATTGGTAGTTTTGATCATATTAAGCAAATTCTCTTTTCTACCTTACCCCTCTCTCCTTTGGATCTACCCATGACTCACTTTATTTTAGTTCATTGTGTAAATATCCATTGTTTGTTTATGTTGGGAAATAATTGGAAAAACTTAGAAGAATTTCAAAAATATTAGCAAGAATAAAGTGTCACTATGTAAAATATGTTGTCCCTACAACAGGGTCTACTTACAGAATTCTAAGTGGTGACCATATCTCTGATATTTATGTTATTTAAAATATTAATTATGTTAACAACTCAAGTCTAAAGTATTTTAGGACTTAAAATTGAGTTTCTTACTTTCCCCTTGTTTCTTAGTGACACAGGTAGAACATTAAGTGCATCAATAGGAAGTAAAACACAAATGCTAAAAGGAGGGACTTACATAATTAATTTCATGGATATTTATAGAATTACAGTGTATTTCATTGAATATATGCTTAATTATTTAAAAATATGCACATATTATTATATAACACTAAGGATATACATTATTTACATGAATATTTACATTATTTTGTAAGAATATTTTCATTTTTTGAAGGATTTCATCAAAATTAGAATTCATTCATGAAAGTTTGGTAAATAACTTGGATATTTGTCTAAATTTGGGAAAATATAGGTGAAATACCTCATCATTTAAGCATATTAAATGTTATTCTAGTCATCTTTTTAAGGTTTCACATAAAATTCATAAATAATCATGATATTTGTGAGAATTTGTGTAAATATCAACTGTTGAGACCTCGTTTGTACTGGATCTAAGAATTTAATATCATAATTTATCTAATTATTTTGGGATTAAGTGAACCTATGTGTAAATTTGTGATTAAAGGTGTTTTAAATTTCTTAAGAGATCTTGGGTTGTTAAATTAGATGCATAATTGCTTTGAAATACTAGTTTGAAATTTATCTTTACAAGTTAGCATGCATAACTGACAATATTTTTTTAAGTACTGAAAACTTTGAGATTTTAAGACCTAGATTCTCAAATATCAAGGTAAAACTACTTGATATAAATAATTTATATAAAAATTGAATGATATTTTTAATATTTGACACTTGTAAGGATATATTTAAACTTCATTTACTATTAATACCCATTCTACATCTTGGAGTTGTCTAAGATTATAACTAGATCTCGATCTCAACCTATAATACCATTTACATCCTTAAAAACCCATATAAAGGTTAGAATGGAAAAAAGTAGAGGAGAAAGTCTAGGACATATCCAAATTCCCCATCTAAAAAAAATGCAACTTCTCTTGATAGTCATGGCATGGTTAGGTAGCTCATCCATTGATGTCCCTAGGCCCATGCATGATCTGCCTAGGAATCTAAAAAAGTATTTACCTCTCTTTACCGACACTAGGAGAGTAACCATTAAAGAGCATGTGAAGTCATTTAAGGCATATTTGAGGATTCTTAATGTGATCCATGAGGACATGTCTTGCCATCTCTTTCCCTTCACATTTTGTGACACTACTTATGATAGGTTCTTTAACTTTACAAAAGAGTCCATCATGAGATGGGGTCAGTTTAATGACACTTTTATTGCCCAATTTGGTAGGCTAGTAATCTTGAGAGTTGTGTACCAATAATTTACCACCCTCAAGAGGGACATAAAGGAATTGATTATAAAATTTAATGTAAGGTTCTAAAAGATGTATACCTTAACATATTCACCCTATAAACCAACACATACTTTGGCCTTATAAATATAGAATAATGCCTTAGATCTAATGATAACTATATTCCTAAAAATGGCCTTGAATATTGACACATTAAATTTAACATATGCTAAGGCCATCCATGTTGATGATCAGAAGCATCCATAGGGGCATCTTACCTATATTATATAAAAATTTGACCTGATGATTCCTACTTTAAATATCAAACCCAAAATTAATTAGAACATGCCTGCATTGAACCAATTTTTAGAGATCAACCAACTACCATTGAGCCATGCTCCACCTAACCAATAGTTAGGATTATTTAACCAAGTAAATACTAGGGCACATCCCTAGAAAAACATCGGTAAAATGATGGTTCCTATAAAAAACACCAATGTCCATGTTGTAACCCAATATAAGAACTTAGAGCCTCCAAAGGGAAAATTAGACTCAATACAAAGAACCATTCAAAAACTCACTAATGATTTCTTGGATCTCAAGAAATAGATGGGAAATATTAGTGAGAGTTCAAATAGAAATTATAACTTATATAATAGATGTTTTAATAGGTTTACCAATAATAATCCCCTTTAATTAAGTTTCCTAAGATCAACATTTATGAGAGGGCCTTACCCAACTGGTGTTGAGTTCACAATACATCCAGACATGGAGAACTAGAATGTGTTGAGTTCTTCTTTGAATTCAAAGCTATTTAGAGCCAAATGAAGGGGTTCAATATGAATACCACTAATCAAATTAATTTTAAAATCTCTAAAAATACTAATGACACCTCCATAACTTTAGAAATAGTCCTCATGGTTGAGACCTATGACTTTCCCAATCAAGATGAAAATGTGCCTAAAAACAATGTTGAGGAAATACATGCTTTCCAAAAATACCATATAAGCAACTATGCCTTGAGAATTAAAGGTCAAAACCCACCTCTAATGACTTCCACCCAACCTAATATAGCAAATACACCTCTTAATGGTAGGACAAACAATAATCCTCCAACCCCTAAAGGTAAGGAAAGTCATTTAATAATATAAGACCCTTCACAACATCAAAATGTGGATACAACATAATATAAGACATGAAAAAAATTAAGGCAAACATAATGTTGCATAAGCTTACTCAAATAATTGAGTAATTCCATTTACTATTGAAGTTTTTAAATGAAAATCCTAGCTCCATCAAAGCTAAAAAATCTCATGCAAAAATGATAATATATAATAGTAAGCATGAAATTATACCATTTCTATTGAGTGTAAGAATATTTGATAAAAATATTCATAATAACTTGTTTGATTTTGGTGCTTCAACTAACATTATGCCTTTAGAAATATATTAAAAAATTGGGGTTAAACCTAGTCAAATTAGAGAAGGTGGTGGTACAACTAGATAAATCAAGAGTGAATATGGTAGGTGAATTACTAAATATCCACTTATAACTCACCCATGAATCCCAAATCTAGTAGTTCATCCACATCCAATTCATTGACATACCTTAAGATTATAGATTGTTATTGAGTTATGACTGGACTAAATTATTGAATAGATATATGTCCATTGATTATTCTCACATGTAGCTACCTTGTCATGGGATCCCCAATAAAATTACGATTGATCAAGAGCCCAAGATGAAATACATTATCGCTGAGTATAATGACAAGAATGAAAAGGTAAATTACCAATCCTCTGACTTGGGTGTTTACACTTTGGAAACCATTAATGTTGTTGTAGATGACAAGGTGAAAGAAGAAAGGAAAGGTCCTTAGACATTTCACTTTGATGGTGTGTGAGCTATGTAAGGTTTTGACATTGGAATTGTTATGAAAAATATTGAAGGAAAATAATATCTATCCTCTTATAGATTATAGTTCTCTTGCATTGACAATGTAGTGTAATATGAAGCTCTTATTTTAGGACTTCAATTTGTAATTAAACATAAAATTAAATAATTGTTAGTCTATGGTGATTAAAAATTAGTTGTTAACCATGTTAGGAGTAGATATTAGTGTAATCTTTATTGTCTAATAAAGTATAAATTTTGAGCTTGGGATTTAATTGAGTGTTTTGAATCATTTAATATTGTTTCCTTACCCAGGGATCAAAACCAATTGGTAGATGCTCTAGCTTCAATATCACTAAAATTGGTTCCTTTAGAGCTTTTAAACTTACATGAGTTTACTATGGAGATAATTTCATGCCCCTCTATTTCAGACAACATCAATCACTTCCAAGTTTTTGATGATGATAAGTAGATAATTGACTTTTTGTGTAGTGATGGCATATTTGATTCTTAAATAATTGATGAATATGATAAGAGTCCTATGAAAATCTCAAGGGATAATGAGGATGGAGTGATCCAACTCAAGGATAACTGAATACCCAAGGGCATGATCTCCTTGGAAAGGATGTTTTACCTAGACAAGCAAAAAACTGAAGATAAATAGCCAAAGGTGAGCAGAAAGGATTATAAAGAAGTTAACTTAGGAAGTACCAAGAATGAGCAAAATATTAACATTAGCTTAATTTGCACCGTTGAAGAGTTGAAGGAAGCCATAACACTTTTAACCATGTTCAAATATTTTATTTACTAGTCATATGATGACCTTAATATATTTGATACTAATGTGATTACTCACATTATCCCTTTGAAAAAGGCTTGCAAACCCTTTAGGTAAAGACATATACTAGTGAATCCAATACTAGGACATCTGATTCATATTCAAGTAAATTTTTTTATAGATTTAAGGATAATCTTCCCTAAATAACACTTGACATGGGTTTCCAATCTTGTGTTAGTCTGAAATTAAAATGGATAAATATAACTATTTGTTAATTTTAGAAATTTAAATAGATCTTCAAAGAAGGAAAATTATCCCTTTCCATATTTAGATGAGGTCATTTAGTTGGTGAGTGGGTCTAGAATGGTGTCATTCCTTGATGGTTTTTTAGGCTATAACCAAATCCTAGTGAATAAAAAAGACATAATAAAAACCACTTTCACGACCAAATAGGGAACATTTGCATACAAATGAATACCATTTGGATCGATCAATGTAGGAATAACTTTTTTGTGAGTGATGGACCATGAATTCCATGGATTAATTAGTAAGTGCATCATTATATGCATGGATGATCTAATAGTTTTCTCTAAAAATAGAGGAGATCACATGATACATTTGGAACAAGTTTTGGATAAGTGCAGTAGGTATGGGATTTATTTAAACCCCAAGAAAGTATCTTATATTTAACTAAAGGAAAACATATATGACATGTAATCACTTAAGAAGCTATGACCATTGACCCTCATAGGATAAATTTAATTTCAAAGGTAGAGGTTCCTAATAACAAAAAGGACTTGAAATCTTTCTTTGGCAAGATCAATTTTGTAAGAAAATTTATAGCTAGTTTTGTAGAGATTGTGAGGCCACTCAATGCCATATTGAAGAAAGATGATAAGATGTAATGGATTTTTGAAGCAAATAAGTCCTTTCAAGAAATCAAGAATGTTATTATTTAAGCTCTTATTCTGATAAGTCCTAATTTTAGTAGAGATTTCTATCTATACTCTTTCACTCCTGATCATACTATTATTGTTGTCTTAAAAATAGAAAAAGGATGAAAAAGAGCACCCCATAGCCTTCATAAGCATTAATCTGAAGAACACAGAGCTAAACTATCTTATTATAGATAAGTAATCCTACACACTAGTAAAGGTTGTTAAGAAGTTTAGACACTACATCTTAAAAAACAAAACATATGTCATAGTGTCTGATCTGGCTATCGAGTTCATGCTGGGAAAAAATGAACTTAGAGAATGAAAAGGGAAGTAGATGACCAAACTCTAATAATATGACATAGAGATAAAATCTAATAAATTAATTAGATGTCAAGGTCTAATATAAATCATAGCAAACATTGATCCACGCATATATATCTTGTAGGTCAAAATAGGTCAAGTGTCTAGTGATGGATGGTAAAAGGAAATTATTCATTACTTATTTCATGGAGTGTGTCCTCCACAACTTAAAAAGGAGAAAAAGAGAGCCTTTAAGTTGATATCATCTCATTTTATGATCAAAAGAGGAGTTCTCTATAGAAATAACTATGAAGGGATATATTTAAGGTGTGTTTTTAGAGTTGAAGCCACTAAAATCATGAACAATTTCCATGACAAGATGGGAAGTGGCTATCCTTCAAGGCATACCACTACACACAATATATTTGGAGATGGCTACCACTAGCCAATTATATTAAAAAATGTGCATGCTCATGTGCAAACATGTCACCAATGTCAAGTGTTTAATTGATGTGATACAAAGGTAGCCATGCATCTGAAACCAATGATTGAATTGAATCCATTTTCATAATGGGGCCTTGAATTTATAGGATTGATTAGTGATAAATCCTTAGTTAGACATAAGTTATCACTAGGTGGACTAAAATAGTGGCCACCAAGAACAACAAAGCAATTTATGTAATCAAATTTCCTAGAATAGAATGTCATTACTTAGTTTGGGATGGCTTATCTATAGTATATGATAATGCCTAGCCTTTACATCAATTGAATTCACTGAATGGGAATATGACAATAAGATAGTCATAAAACTTACTTCAAACTAATACCCTCATGGTAATGGAGTTATCGATTCCACTAAAAAAAACTTGATTAATGCCATCAAAAAATTTGAAAAAAAGAAACCTAGAGAGTGAAAGTCCTTGATAAAGTATGCTCTATGGGTAGATAAAACCAGATATAATAAGGCACTCAAAGCATTCCCATTCCTACTAGTATACAAGCATCAACCTATTTTTTCTTATCACACTAAAGCTTCCCACTTATTGTTTTATGGCTGATTACATGGAATATGATGAAAGAGTATAGTCTCAGATACTGAACATCATCCAAAAAGATGTCAGAGATGAAGCATTGAATAATTTTAGAAATAATCAAGATGTTGTTAAGAGAGGGTTTGATAAATGAGCTAAAGTTAAAGCATTTATAATATCATAACTTGTCCTACTATGGGACAAAACCCACAAAAATGAAGGATAACATGACAAGTTTACTCCTCTCTAGATTTGACCATATCAAGTTGTAGAAATATTAGGTGAAAATGTATTTACAATC
This sequence comes from Torreya grandis, assembly GCA_037957365.1. Taxonomy (NCBI): domain Eukaryota; kingdom Viridiplantae; phylum Streptophyta; class Pinopsida; order Cupressales; family Taxaceae; genus Torreya; species Torreya grandis. The sequence continues at coordinate 888,755 of JARHVA010005127.1, read as the reverse complement.
AAAAACCTACAAGGGAATAACTTAGCCTTGTTAGTCAATGGGCAATACATGAATCATTATTTCTCCACCGCTCTATCATAAATTCTAGAAGGACAATAATCTTGTTGAGAGTTAGAGTATGTAGGAGTAGATTAGTTTTATTTCTTGCTTTGTTTTCTTGTTGTTTCCTTAATTTGATTTTTTGTTGTTAACTTTTCTTGATTTCCATTCATTTTATATTGTATGTTGTAGATTAGCAATAAGTCATTTAGACAAGAATTCATTGGTTCAATTTGTGTTGATCTAATATTGAAAATGGGAAGAAGGGATTATTAGTTTTTAACACTGGTAGTCCAAAGTTTAAAAATCTCTAGCAGTATTCCAATTTAAAAAAGCTGGTAATGTTAATTCAAAGTTAGTTTTCTTATGAAAATCCTAAGTCATTTTTAGGTTGTAATATATTTTAGATGATTAGAAATTTGGTTGAGAAAGAGTTTGAATTTATGTGGACCATTATACTATCACTGAATTTCAAAAACTAAATTTCTAGGGTAGGACTTGATATCTGAAAGGGAATTACACCTAGGCTATGTCTTGACAAAATACTTACACCTAGTTAATTTTGGTTCCCAACCATTCTAGTTTATGAATACAGGTATAAAAATATGATACACCAATGAAGTGAAATCATAAAATAATTTAGATTCCTTGAATGGTGATTTAGGAAATCTCTATTAGGGCTATGGATACCTGGCTAGTAGTAGAGCAAGGCCTAGAGTGGAGCCAAAGGTATCTTTGTTAGGGATATGGATGCTTGGATGGTAGAAGAGTAATGCCCAAGCCATCCTCAAATAAATAAATAATAAATATATAAAATCTAAAGAATGCCTAAGTAATTTCATGTTTGATGCCTTGAAGATTGAAAGTTATCATTTTTTAACCCAATGGCAACGGTTAAAGAACATCAAAGCACACACATAGTATGATTGTCTATAATGTTTAAACTCTATTTCCATTCTATGGGCTTTCATTAATTTTGAAAAGTAGTTTTGATACTGATTGAAGATAATAATGAGACAACTAATTTTTTATTCATCTTTGAATAGAAGATTTGGATTCTAACATTTTGTAATGTTTCCCCATAGAGATCACCAATTTTTGATGATCAAATATCCCCTATTCCCATAATGTGGACCATCCTTTTTTCAAATTTCAAATTGCCTAAGATGTTAATCTTGCTAAATCATTTGATTGTATATAGATTTGTTTTAATTTACCAATGCTTATGCTTCTACAGTTTCTAGTTAATTATTTATTTTTTTAATAGAGATTGACACTTAGAAGTATTCAAATTATTTTAAAGTCTTTATCAATTTTCATTCAATGATGAATTACTAACCATGAGTACTTCAATAATGTATAGATATAATTTCACCAAGGAAGCATGACTTAGATCTTTAATCATAATGAACACAACCAGATTCACTAGATTTCATTAAACTAACATTATGTTGTGTTTAAATCATTTAGTTACAATTTTTTGCATTTAAACTTGTCTAAATTTTCTCAAGATGGGTTATGATGTCTTCTGTAATCTAACTTAACTTCTCACTTGACCTCACAAGATGACAATTTTAAGTTGAGCTTTATGATACCTCATAGGATGTCAAAGTTTGGACTATGAATCAAAAGGATAGGTGTCCACCTTTCCAAGATTTGTAATGCCCTAGAGATCTATCACACCCCATGCAAGACACCTAGAGTAAATATATGAAGTTTGTGAGCTATGTGGCATCATCTAGAGAGCTCTCTAGGAAGCTAGTCATTAGAATTAAAATCCTAGGGATATGTGTCAAAGTCTTAGCCTTTATGATAAATACTACTCAATCCAATTTACCATATATCCCAATATGATCCAAAAACCTACAAGATGCCACCACATGTCTCAACCATATCCAACCAAACATTAGCATCTTCCTAAAGTGATGCATTTTCCCTTCACATGCACCTGAGATTGATGCATGTCTACACCATGTTGCATCCATATAAAGCTCATGAGATCTCAAAAGGAAGACATTTGGGTTACCTCAATCCATTTGATCAAGGTTCAATGATATATAGTTATCTGAGGCTCGTTATGAGAGAAACACCTAGTATAAGAAAAAAATAAAGCCTACTACAAGAGATGTGTTCCCCCTTTGGACCCACATGATGATGCCATGTGTTATCCTTGTGAAACTAGATTTTGAGATCTATGAGATCACCTCTAAGAGAGACACATGTCTCTACCTAAGCCACATGATTAGCACCAAGTTACTAATAGTTATCCAAAATATTTCTAAAGGTGACACATGTTAGGGAAATCCATGATTTCCCATGAGAGATCTACCTAGAAAACAAAAGTTTTGATTTCCCATGAAAGTGACACGTGACACTCCCATAATGAATCAAAACTAAAATTCCATTTGAGAGATCTCCATTAATTTAAATATGTTATGTGGCAAGATACAAATGTGTCACCACATTGAGCTTCATTTCAAGAGCTCATGAGGTAATGAAAAGGTCTCATGTGTTCAGAATTCAAGTCAACTAAGCAACTTAGTCACATTCAATCCCTATAAATGCCTAGCTAGATCTAAAGTGGTAGCCACGTGTCAAAAGATGTTAATATTTATATTTAAATCTAAAATTGATAGTTGATAAAATTCAAATTATAACTAAATTTGAATTCTAATGCAATTAAATGATAAAATAAATAGCTTGAATTTGTTCCAAACATATGAAAAGTTGATGAGCTTGTCATTAATATGACATGAACCAAAATCACCATCTACATTAGATTAATTAAAGCAATCTTTCAAAATGCTACCCAACTTAGATATTATTACCCACATTTGCATTTAAATCTATACATTTTTTCTCTCTTATATCTATATTCTCCAAGTATGATAAAGCTTGAGCTATTCATAGATTTCACCCCAACCACCATTGTTGGAGCTCAAAAGTTATAGAGAGATACAAAAGGATGTTTGTTATTACCAAGGATATTGTAGTGATGGAAAAATTAGGTCCCTTGACTCTAGGTAAGAACATTTCCTTTGAAAATGATGACTTCTTATTCTAGTATGGCAATTTAGTTGTTTTCAAAGACACCAAATTCATGCTTGAGGTAATAACATCAAGGGACATAGATTACATTATCATTTACTTTAATGTATAAGTAACTAGGGTAGTTGATGAGGCCAATACCATGCCTCACATAATACAATTGTCTTCAAACATACTTGTAATCAGCATTACCAATATTCATAAGGTCGTAGCTAAACTAAAGGTCATGTCATGCACTGACCTAATTTATGGTATATTTAGGAGGTTGAGATGTGAGGAAAGGTTGCTCAAATTAGTGAACCAAGGGCTCTCGATCAACTTTATAGTATGGCAGAGATTTTAAAATTATTATAACCTTTCTTCCCCATAAATAGACTATAACTAGAGAGAAATCTATAATTAGTACAAGTTACAATCCCTAGAAAAGGTCTTGGCTTCATGGGTGATGGACCTAATAAGAGTTGTTCTAATGGAGTTGTTCTAGTTGTTCTTGGAAGTAGAGAAAGGAATATAAGAACTCTCTCACTACTGTAGATCCTCCTAGAAGATCAGAAGATTCCCTCACTTAGGTAGTTCATTAACAATAATTTAGTGTATAAAATGAATGAAACTTTCAATAATGGATCCCCATTCTTCATGATGAGTTTATTATTTTATACTATTTGTAAAACTACTCAGATAAGCCTAAATTCATGGTCTCCTAAGTGAAGTAAGGTGGTGCACCAAATCTTCTCTATAATACACATCCACAATTTTAGTTATAATATAAAGTTAATTAAATAATACTTATACCCAATTATCTATAAATCAATTACTGAGTGTGAGATACCAAGGGTTCCCCTAAAGGCTAGACAAACATTAAGAGACATGGGTAGTTACTAGCTATACCCTAACTACAAGGTCAATATTGAACCCCTATTTTTTTGAATATAGAATATATTCTAACATGGTAAACACATCAACAAGAGGAAATAACTTGGGTTATGATTGTTATTTTTAGTTTCTTGGCTCCAACTAGAGTAATCAATGTACATACTACACCAACTAACAAGTGGCTAATTGACACTTGGATCTTCATGGCATCCTCTATGATTGACAACACATGGAGACTATAGTATGAAAGGTACAAGGTGATGGAACTAGTGGAATGATCAACAAAGGCTCCAACTCAGCACCTAACATGCACTCTCTACCCTAGTAATGAGATGATCTTGTGTGTTATAAAAGTAAGTCTAAAATAGTGAATCAGAGATGTGAATTAGATTTAGTGAATATCTAGAGAAATTGGTTTTGAAAGCAATGGCCACCACTAGTTTTAGGAATAGATTAAATGTGATTAAGGCACTAATCATAGATTCCAAATCTTGATTTTGAGCCTATAGGTAGTTGAGTAGCTTAAAAAATTTGATGCTCTATTATATATATATGAACTCTATTTTGTAACTTTGATTAATGGTAATGGTGGTTATTCTAAATGAATTTTATATTTGATTTAAGTGTCATTTGAACTGATAGTGAAATGTGAAATGGTCTTAATGTTCTAATTTTATTATATCTATGTTAACCATGTTGTTTTCAAGATCCTAGTTTATGGTGTTAATGGCATCCTATGTTAATCGATGATATCATCACATTTTGTAAGAATATCCTAAGTGTAGAAAGGGTCATGCACCATGTTTTGATATCCTTTCTATAAGCGCTAGCCTAAGAATGAAAAATTGAGCTAAAGTATCCCCTTGACCCATCTATCACCTATATGATGCTAGACTTAGCTTGATAAAGGCTTGCACCCTTATTATAGAACTAGTTAGCCAAATGGGCTTGTGCTTATAAACCATTAGGCTTAGCCTAGAAAAGGCTTGCACTAATGAATCCACCAAAATAATTATCTCAAATGACCAAGTCATATGATTTAAAACTTATGCCATGGCACAACTAGGCTAATGTGAGCCCCAATTCTTTCTCTCCTATGCTTTGTGTGAGTGCATAAGGTTTGTGCCTTATGTGAATTTATACTAGCACAATTGAGTAATACATGTTGAGTTATATGGGAATATATCATGTTTGTACCTAATTTTTAATGAGTCTATAAATAACTTGGATAACTAGATGAGTGCATGACTAGATGAATTCGTAAATTTAAACCAACCCCTTTTCTATAACATTTTTCTCATGTTGTTGGGACCCATGTTGATTTTTTTTATCATAATGGTGTGAAAAATGATACTCTGACTCTCCCTAAAAAATATTGGGTGTTGGTTGCAACATGTGGAAAATGCCTTTATGCTAAAGCATCCAACCTATAGAAGTAAAAATTTGAGAAAGTGGGTTCGGAACAACCTATATGATGCTCTGTATGAGGTCTTTTTTTATGAGTTACCTAAGAATGTGTACTGATGGTTATTTGTAAACTCATAAAATATGAAGCTATGGGTAGTGATATGAGTGGATAAAGGAATGTTTAGATAGGCTTAAAACCTTATATGCCACTTGGACTAGAGTAGTAGACAAATGGTGGAAAGGAGAACTAAATAGTTACATGATTGAGTTCAAAGTTTTTGCATACTTGTGCCCTGAGGACGTAGAATATCATTTTGTGTACAAACTTAGAGGTGAACTTTTGAAAAAATTTAGTGCATAAATCAATAAATAATTTTTTTATTATGACTTTGAAACTTTGAGAATGAAAGGCTAAAGTCTTTTCACATATGAGTAGCACAATGGGGGAGAAGAGGATGTGTAGGTAGAGTGTAATGGAAGGGGATGAGAAGATTGACACCTAAAAGCTTAGGAGATAGACTTGTAACAAGAGCAGTCATAGGTTGATGGATGATCTATAAAATATACGTGTCAAGATAACCCATAATGAGTAGGAAGGGCATGGAGAAGGATCTCTTGCAATATAGTAACACGAGGAGAGAAATATTGAATCAATAGATCAATTTCAATAGATGATAGGTGTAGAATGCACTAGATCCCTATAAAATTTAGTAACTAAAGATGCATTGAATTTTCCTACCAAATTTGAACCTATGGCACAAAATCATGTGCTAGATACCCCACATGAAGAAATAAGAGTGATAATTGACCCCATTATCAACATAGACTTTGGACATTTCATAGATTTGGAATATAATTTTGTGATCAAATAAATTATTAGTTACAAGGATTTGAGTGAGAGTACCTATATACCATTTGGTGATAGCTTGAAAAAATAGAATATGAGTGCAAGCATACTAGGTCAGCCAATGTTAGCTATGCATACTAGGCAATAGCTCATAAGAAGTGGTTTGGCACCACTAGTTAGTAGTACAATACCATCATCATCTTTAGTGCTAACAAGAACAATAGGGACAACACTTAACCTAGTGGATAGAGGTATTGTATTATTTCCACCTATATTGATGCTAGGAGGACAAGCACCTCATATGCCAATTGTACCCCCAAAACAAATTTATTATGAAACGGCCATGCACTTGCCAAAGTACCGTGGTATAGAGAATGTTGCAGAACATGTGCTAAAGTGTGAATTATAATGGCATGTTTAGGTAATAATGAATCTAAGCATAAGGTAACCTATTTTATGACCACTTACTAAATAAAGCCCATCTCTGGTATATGAATTTTGACCCTAACAAGGCTATGGTATATTATGACACCCTGAAGGAATTTGACGTACTAGAGTTCAAACAAGAGAGCATCACCACATTTAAAGAAATTACCCAAGGACTTTTGGAAAGTGTGAACTTATATGATTCTAGTTTTAAAAATATCCTCTCCAAGATCTATTATGATATCCACCCCTCCCAACATGTGCAATGGTTTATTGGAGGCTTGCTAGTGCCATTCATAAGAGCACTTTCTAGGAAGACATTCATAAACCCTCATGAAGTGATTGAATCCATGCTTAGAGCTGAGATAGTAAAAAATGTAGATACTAAGATCAACCCATTCATGGAGGCATAAATTACATCCATGGCTTCCTAACTCTAAAATATTACCACTAGTTCATTGCAAGATGCTCAAAGTAGATTATGGTGCACTAACTATGAAGTAGAATGCCATAAAAGGAATAAATTCATTAAAAAGAATGTGTGAACATTGTTTCTAAGATGTGAGTTATATCATAAGGTTCATGATGTTCACAACCACCCTTTATTATAATGCACCAGTCAAGTTAACCTAACCATTTATTATTAGTTGTGCAATGCTTATACCCATACAATAGATGATTATTGAGTGATTGATGAAATATATAAAAAACATGGAAAATGGTGCAAGGTAGGCCACTGTAATAGTTAGATGGCAAGATAAAAAAGGAAATAAAAGATATGGCCAAAAAAATATAGGTTTTAGGATGCAATTAGGTACTAGAGGGCAAGGTTGAGGATGCAGTAGTGAGAGGTTCCCACCTCACTCATGTTATAAGTATGGCTTGATAGAGAAATATTAGCATGACTTCCATACACATATAACATGTGGGTATTGATAAGGATCTCATAAGGTTGAGGAATGCCTTGAATTATACAAGAAGTTAACCCAATGTAGGCTTGGTGTAGACAAGGGTATTGGAAAGATCAAGCATGAGATGAAATCAAAGATCCAAAGATATAACCAACCCACATAGAGATAGTTAAGGTGTAGGTCACTACTCATAGTATATTCATAACTTAACCTCCAGTTGTGTTCATACCAAAGTTGTGCTTAGAATATGGGGAAAAGAACCACACTGAGTGTATAACATAGACTGAACCCAAATTTGTGACTTACCTAGACCTTGTGTTAGAAAGATGTTTTGTAGTAGGCCATGAACATCATTAAAAACATCTAAGGGGATCTCAAACTAGTATGAGACCTAAAATAATATGTTGATACCTCCTTCAAGAATCAAGAGAGCAAGAGGTTGAGATATAAGAGATAATGGATATCCTACACCTCCTACAAATAAAAGGAATGTTTCCCCTGATGAGAAACTTCCTCTTGGAGAATGTAGGGAAAAATCCAGTTGAAGTCACTATGCCACACATGTAATGGGAAAGAGAAATTGAGCATACATAGAATGTCGAGTAATATCAAGAACTTTTGGTGAATGCCACCATTGATGGATGGTCTATATGTGAGATTCTTGTGCATCTAGGTGCTAACATCAATATCTTGACCAAGAATGCATGGGAAAGGATGGGTAGGCTAGATTTGAGGCCTTCTCCTCATGTACTTTTCATGGTCATGAAGACTAGGATGTAGCCCATCATAATTTTAAAGAGTGGATTTGTAGACATCATGGGCACTGAATTCTATGTTGACTTTGAAGTGATCAAGTTGGTAGAACAAGACAACTACTCGACACTTCTTGGAAGGCTATGGTGATATGAAAATAATGTAAATATGTGCTTAAATAGGGAATATATGACCTTTAAAATTTTCAAGGAAAGGGTAATTATCCCCTTCTTAAGTGACCAAGGACCCCCTATGTAGAGAGTGTTGATATTGAGGATGAGATCAACCATATATTTAACATCATGGCATAAAGCATCGAGACTCTCAACCCTAGTGACCAATGAGTGATGTTTTGGGAATTTTGATAGTTATCCTCATACACCATTGATATTTGTTGTGACTAATGGGTCAAAGAATCATATTAGACCACTGGTTGAAGGTGCCACTTGGTGCATGCAAAGGTGCCAAGACTAGTAAAGATAGACTGGGACAAGATTGATGGTGCTTCAAATAGGTGGGTTCCATGTGACAAGAAGAAGGGAAAGAGATTACTTAACCTAAGTAAAGGTAAACTTATGGTGATCCTAAAATATTAGTGGATCAATCTAGTAGAAGATTATGTCTATAACCTCAAATCATGCTTCCCCAAATAAGTAGATAGAATGGGCACATTAGTGTATACATTACAAATAACTACCACTAATTGGTGGGAAGCACAATGGACTACCATAAAACAATGGAAAGATGTGAAAACAACCATCTACACTATATTTGGGAAGAGTAATGAGGAGCTAAAAATCTCAACATACTCTGGTGATTCAGGCCTTATAACACATGTGTGCTTGTGTGAAGAAACATGGACTAACTATGATGCAAATGCCCCAAGGAACTTATGGGTTCACACTTTATATATAACCTTGAAGATGTGGGAGTGAACATGGTACATTTTAAATGAGATTAATTATGATAAAACCAATTAGGATTTCCTTAAGGAGTGGTTCATGGACACCTTCTCCTTTTCTTCACAAAATTTGGAATTGATCGAGCCATTGAAAATAATGTGATAAACAACGTTTAAGGACATTATAATCCCAGAGGAGAACCTAGAAGACATGTTTGGGGAAAAGGGTTTGGAATTATCAACTTTACTTTAAGATCAAGTTCTCAATAGTGACTCAAGTGATGAAGATGATGATACTTGGAAGGCATGAAACTAGATAAACATGACAAGCAAAAAGAAGCTAGTGTGCAAAGTAGAAGATAGAACCCCCAATGAATAATAGCCTATTCATCTTCTCATAGAAATAATTAAGGGTAGTAGGCAAGTTGAGGACTCACATCAGGAAAGGAATGAACCCTATGAAACATTGCTCAAAACTACCAAGGTTAACATTAGCTCTAAAGGGGAACCAAATATGGCTACTCTAGGTTCATATTGGTCTGATGTAGAACTAGTGTGTATTGTGGATTTCTTGAAAGAGTTATAAGACTTGTTCCCTTAAAATTATCAAGATAATAAGGTTACCCACCCATCCCTTGTGAATATGAGTATTAAGATTATTGATAGCATAAGACCTATTAATAAGTGCCCTTACATAATGAACCCCAATCTTTATGCCAAGGTTAAAATAGAGATTGATAGTATGTTAGCCACATACATCCTATACCCTATGTAGTAATTTAAATAGGTGAGCCCCATGTTTATTATCATCAAGAAGGATGGGCACATCCATATTTACATTGACTATAGATTTTTGAATGCTACCTGCATCACTAACCCCTTCCCTACTCCATTCATCGATAAAGTCTTGGATGGCATTACATGTTGTGAAATATATAATTTCATTGATTGGTTTTCAAGATACTATAAAATCCAAATTGAAGAGGAGGACAAGCCTAAAATTACCTTTGTAATAAAATGGGGTTATTTTGCATACAATTTGATGCCCTTTAGACTCAATAATACACTAGCTATGTTCTCTAGAGTGGTGATCACTGCATTTAAGGAATTCATTCACAAGTTCCTCCAAGTGTATTTATATGATTGAATGTTGTATGGGATAGTAAGGGACCATTATGATAAATTGAACATCATGTTTGAGAAGTGTACATAGTTAGATATATCCTTGAAACTCAAGAAGTGCATCTTCATGACAACATTTGGTACCTTGCTTGGGCCCATCATTTATAAATATGGTCTACTCATCAATCAAGTAAATATTTTAATGATATTATAGATCCAAACCCCTTCCATGAAAAAATATGGTCTTTAATTTCTTGGCCATTATGGCTACTATATAAAGTTCATAAGGAGCTATACAAAGATTGTAGTGCTACTAGAAGATTTCTTGCACAAGGATGACCTATTCTATTAGGGCACAAAGTAAGAAGATGCCTTTGAAACTCTAAAGCTCAAATTAGCTAACACACAACTATTTAATAATTTATTGACTAGATGACTCCATTACACATACATGTTGATGCATCTAACTCTGAAATTGGTACCATTTTAGCACAACCTAGCTAAGCAAAAATGGATCATCCCCTCTCTTTCATGAGAAGGAAACTAAACCAAGCCAAGTAGAACTATAAAAAAATCAAGCACAAGGTGCATTTCATGGTCTATGCCATACAAAAATTTAGGCATACTTTTTGGTGACCCCATTCATCTTCTTCACTAATCATGAGTCACTTAAGTACCTTGCAAACAAGCCTATTCTCCACAAGTGCATTTATAGATGGATAGTTCTATTTCAAGAATTCTAGTTCTCAATTGTCATGAAGCCTAGAAAAATAGAACTCCAGCCTAGACCATTTATCTTATATCAACTCTAGTGATGTGATAGTGCCTAATGAGGATGACATGCTAGACATACAACTCTATAAATTTTAGAACATCCTTAAAGACTTGGCAGAGATCACATATTTTATAACATCTGGGTCTATACTCCAAACTATGAAAACTAAAGACAAAAAATAGATAATAGTTCATGTCACCCCCTTTCATCCCATTAGTAATAAACTATATAAATTGAGCCAAGATGATGTCTTACATGGATGTGTCTTAGAACATGAAAGAGACTATGTTTTATAAGAGGTGCATGAGGGGATAGTAAGAGGCCATTATACTAGGGATGCAATGACACCAAGGTGTTACAATGAGGCTTATGGTGGCTAAGTCTATTCCAAGATGCAAAATATTATGATAAGGCATGTGACATTTGCTAGTACATAGGAAAACTTAGCCATTAAGATGAGATTCCCCTCATTCCCATTTTTACCTAGGTACCATTCAAAAAATGGGCCATTGACTTTATTGGGCCGATCACTCCCATAATAAGGCACACAAGTGTAAGATACATTATAGTGGCCATAAACTATTTTACCAAGTGGGTTGAGGCAACACCAACCAAAAACTACATAGTCACCAGCATTATAAGGCTTATATAGGAGAACACAATTAGTATCTATAGGTGCCCATTTAGTCTAACTAGCGATAAATGTATGCACTTCCTAAATGAAATTGTGCAAATCTTATTGACAAAATACATCATGGATCATCATAAGATAACCCCTTATCATCCTCAAGAAAATGGTGTAATTGAGGCATTCAATATGATATTGGGAATGTGCCTCAAAAAGATATGTGATGTTGGTCATAAATATTGGGATGATCAAGTATCGGTAGTGTCATGGGCTTATCTCACAACTTATAAGCACCTAAGTAAGGTTACACCATTCAAACTAGTGTTTGGCATAGAGATAGTTATACCAATGGAATTCCTAGTACCCTTATTGCACATTACATATATTAGTCAACTAGATGAATAAGAATATTTGAGCATATAGATGGAAGACTTAGAGTAATTAGATGAGATACGCACCCAAGCAAGATAGAGTCAACAAATAGAGAAGGTGCACTAGAAGTTATGGCATGACAAGCATATTAAGTTCAAGATAGTTACTAAAGGATCATTGGTCTTGGTATATGACTCCAAGTACCTCAAGCACCTTGACAAGTTTCAATTTAGGTGGATGGGCCCTTATGCCATCCATAACAGATTCAAGACTAGTGCATGTAATATATGCACATTGTCTGGTGAAATGCTCCCTAGGTATTTCAATGGCAACTTACTAAAGCCTTATAAGTAATAAGATGACACTTATTCCATCATAACACTAACTTCTTGATCACAATTTAGTTGTTTTGTGTTGACCAAAATAAATTTTGGTAAAAGCCAAACATTTCCTTATGGTTTGTGTTATTATCTTATGGGGTTAATAAGCAAGGCACTTTGAAGATCAAAAGAAATTTTTTTGGTTCTTACATGCATAAATCCCATTGAATGAGTTTATCATGGTTGGTTTTTAAGCACTTGAGTCTAGACACCTAATTTTCTAGGTACATAAAGTTATGAGATTCATAAAAATGTGAATACCAAGTGATAAAGAGAAGTGCATAGGATACCAATGTATAATAGAGAAAAATAATGTTCACAAGATACTCACGCACCATAGATCAAAATTGGAGAATGAAGCAATAGAATACTAGTGCAAGAATTTATATGGGGTAGGATAGGCTAAGTCAAGAGATGAAAAGCACAAGAAATTAACCAAGGAATGGAAGTGTGCTTAAAAGGAAGTGAAACAAGAAAAGGAGATAGAACCAAGGAGGCTAAATCACATGCATGTGAAACACTACACCGAAGTTGACATAAGGAGGGTGAAGGTCATACCAAGGTGAAAAATGTGTAGTAGGAATGTCATCAAGACAAGTTGGAATCCACCCAATAGTAGGTAGGAAGTGATCATTTGAGTCACCTATCACTTCACCAAAAATATTGTTAAGAGAAGTTAATGTGATGATTATAGAAGAACAAATATCCACATTAAGTATGAATGTGGTATCAGATTTATGTGGATTTCATAGGTTATATTATATTTCAAGAAATCCATGTACTACCATGCCATTACTCATCTAAAATCAAGACGATAGCTAAAATCAAGTTATAAAGGAGTGAATGGCCAATTGTAGTAGGTTATAGACCTTGTGAAAATTTAAATGTAGAACTAGAGTTGAACCAAAACTAAATTAAGTAAATGCTACCAAAGTGAAAACCTAAGTACCCATAACCATCTAATAAGAATAGTTATCAGGAGAAAGAAATTACATTCCATGTGAGACTGGAATAGAGGAGTGTGGGGTAAGAATTAGGAAAGAACAAGATAGAATATATTCAAAGTGATGTCGAGGCCATAATTCATAGTGAATGAATTTCAAGAGTTGAATTTGTAATCGTAGACCCTATTAATATAATGAAGCACTAGAAAACATTACAAGCTTTAAGAGGATAAAAAAACCATGATTCAACACTAGCTAATTTAGAATGGGAAAGAAATAAATGATTTCTCATATATCATAGCCATAAAATGAAACCAAGAGGGAATATATGGTATAAGAGACAACCACATCAAATAATAAGGTACAACTAGTTAAAGGAGTTAGCATAACTGAGGTTGACCTTGAAGTACATACCAAGATATCATATAGAGAAATGTAGTTCCCCTTGAGGTCCTAATAGGGTAGACTTGGGTGTCTTTCATGCACACTTTCAGGTTGAAATAATACAACCATTGCATATCGATTAATGTGTAAGAGCTCAACTAAGACTTGGTGGTTGACATGAGATTAAAGAAGGAGGTGGGTATAGAACTATTTGATATCTCCAATTGAGATAGGATTGAAACCATCGATATGACCTATATGTATGAATTACCATATTTTTTCAAGCCACATAAACTCATGAAATTCCTAATATCACACATCCATGGAGATCATGTTTAATTAATATTGAGTTGCATGTGGATATTTGCATGCTTCATTAGAAAAATCACTCAGCTCCTAAGCACAAGTGTAGACATTTTCCAGATGATTGAGGATGACACAGAGGTATAAAGGGTTATAAAATTCCTTGGTTATTACAAGGCAATTTTTTCATTCCCAATCAAAGATATAAAGGATCCCAACATGAGGTAAATGATGTGCCTCATGAGTTCCAAAATTTTCCCTGGTAGAAGATAGACATACATTAGTAAGACCTACTAGTGCATCATCTACCACATAGCATAAAGGGTGAAATTAAACATTTATAAATTCATTACTAAAGACATGGTGAAGAATGTGATAGAGTGTTACAAGGCATGAGAGACCTTTAGGTGGGGATCAATCTTGATAGTGATAATAATGGAGGAGATTTGCATGCCCAATGGTGATGAAGACAATATTTAGGTCTTCCTAATGCATAAAGACTCCTTGATATTGAAGTACTAGGACTTCACTTACCCACCCTCCTTCTCCCAAAAATATAAGACACAAGTGCTAGGGTATTGCACTCTATACTTTGAGGCATTTTAGATAGAATGGTGCATCTTACAGGAACTCCCCCAACACATATTTGGCATGATAAACTTTACCATCATGTAGCATTTATGTGTAGTTCACCTAGCACCCATAGATGGTAATGTACCAAATTGGATTAAAATCCCTTACACATTTTTTTCAAAATATTTTAGGGAGGTGTTAAGGAGGATTCCCAATGCACAACAACTAGACATCTTGATGAACGGTGTGGATCTAAAAATAAGTAGGTTGAGGTGACAATATGTGTACCCAAGATAGAAGGCCACAAAAGATGAAGAGGATGAATTTGACTACATAGACCTCCATCCCCTCTAGAGGGAAGTCATATATGGGTACATCTTCAAGTTTTATTATGGGATGAATCCATAAAATAAGGGCATAGGCCCTATAAAATATGATGATATCCCCATTTAGATCAGTGATGAAAGAAATACAATGCTAAATAGACCATATAAGTCTCCCTAGAAGAAGTAGGGAGAGACACTCAAATAAGTCCAAGAGTGCATCAAGTTAAGGTCACCTTCGATGAGGAAGCAACTCCTTCAACTCTATAAAAGAAGCATGTGACCTTCATGTTAGAGACTACTTCCTTAAATAAGAATTACAAAAATAAAAATTCCAAGGGACCTATTTCATTCCCTATGATAACCTTACTATAAATGGAGGAGGAAGAGGACCATGCATGAGGAATGGAGGAAGAGATAGAGGAAGAATCATAAGAAGGCAGAAAAACTTATATTGTGTAGGAAGAAGAAGTGGGAGAGGATCCTAGTGTTGAAGATGTTCAAAATTCACTCTAAGGTGGCACTATCACCATGATTGAAGAGATAAATAAGTTGGCTAATGCCTCACCTAAAGACATGTCCATATAGCTTCCACAAATTGAGGAAGAAAAGACAAGGTTATACAAGAAAATTGGCCATAATGAAGAAGAAATTGAGATGACATTAGGTTTGGATAAAAGGAGGAAGGCTATGAAGGAAGCTGACATGACTCAAGAAGATATTAAGAAAGTTGAGGCTAAGTAGGAGAAGGTCAAGGAAGAGAAGGCAAATAGAGAGAGGAATAAAAAGAAGGTTCCTGAAAGTATGGGACCATCAATTGATAAAACCATGAATATTCTTAGCACCTCCACCATAAAAGCAAATGAAGTTACACAATAGGCACACCCAAATAGTGAAGGGGTGCCTAAAGAAAAGGAAGGTGATGATGGTTGGTTCACTAAATTTTTCTTTATTTCCTTTAGAAAGAAAGTTGTGAAACTTGAAAGAAGGGTGAGGTTAGTATAACCAGATATGTTGTGTGTATGTTGATCCAAATAGTTGTAGATACTCATATTTGTTTGGGGAAGAATGACCTATAAATAATAAATCACTAAAGAAATGGTTAATTAGTTAGATAGTAGGGTGGATTGCCTAGCATGAGCTAGATCTAAGAAGCACAAGCTTCCTTAGAGGATATCAATCCACACTTTAAAACAATTAAGTTTTGAAAATGAAAGGCAAATTAGTTTCATAAATAATAGAAGACACTAAAATGAAATACAAGAAATGCTTGAGAAGATTGAGTGATCCTAACCAATTATAGAAATAAACAATTATATACTGATGTTGAATAAATCAAACATGGTTCATAATATTGAGTGATCCTCTGTGATAATATAGAAACTCAAAAAATGGGACTTGGTCAGGGTTTGATAGGTCAAATAAGCTTGTTATTGAAAATGACAAAGTGAAACCATCAACAATGAGGGTCAAACTGTCAGTGGTTGGGTAACCATCAGTGGTTAATTACCATCAATAGTTAGATTCAAATTGTAGGTAGTTAATAAACCATCAATAGGTACTATGGGATTTGGTTTTAGAAAATAAGTTTGCTTGGAAAGTTTGTAGGAGGGTTATAAAAGGTAAATTTGGAATGGTTACTAGTTACAAGGTAGAGGGAAAGTGACACAACGAATGAAATGTAAAAACTAAATGCTAAATATTGATAATAAATAGATACTTAGAT
The DNA here is from genome assembly GCA_037957365.1 of Torreya grandis. Taxonomy (NCBI): domain Eukaryota; kingdom Viridiplantae; phylum Streptophyta; class Pinopsida; order Cupressales; family Taxaceae; genus Torreya; species Torreya grandis. The sequence continues at coordinate 872,020 of JARHVA010005127.1, read as the reverse complement.
TTTGTTGTTGTTGGTCTAAAAAATGTTGAGGTTGGCTAAAATCTTGTTGTAGATCTTGGATTAATTCTAGTAGAGTGATGATACTTTGGTTTTTGATTGATGAATTTTATAAAAAAAATTGATCTATATTTGGTTGCTAGAAATTAGAAGAATATCTACACAAGAAGTTTTGATCTCTTGCCCAAAAATTCTTGAACCTCCTTTTCACCAAGGTGTCTAATAAGATATATAATTTTAAGTTTAACATGTGTTAATTATTCAAAATAACAGATCAAGTAACTATTAATAGAAAACCAAGCTATATTTTTATTTGAAGTTAACCCTTGATGTGGTTAAAAGCTGACCATCAATGATTGAGGCTAACCATCAGTGGTTAAGGGTGGACCATCAGTGGTTGATAGAGAAAATTTAAAATGATAGATTTAGCCATTGTGACTTATTTTTGGCAATTGAAAGGTTATGAAATAGTCCCAAGTGGGTCTACAAGTGGTCTAAAGGTTAGTGTGACATCTAGAACCATAGTGTGTGGTTTTCCATTATCTAAATTTTTCCCCTTTTTATTATGTAGTTTGTATCTTCAAGCTATAAAATTGAAAAAAAAAACAAAAGGGTAGTATAAAGTCAGATGCCCTAAGTATGGGAAGAGGTGTTTCCATTCAAATCAAGAATTGATGAGGCAAAATGGAATTAGGTGTGGGTTTGACAATAGGTTAAGTGGGTCAAAAAATTGGTGAGATTTAGGCAATCAAATGCAATCATGCACACATAATGTGACTAAACACAATATCATAGATCAGGCATAGACTAGGATGCCATATGTGAGGTAGTTTGTAAAATAAGGTAGGTACTAGAAGGATAAGTGACAAGTGGACCAAGTGACTGCATTTAGGCATGGTGTCTATGGTTGCACTTATAAACACAAGTCTTATAGGTAAGGTTAATGTGCTATTAGGTATCTAAGGTAGGAAGTGATCTTAGGAAGACACAAAAAGGTCATAGGTATCAAAACTACAAAGGTTCGTGCTTTGAGGTACTTAAATGGTCGGTGCACAAAAATAACACAAGTTTAAGATGTTCAACATGGAAAGGTGGTCATTATAGTCAAAATGACCAAGGAAAAGTCATTTTAAAATGTGTAAGAGTTGGGCCAAAATGACCAAATTTGGGTGGTTTGGTTGGTTGGTAAGTTAGAAGAGAAGGTGATATTGAATATGTGTGGTTAATGTAAATTTTATTATGGTAAAGTGTGAGTAAAAAAGTGTAGTTGTCCTACAATAATTGTATAAGAGTCAACAATCAATGGTTAGGGCTAATCATTGATAATTGGGAATCAACCCTAAAAGTATAAGGGTTAAAAGTTAAATGAGGATTGTATTTCCTCATTTGTGAATTGTGACCCATGATGTTTCAACTTTGATTGAGTGAAGAACATTGATGGTTTGGAGACTTGTGTGAGTTGAGGGAGGTGATGATTGGGTGAGATTGATAGAAAGATGATTGGTTTATCTTATAGGCTAGATCATTATTAATCTAGTGAAGATCCAAAGAGGTAGCATTAGAGCACAGGGGTGAGTGGTGGTGATTTTAGGAGTGCCACCATGAAGGTAGTCATAAAATGAGGTAGGTGATGTACTTAAATTTATAGTTTTTTTGCATGAATTTGTTATTTGTATAGATTATTTTGGTAGGGTAGAGGTAGGCATTTTGAATTTGAAGTATTTTGAGGAATGGGTATGAAATTGGGTATGGGGTTGGTAGTGATTGGGTGGGAACTAGTATAGGTGATAGTTAGTGTAATTGTAGGTTAAAATTTTGAGATTAGTTTGATGTTTTAGGTAGTTTAGGGAATCCTTAAGGCTTGATATGTCATTGATAGTCACCACACAATGACCATTAGTGATTATTATTAACCATCATTGGTTAATAATTGATTGTCAATGGTCGATAAGTGACTATCAAAGTGATCAATGTGTAGACCATTGGTAGTTCACCACCTAACCATTGACAGTCAAGGGTGATCAATGATGGTTCCATAATGAATGATCATCAATTAATACTTGACCATTGATGGTTTTAGGATAAGGTGAGAACATGGTATAAGGATGGGTGAAGGGTAAGGGTGGATGAAGGGTAAGGTAAAAGTAGGTGGTTGAGGGTGAGGGTATACAAGGATGAAGTAAAGGTATACTTAGGAATGTGTTTATCCTTTTAAGTAAGGGATTAGCTATAGGTATAGGATTGAGTTCCAGAATTCCTAAATGAGGTCTATTAAGTGATGATAGACTAGGAGTGGAATCACTTGATGGTATTAAGCTTAGAAGGCATTAGATATTATCAAAGTGTACCCAAAGATGTGGCTATGTTGGTGTCCCTCATCAAGATATGGGACCCAACCATTAACACATTCTTGTTACCAACCAGAGAGATGATGATCCTACTAAAGGACAATGACCAAATCATAAGGCTATGGATATGAGGGGAGTTAATAGAGAACATCAACAGTGATAAGAGAGATTAGATCATGGATGTGTTGTATAGGGAGGACTCAATACATATGAGGTGGCATGTAGGAGGCCTCCATTATTCTCCCCTATATCATAAGGATAGGGGATCAAGATGGGTTAGCATGATGATAATGATGGCCATGGCTTACTATGCACTAATATAATTAAGCAATGGTAGATATCCATTAGTATTGCTATGACTTATGGTAGGCATGATGATGGATCAGACAATGTATTCTTGGGTACCTATCCTACTAATATAGATATATCAAGAGCTTTGGGGTTATAAATCACATAGGAGGTATAACATCAGTGTCAGGTTTGTGCTATACTACTAGGCATATGAGCACATTAGGGTGCTTAAAATAGGTGAGTTTCCATGGTATGGATTTATTTAGATGGACTATAGAGTTAGTTTTATGCAATAGAGGTATGATTATGCTATAGCAAGACCAAGGGGAGGAGCATGAGACTTGGAGTAGTACTGAGATAGGTTAGATGCACTGATTGAGGGTGATGTCACCTGGAGACTGTACATTATGTTTCTAGCCTAGGTAGGTCTTATGAGGCAAATATTGTCTTTACAAAGCGATAGGTAGATTGAGGGTAGATGAGACCCTAAGATAGTTTTGATTCCTTTTGATAGGGTGAGGAGGTAGTTTGGGCTAGTGTAGGATATCCCAAGTTCTTTCCCATAATACCAAAGGGAGGAAATGGGGTTTCCATTACATAATCCACAACTGGAGGAGTTTAATTTTGATTCTGAGGAGCTATTATTGATATTAAAAATTGATGATGTATGGGTCATATAGGAGTACCTTATGTGGTTCCAAGCACACTATGATGTGATAGTGTTTGGAGAAGATGATGTACAAGTTGGGAAACATGTTGTAGATGTGGATATAGATGAGGAGTGGGGACCAAATAGACGTTGATTCCAAAATTATGCAATTAATTATTAGAGAGCGATTAATCTAGAGAAGAATTGGTCATAGCATAAGGATCCTTAACAATGGTGACCTAGGAAAGAGACATAGAACAAGGCCAGGTGGCCACTCTTACTAGGGTGAGAATCAAGCTAGAGCCTATCTATCCATGGTTATATAGGGGAGAAATGATCTCAAATAGGTAGGAGGGAAATTATTGTCACCTACATGACCATCAAGGAATATATTTATGGTGAGATATGTAACAACAATTGAAGAGCTGAGGTATTATGAGGCCTTGGTTTTTACACATCTTCTAGATGATCCTAGATGGGGTGAGTGTAGAGAAGGGATCATCATAGTGTCCTATAGTATGATACCAAGTTATTGGGTTGCATTTGTAGGTGCATAGAGAGGTCTTATAAGTGGATATGATTCAAGGAGTAGTAGTGCTCTAGTATGTTATATTCTCATGAGACTCTAGATTTTGATGCATTATATAGTTTTGATACCATCTTGTGAGTTGATGTAGTGAAATGTATATGATTTTGAGAGATGTAATATATATATATATATATATATATATATATATATATATATATATATATATATATATATATATATATATTTGTGTATATGTAATACACACACACATATATGATCATTTTTATTACAATCTCATGATGTAGTTATGGTTGTGGATATGGCTTATGGATATGTTGCTATTATGATGATCATGATTTTATGATGTTGTTTATGATTAACATTTATATTTGAGTAGATGTATTAATGAATTTATGTTCTTTGATATCTAGATAGACATGTGTGATGGCTCATTAAGTTATGATGGATGATTAAATGTTAATGAAATGATAGATGGTTTATGATTAGTTGATGTGGTTGGTTATGTAGATGTTGTTTATGAATATGAGAATGATGTAATGATGTTCATGGTTTGATGTGTGACTCATTATAAATGTGGATGTTTCTAAATTAATGAATCTATGTTTGCCTACCTAGCTAGGATAACATATGTGGATGACTCATGGATTTATGATGTGATAAATGGAGATGATATGATATATAGGCTTGGATATGATTATTATTTGGTGGTGATTGTATGATGATTAATATTATGGTTATGATTTCTATGATATGATAATGTTTGAGATGGTTAATTCATGATTTTTTTTGTTTGATTAAAAAAATAATAATAATAATACAATATGTCAAACACATAATTGGTATTTAAATATGTTTAATGGATTGCATTAGGTGAAGGTTAATAAATATTAAAATACATAGAGTAAGTTGGATAATAAAACTAAATGTGAGGAAAGATGAGAAAGATGAGATAATAAAAAAGACAAGCATCTAAATTAATGCATCAACAAGTAAGTATGAGAGAATATGAGGAAGGCATGATGCTTCTTTTTTGGCAAGGACTAAATAAAACTAAAGTTAGATCGGATTATGAACATAATCCCTTTGAATGCTTTCCATTAACATTAGTTGTTTAAGAAAATTCTTGATCATGTGATGTCAAGTAATGTCAAAAATCCCTTGCTTATAGAGGGTAATGGCATGGGGATGGTTGATGGTGGAACCTTCTTATGAGACTAGCATGCCTCTTTTTGAAGGTTATCAAAGAGACAGTATAAAAAAGTATATGTCATATAAGGTGTAGACTGATCGGTGTGGGAATTCTACTTATGAAAGCTGATTATGAATACCAAAATTATTCTTGCCTTTTTTAAATTTTTCTAATGGGTCATTTGATTACGAAACTAATTAATGAAAAAAGCTTCCCAAAAATTGCTATGCTTTGAAAAATGATTTACTCAACCATCCTTCAAAGGAGTGGTTTATGTTTGTGATATTTATTTAAGGATTTAGATATATGTCCTTTAAGGGAATAGTCTACCTTACATTAAGAAATTTTGATTAATTTTGGTAGCTGTCCTTATGGGAGTAGTATGTAAATTTTTGGAATGACCCATAGAATATATTATTTTTTTATTTTGTTGTGATTTTTTTAATTTCTTTTTTCTATTGACATGGATTTGCTTATATAGGCTTAAAAGGTTCACCTTTATAAAAGCATAACTAGAGCACAAAAAGGTTGATGATGGGTAAAATAAGTTTAAGTGATAATGACCATGGGAAACCATCTAATAAAGGGACAAAAAGTACCATAAGAACTATGCCATGGGCAGAGCAATGGTACCCATGTTCAAGATTAGCCTAAGGCTATGACAAACAATCACATGATACTATTTCATTCATTTTTGATTAAAATAAAGAGTTGAATGTTGGTGAAAACAAAGGATAAGCTTAATTTTAGACAAAAGGTGAGATTGATCTTGTTTAAAAAAAGAAAGGATGTAGATGTGAAGCATTGAGAGGTTTAGGTTATGATCTCCCCTTAAGAGAGGATAATTGGTAAGATCTTGATCTATACTTGTGCGTTATGGTATAAGGTCCAAGCCAATTGAAAGCAAACTTTCCATACTTACTTTTCTCCATATTGGTTACATGTTGATTTTCAAATAAGATGAGATCTCTGATATTGAATTCTTATACTTTGAGGTGCTTTTTATAAACATGATTAATTCATTCATGATAGATGTGAAGATGTATAAGCATGGATAAATGATGTTCATTAATTAGATTAAGTTACCTTAAATGTGTTTGACAATAATCACCCTTAGAAATGAGATTTTATAGGGATACATGAAGAGAGGGAATTTGGACCTCGAGAGGTAAGAAAACCTCTTCTCCAAACACAAAAGAGAAAGGGGTAGCATCCATAGGGGTTTGAATGCTAGTATGATATGCCCATAAGGTGAAGGGAATGTGTAAATACCAATCCTATCAAGATTAATTAACCATTATAGCTAGCATATTGTTAAGATTTTTTTTAGAAGATTCCACCTATCCATTATCTTGTGGATGATAAGGTGATGAGAAACTTAACTTGATACCGAATGTGTCATAAAGACTTTGGACTTGTTTGTTCTTAAAATATTTACCATTATCGGTGATAATTCTATGAGGAATAATGAAATGATAGATAATGTGATGGTTGATAAAATCAAAAATCTTTTTGGCTTTGGTTGAAATGAGAGGAATAGCCTCTATCTACTTGGTCAAATATTTTGTTGCAGTGATAATATAATGATGTCACTATGAAGAATGAGGGTTAATCTCACCAATAAGATCTAGACCCCATTACAAAAAGGGATATAAATATTTAGATACTTGGATATTGTGAATAGGTACATGATGTAAATTATCATGTTGTTTACATTTAACATACTTATTTACATAATCAAAACAATCCTGGTTAAGGGTTGGCCAATAGTATCCAAGGTGAAGGATACATTTAGCAATAGTGAGGCCAGTAAAGTGTCCCCCAAAAACCCCATAATATGTTTCCCTAATAGCATGAAAAGCCTCACAACTATATGTGTAGTGTAAAATTAGGCCATCAAAACCATGCTTGCAAATTATTCCCCCTAATATGGTGTAATGAGAGGTACCCTAAATGAATTCTCTTTTACCATTCATATAAATACTGTAAGGGATGATGGCAAGGTGGAGATAGTCAAATATTTGCTTAAACCAAAGGTTAGGTTAAGTATCCTCCATAATAAATATGGTTAGAGAGTTTGATTTGATATAATAAGGCTAGGTAAGGTGATGGATAATTATAGATATCTTAGATTTAATAGGTGTAAATGAGATCTGGGAAGCGAGAGAAGCCATCATATCACCAAACTTATTTATAGCTCATGGAGTGGCTTAGATAAGGTAGTGTTCAAATTATTCTAAGAGTATATCAATTAGTTGTTTATAATATTTAAAAACATTATTATTACATTTTTAAAATTCATTGATTTGATTTATCATGAGTTTTAAATCACCAAAGATGTTGATTTTTTGAATCTCAAGGCTAAAGCAGTGTGGAGACCTATCACTATGGATTCATACTCAACCATATTATTGGTACAATCAAAATTTATCTTAAAGGATAAAGTAATAGGTTCAAATTCAAGGGGAATAAGGATGATATCATCTTCCCCACCATGTTGAAATTTTGATCTGTCAAAGAACATGGTCATTTGATAGCTGATGTCTTCTTGAGAAAGGGTGGAAATTAACTCATTGGGAAATTCAAGGCAGGATGGTTGGTTATTTGCTAAGGGTGATTTTCCCAATTGGTTGGTGATGACTTACCATTTTATTGACTTATACTAGATGAATTCAAGGTCAAACTTAGCTAAGATTATGAGCCACTTATCCATATGCTAGTTTTATAATGGCTTAGAGTGCATATACTTAAGTGTGTCAGTATTGGTTATGACATAGGTCTTGTGTTTGAGAAGGTAGTGGTGAAGTTTGGAGGTATCGAAGACTAGGGAAAGGTAAAGTGTTTTGGTATGGCTATACCAAGTCTCATACTCTATAGGTGTATGGCTTATGTATTAGACAACTTGCTCTTTATTCTTCTTATACCAATGGGCTAGCATTGCCCTTAAGGAGTGGTTGGTGGTGGAAATATAAAGGTAAAAAGGTTGATCTTCTTTGGGAGGAATGAGGATGGGTGGAGATAGAAGGTACACTTTTAGTGAATCAAATGCCTTTTGAGAGTCTTTATTCCACTTAAAAGAACATCCTTTTTTAGAAGGTGGTGGAAAGGTTGGCATCGATTAGAGAGTTGAGAGATAAAGTAATGAATGGATTAGAACTTCCCTTACAATATGCAGAGTTACTTGAGATGAGTTGGAGGAGGCATGCCAAATATTACCTTGATTTTTGTGGTATTTACTTCAATTCCTTAAAGGGAGATGATAAATCCATGGATATTTCTTGATAATACCCCAAAAATATACTTCTTGAGATCAAGGTAGACATGGTAATGGATGACGAATTTGAAGATAATAGTAAGAATGGACAAATTATCTTTATGACATTTGGATTTACCATGAAGGTCATCGACATAATATTTTATGATTTTATGAATAAGGTCATGGAATATGTAGGTCATAACATGTTGGTAGGTTGCACTAGTGTTCTTCAGACCAAAAGACATGACCCTATAACATAAATCTCCCTAGTGGGTGATAAAGGTGGTTTTATGTTTATCTTTATAGGTAATTAAGATTTGATTGTAACCCAATAATAAATCCATAAGAGGTAACATCTCATGGCTAGTTGTAAGATCAACAAGCTAATTAATGCTTAGCAAAGGAAAGTCATTTTTTGGGAAAGTAAGGTTAAGGTCATGTTATTATACACAAATGCAAAGTCCCCTTATGGCTTTGGCGATAGGGATGATGTTCAAGACCCATTGGAGATAATAAATGGGTTGAATGAAATTTATGAATATGAGGTGTTGAAGTTATTTTTTGAAAAGGTATATGTGAGGGTGCATCTAATGAAGTTTTTGCCTAACTAACTTTGTATCGAAGTTGGTGACTATATTATGGGTGGTAATGGAAGGGTCAATTATTGGCATGTCATTGTAAGACCAAGCAAATGCTATGTTTTGATCTCATAAGGAGGGGAAATCTTGAAGCTCCTCAAAATTTAGCAATTGGCTAATTTTGAGAATTCATGGGTTATTAAAAGCACCCAAGTTGATATCCATGGTGGATTTTTTCAACATAGTTGAAGTTTTAGAAGGAAAGGACTTGTGGATAGAAGAATATTATACATTAAGATTGGTAAGAATAGAATCATCATCCTAACACTAAATGATATTAATGGTAGGAGAGTCATCTTTTACCATCTCAGGATGAGTTAAGAGGAATTTTTATGGTCTCCCCATCCTTTTAATAGTCAGGGGTCCAAGGATGATCATGTTGATGAAAAAAAAGTTAGGAGGGATGATATAAAAATATTTAGATGTTGATAATAGAATAAATGGTGAGGATGGGATTTATTCATCAACGATGATAATAGGATGTGAGTGTGTTGAATCTTTAGGTGGAGTAAAATTGAGACCAAATCTTTCACAAGGATTTTGAGTCTTACATGGAAGTAACTCATGTGGTTTATGCTTGTAATGTCCTAGACCAAATCCCTTCTAAGAACACCTATGGAGGTACATCTTGGCAAACTCCAATTTATTTAGGTAGGAGAAATCAAAGTTGAATGGTTAAGGATAAAATAAGGTTAAGGAAGTGATAAGTGGATGATCAATTCCCCTATAGATAATATGCATTTAGAGATTAAGAGGAACAAAATAAATAGTGGTTCTAGTATTAGGGTCATAATTGGGGTTCTGGTCAAGGTTCCCATATTCTTGGGGAGTAGGGAAGGCATGCAAGGCTAAAAGGCAATATTTTCCAAGTGAGAGATGATGGAATGTGGATTCCAAGGGGTACACATGTGGATTTGGGTAAAAGGAATGGATGAGCTAGTTGAGGCTTGGTTGGTAGAAGAATTAGAATTAACATTGGTTGATGAAGACATGGTAGTGAAAAGGAAGAGAACATCATTTAGGTGGTATGTCATGTTTTTAAATGTAAAATGACTAGGTTCACCTTGATGGTAACTACTTGACCCTCATGCTCAAATTTGGTGCACTGATGTAAGGTGGATGGTACATAATTCATGAAATGGATCTAAGGGTGTCCAAATAGAACATTATATTGGAACTCACCTTACACTATGTAGAAGAGCTCAAGAAATGTGTGAGGTCCTAGATGAATGTGGAGGAAGACAATGCCTAGAGTTGTTGCCATAGTGTCAATGAAGGAACAAAGTACCACTATGGTTTCGGACATGATGTTCTTCTGTAATTTCAACTATTTTTAGGTATGGGAGGAGAAAATGTTGATATTATCCCTTCCATTAATCATAAACCTTTTGATGTGGGTTTGGTGATGTATGTGGTAATGAAGAGAGGAGGATCTCGATCCTAGGGATGAATGGAGGGTATTTCCTAATCTTTGAAGGTAACAAGGGTGGAAAGATGGATGACTATAAGAAAGGCTACTAGAGGTTAATGGTCTTTTATTTGGACCTCTATGGACTATAAATATTATATCATTACTTGGTATTTTTGAGGCAAAGTATTGATTAGTTCATATAAACTCATCTTCACTAGTGTTTGGTGAAGTTGCTTGAGAACTACCCTTCAGATTGATTTGAAAGGGTTGGATTGAGAGGTATCCAAGATGGATATCTTGGTTTTGAGAGAAGGTGTGTATGTTTGGGTTTGGTTGAGTGATTAGGGAGTAAAAGGAAGATATATCTATAGAATGGACACTTTTGCCTTCCCCTTATCCTTTTGTTAGGCTTGTGATTGTGTGACCACATGGATGGTATGAAATTGGAGAAGATTTGGGATATAGGACTACTTTAGTTAATTCTCACTCTTAGATAGGAGTGGGGGAGTGGGTAGGGTTAGGGTGGTGGTCTATGATTCCTATACTGAATGTGGGGTTATGGGTGACTCTTTTGATAATAGGTCATTATCAACATATAGTTGATAGACTAGGACCTAGAGAGCTTTGTAGTTCTCCATATCATGTCTTATCATTTTATGGTATGAGAAAATTAGATTATCATCAAACCAATATGGCTTAGACCTATGGGGGTCAAATGGTTTGATGGGAGGCAAAGTCAAGAAAGAATCTTGTAATAATCTATGTATGATGGTGGAGTAAGACTTTGGTAAAGGTGGTAGGGAGTTATGGTTTCAATTTTTAGGGTGGAAGCCTTCTTTGAAGTAGGATTAGTAGTGAGAGTTTTGGGTGGTGAAGTATTCTTAGTGGTTGGTGGTTTGTGGGTATAATTTTTATAAGTAGAAGGATTGGTAGTGGGTGATTTAAAAATAGAGGGGTTAGAATTAGGATGTTTGGTAGTGGAGGGTTTGGAATAAGAGGACACAAAAAGAATAGGTAGGGGAATAGCTACGATAGGAGGTTGGGTTTGAGATGATTCTAAGAGGCATGTTTTCTTAACATAAGGATGATGTCCTAGGATAGAATAATTATGTGGTCCTAAAATTAAAGGCAAGGTAGAAATAAATAGAAAGGTTTTGGATTTTTGGATCTTAGGTGGTTCCTCCTTATTGGATGCATTAAATTGGGGTTTATTTGGTGGGATAGGTGGTACTAAATCCAAATTTGAAGGATGGTGAGTAATTTTATCAGTAGGTAGTATGCCTAGGTTTTTTATGGGCTTGGTTAGGATGGGGGAAGCTACTTGGGCTACATTGGGTAGAGTTTGTATGATTAGTTCAATGATGGCTTGAGGAGTAGAGGTTTTGAATGGTTTGGGTGGGATGATGGTGGGTTGAATAATGGAAGTCGAAGGTTGGGTTGACAAAGGTATGTTTGGGGGCTCTTTCTTGGTTAGGTAAGGAAGCTTGAGATGGTGCCAAAATGTGGCACGATCTACATTGGGTTGGGATAGGTATGCCAAGTTTTGAACCAATATATAAAAATTCTTATAGATGGTTTTTATCCCTTTGATATTGGTCTAAAGGACACACCCATGGGTGGAGAGAGAGGAGTGGTTATCTCATCTCTTTCATCAATTAATGGCTCCAAGGTTTGGGAAGGTGAGTCTTCTATAGGAGAGATAGGTAGAGTAACTTCTTCCTTAGGAATGATTTCTAAAGAAAGAGTAGATTTTTATATGATGGAAGAGAAGGATATGGTGGTAATGGCTGATTACTTGGTATGTCTTCCAAAGGATAGGTTGGTAGCTCCACTACCTTTATAAGTAGAGAAAGGGGAATGGTTTTTTACTTTATCCTAGTTTCTAAAGGAATATAGGGTGACTCTACTACCTCAATAAGTAGAGGGGAAAGAAAGGTAATTTGGGAAATGGTTTACTAAATAATAAGTTCACTAAGAAATATATTAATGGTATGGACATCATGGTTGTGAGAGGATTCCACTATTATTTTCATTATTCACAAATGGGGCATGGTTCGGGAATGGTTGTCTAAAGATGTCAATCAGACTTTGGATAATTTTTTTAAAAGTATTTCACCTACTACATCATGCCCAATGACATGATGGAAGGCACACAATTTTTTCTCCTTATACTAGCCTGGTACAAGGCGAGAGGAATTGAATTGTTGTGGAGGTTTGATCAATGGGAGTTGTATGATATTTTTTTTAACAAATTTTATAAGAATAAAGCATATGACTCCCCTAGTGGAGTAAATTTATTTTGGTTGATACAGTTTTGGTTTTTAGTGTTTTGATTGGAGGAATTGGAAGAGTTGGGCTAGTTAACAATTAGTAGAGGAACGGTTTTAAGGACAACTGCATTCATGGTTCACTTGTTTTTGGTGTTAGTTTTTGTTTGATTGTTAAGTTTGGAGGAAAAATCCTCATTTTATTTAATGGTGAAATTCTTATTTCTCAATTTTAACTTCCCCTTATCAATCACTTTATTCTTTAGCTTTTGTACCATGGTGAAAGCTTGAACCCATAAAGTAGAGGAAATGTGTTTGGCACAAGTTCAAGAAAAAAATTAATCAACTCAGGTTGGGGAAAAGATAAAGAGAGTTGATTTATCAAGCTTTTCCAATGGGATATAAAGTTGGCATTGGATTTTTTTTCAAATTACTGAATGGATTAGATATCGGTAATAGAAACTTTCTTAGAGATTTTTATGGAAAAGTGGTCTAAGAAGGTTTGAACTAGTTGGGAAAAAGAAAAGAGAGAGTACTTGGTAATGGAACTATACTAATCTAGCATTAGACTTGATAGAGACATGGGAAAGGTATGAATAAAGAGAGAATTATCATAATAAATCAAATAATAAGAGTGTGTAAATTCTCTTAGATGTTGTTGAGGGTCTTTCTTGATCTAAAATTGTGAAAATTTCAAGATCTCACATTGAGGAGGATAAGGTCAAATGGGGAGGGATGGGTGAATTGGTTCATTATAGATTTGGTCATATGATAAGAGGTTATGGGTGACAAAAATAGATTACTCTAAAGTGTTCATTTTGTCCATTGGCATCTTGACAAGATATCTTTATGGTTGTGAACCCCCATAGTTTTAGGGCGAGTTATGTTGGGTTTGGGTAGGTGCATCATAAGGGTAGCTAGTAGAAGGTTGGGAGATTACCACATATTGATGTGTGGACATGGGTGGTTGGGAGTATGTTATGAATGGGTAGGTGGACATAGAAGGTTGGGTAGAGGATGGATCCATATACCTCTATGGGTCTGGAATATATCTAGGATTGGGTGCAATAAGAACTTGTTGAAGAATTGGCATGGGTTGGGTTAGAGGTATCATTAGGTTGATATGTTGAGGATGGGTAGTAATATTGGTACTAATGGGTGGAGGCATAAAAGGTATGGGAACCAACAAGGTCTAGAATGGAGTGTAGGTAGGTGGGTTAGAAATAATAAGAAGGGTGATAACACTAGTAGAGGGTACTCCCATGGTAATTAGAGTACCAATGCCCAATGGTTGGGGAAGAAGGTGTTTGGGTGCTAGTTGGTTGGGTGGGTTGGTTTTGGATGGTGATATTAGTGGGATTATTGGTAGAAGATGATGCCTGGGTGACTAAGGATTAGGTGGAAATGGTGGAAATAGAGGTGTTGCCCATAAGGTGGGATGGCATACCATAGGGTGGGTCAGTAGGTGGAGTTAAAGTATGGGTATGGTGGGATATAGTGTTGAGGTAATATTGGAGGGATATGGGGTTGTTATCTAGAAAGGTGATGAAATTTGTATCACCTTGGGAAACCATCCAAGGGATACTAGGGTTTCCATAAGGATGGGGAGAACTCTCTGTATCTGAGACATACTCCATGGATGAAGGAGAAGGGCAATATGGATGATTAGGAGGTGGATCCTAATTTGCTTAATTTATTATTTATTTCCTAGTTAAAACTATGCAAATAAGGGGAAAAGGAAGACATAAGCAATCTCACAACTCAAAAGAGAAGTAATCAAAATAAAAATATCTCAAGGAAAACAATGCATACACTAATGTGCATTAAAATCCTATGATTATTTATTATTTATTTTTAATCTTATGCCTCAATTTTAAAGAAGTTATGATGACCAACTTGGGCTTGTAAAGTAGGTACTAGAAGAATATATCTAAGGATGGTTTTAGGTATTTAAAGGCTCTCAAGATCTGTACTAGAACTTGGTACATGGTTTGATATTAGATCCTAACTCCTCACTTCACACACTATATTGATAAGGTGTTGGGTGATTAGCCAAAATATATTGATTTGATGGAGATTATACTTAGCCAACACAATTAGTTTTTTTTCCCCTTGGTGGTGAAATATAAGTAGGATAGATTAGGAAAGGTAACCACTAGGTGATGAAATCCTAGTCAGGCCTTATGTCAATGTTTTAATGTTTAATTAAATGTGTGGTTTGGTCTTCTATGTGTGGAGATAAGTGAGACTATGATTGATTTAATTGATTTAATTTAAGCTATGTGAGTTAATCAATATAGGAAAATAATGTATGCAATTAATTTTAAGCCCACAAGAAATTTTGATTTCATTCAAATGAGCATAGACTAAGAAGAAAAAAACACCTAGATGTAACAAAGTCCCACCAGGTGTGCTATAATGTTTCACTAAAATTTTAATTTATTTTCTTTAGAAAGAAAGTTGTAAAACTTGAAAGAAGGGTGAGGTTAGTATAACCTAATATGTTGTGCATGAATTCATACAGATGGTTTTAGGTACTCCTCTTTGTCTGGGGAGGAATGACCTACAAATAAGAAAGCACTAAAGAAATGGTTGATTAGTTGGATAGTAGGATGGATTTACTAGCATGAGATAGATCCAAGAAGCACAAGCTTCCTTGGAGGCTATCAATCCAAACGTTTAAATAATTAAGTTATGAAAATGAAAGATAACTTACTTGCATAAAATAACATAAGATACTAAAATGAAATTCAAGAAATGCTTGAGAATAAATAAGTGCTTTTGACCAATTATATAAATAAACATTTATATATTGATACTAAATAAATCAAATATGGTTTAAAAGATTGAGTGATCCTTTGTGATAAGATAAAAACTTAGGAAATGGGACTTGGTTAGGGTTTGATATGTCAAATAATCTTTTTATTGAAAATGATAGATATAGACCATTGGTGGTTAGAGTAAAACCATCAATGATTGAGTAAGCATCGATGGTTAATGCCCATCAATGGTTAGGGTCAAACCATTGATGGTTAGGAAACTGTTGACAATTACTGTGGGATCTAGTTTTGGAAAATAAGTTTCATTGGGAAGGTTGTAGGAGGGTTTTGTAAGGTAAATTTGGATTGGATACAAGTTGTGAGGTAGAGGGAAAGTGACACAAGGAATGATATGTATAAAATAAAATCTAAATCTTGATAAGAAACATATTCTTATATTTTATTTTTGTTGGTCTGAAGAGTGTTAGGGTTGGATGAAAGCTTGCTATAGATCTTGGAGTAATTTTGGTAGAGTGATGATACTTTGGATATTGATTAATGAGTTATAGAAATAATTCTGATCTCTATTTAGTCACTATAACTTAGAACAATATCTTCACAAGAAGCTTTGATCTCTTTCCCAAGAAGTCTTCATCCAACTTTTCACCTTCTCTTCCTCTCTTAATATAGAGGGAATGGAGTGGTGAAACAATAAGTTCAACAAGGTGTCTAACAAGCTATCTAATTTTAATCTCAACATGTATTGATTATGCAAAATAGTGGATCAAACATATATTAATAGAAAATAAATCTAGATTTTGAACTGAAGGTAACCCTTGAGGTAGTTAAAGGCTAACCATCGATGGTTGAGGCTAACCATTGGTGGTTAAGGGTCAACTATTGGTGGTTAATAAGGGAAAGTTAAAATGGTAAATTTAGCCATTATGACTTATGTTTGGTGGTTGAATTTTTTTGAAATGTTCCCAAAGGGGTACAAGGGTGGTCTAAAGGTCAGTGTGACATCTAAAACCATAGTGTGCAGTGTTCTAGTGTATACAGTTATGCTTAGAAAAATGAAAAATAAAGAGTGCTAAGGAACCCTAGTAGAAATAAAAAGGAGACACTAGCATTGAAGAAATGAATATAGAGGTAAGCATTAATAAACACCATGGAGAAGAAGTAGATAAATGGGAAACATTTGAGGAAGAACCCTTGGAAAAATAAGAAGATGAGTCATCAAAGGAAAACACTAAATAAAGTGGTAGCTCCAGTGAGGAGGAAGAAGAGCAAATAGAGCTAGTCATCATTAAGGAAAAAGGCATGGAGTTGAGCATTAGATAAAAATTATAGAAGGGGTGGATAGATGAATATTTATATATGTTTGAATTCATGCCCCTTGAAGTTTCCACAACTAGGACATGCAAATAACTTACATTTACATTTGACAGTTACATGGATGAGCCTCACTTTGAGGCACCTAAGAGGGTCATATTGGACATAGATGAACCTAAGGAGGGGCATGACTAATTCATAATAAACCCTCATGTCATGAAATCAGTCTAGTTAGTGAATCCACTTATCTAAATGGCCTTAGAGGTCATGCAAAATATCATCAATGATGGTAGAGCAAAGAAATATAAGAAACTTTGAAAGGATATCAAAGATGAAGTGCAGGTCATGAATATCAAATTATAGTAGCTATGTGAGCACATAGAGATAGTCAAACCATAAATTTTGGTTGATTTTCATACATCAAACCTCTTAGAGGTTGATAAATAATTTGTGCTAGTGGAGAAGATGTTCCCAAGGATGAAACCAGAGCTAGTGTTAGAAGAATAATAAGACCCATACACTATGCTACAAAAAGATCTAGCTACCAAGATTAAATAGGTAGAGTAACTCTTCTCAAATATACAAGAAGGTATAAATGTATTTGATTCCATATTCATGAAATTTTATAACCAAGTGATAGTCATAAACACGCACCTCAAGTAGGCAAAGGGGGAGAAGAGGAGTTGATGATGTAGGTTATTCTACAGTAGAGTAGAGGGCATGTAGATAATGGGCAAGGTTAATGTAATGATCACATAGATAAAGGACTAAGAGAAGAAATTTAAATCACTCTTTTTCACCTTATAAACTAAGGCCTACTAAAAAGGAGCAATCCTGGATGGAAGAGTGATAAAAGCTAAAATAAGTCTTGAGGTCTTTAGAAAAGAGATAGAGAAGATAGATGTGCTTTTACTTAGCACTACCTCCATGGAAATAGATAGAAACACTATGGAAATCAAGCTCATTATCAAGGTATTTGATGACATTAGTGCTAATCTTAATAATAATGTGCTCAATTTCTATGCACTAAAATCTTTGGCAACCTAGTTTGAGGATAGACTAGTAATTTTGTATGGGGTAATGTTGGGCCCTAATTTAGTTAAATATAGAATCCATGCTATCACAATAGACACATTGGTGAAAGGTAATCACTTGGGTGATGATTTCTATATTTTGTTTCTTAGCACCAACTAGAGTAATGAATGCATATATTATGTTAGTTGGTAGGTGGTTAATTGGAACTCAGATCTTTAGGGCATCCTCTATGATTGACAACATGTGGTGACTATAGTATGAAGGGTGCAAGGTGATAGATCCAACATAGTGATCAACAAATTCTCTATCTTAGAACCTAATGTGTGCTCCTCACCCTAGGAAATATATGATCCCATGTGCTATAAAATCAAGTCTAAACCATTAAAGCATAGATGTGAATTGGATGTAGTGAAGCTCTAGAGAAATTGGTTATGAAATTAATGGATGCCATTAGTTTTAGGAATAGATTAAATTGCATTAAGGCACTGACTGTAGACACCCAAGCTCTCCTATGAGCCTTTGGGTAGTTGCTTTGATTAATGGCAATGGAGGTTGTTATAAATGAATTTTCTATCTAATTTAAGTGTCATTTTCATTGATAGTGAAATGTGCAATGGTACTAATGTTTTATTTTAATTATAGTTATGTTAACCATGTTATTTGTAAGCTCCTAGTTTATGATGATAATGGCATCCCTATGTTAATTGATGATATCATCACATTTTGTAAGAATAGCCTAAGTGTAGAAAGGGTCATATGCCAAGTTTTGATATCCTTGATATAAGTGCTATCCTAAGAATACAAAATTAAACTAAAGCATCCCCTTGACCCATCTAGTGCCTATATGATTCTAGAATTAACTCGATAAAGGTTTTTACGCTTAGGACCATAACTAGTTCCCCAAATGGGCTTGTGCCTATAGACCATTAGGCTTAGCCCAAAAAAGGGTTGCACAAACTCAATCACCAAAATATTTCTCTAAAATGACTAAGTCTTATGAGTGAAAACTTGTACCATGACACAACTAGCCTAATGTAGGCCCCATTTATTTCTCTATTACACTTTGAGTGAGTGCATAAATTTTGTACCTTTTGTGAATTGATGTTAGTACAATCAAGTTATAAATGTTGAGTGTTATAAGAATATACCATGTTTGTAACTAAATTTTAATGAGTTTAGAACTGACTTAGACAACTTCATGAGCACCTGACTAGATGAATTGATGAATTTTAATGAACCCCTTTTATACAATAGTCATCAGAGTATAAGGGGTGATGGTATCTCCCATTAGGTTTCTAATATATATACCTATGAAGCTGGTAGATGAAGAGATAACTTATCAACTATTACATGGATTTTATGGGATCTTCAAGAAAAAGAAGAATATAGTTCCCCATAAATTTCCATATAAATTAGGGAGGAATAGAATCACAAAGTGACATGACATCATTATTGTTGATAGGCATAGGTACTCATATCTATTTCCTAAGGATGATTTTAGACCTTGAAACCCAAGCAATTTCATTGTCAAACATTTGTTCAAGTTTAAAAAGGATATAGCTATGGAGTATAAGCATTAGCAAGAAGTGCATAAATGGATATACAAAGATGCTATGAATGATGAGGTGGTCTTTAAAAATTTGATGAGGAAAGGAATTGAGCTAGAGATGTGGATAATTAGAGAGAAGAAGGAATATATTTTTAAAGCCTCAACCACCACCAACTCATGGGATCATGTTTGACGATGATTATGAGGATGGGAAGGAAGAAGAAGAAGAAAATAACATTTCTCTAATTAGGAACAAATTGTGGAGACCTCCACTACTGGCCACCTCAATCAGTCTAGGCATGTCTCCAAGCTCTGAGAAAGGAGAATCAAGTAGCCAACTTGACCCCTCCCAAGGCCTTCAATTTGTCTCTACATCTTCTATGGGAGCTACCCCAGAGATAATAAGTCAACTTGATCCTAATGTCTTTAATCTTAAATAACTACAACAAGGCATCAAGATATTTATGGAAGAGTTGGAGGCTTTATCTAGGAGAAACATTGAAAAGGTTTGCAAAAAAAGGATCCCAAGACTATCATGAGAGGAGTAATGACTTCTCCATCAGCTTCTCAAGCAACTATAGAGGTTTAAAGAACAAAAAAAGCTATTATTTTAAGTATTTTCCCATTACCTTCTTCCCCAATTACAACTACTTCTAGTTTTTCTTCTACTTCCACATTTAATCCTCCCACCATTGCTTCCCCATTGGTTTCAATAAGCACTTCCATTATAGTTACCACCACCAATCAGTCTTCAATTGACACTAGCATGGCCTAAGCTAGTGTTTCCTTAAAATTAACCTTAACCCACTTTATTTCTTATACCACTTCACATATAGTTTCTTCCTAGGTAGCCATAGCAAGTGACTAACTTGATATTGGTTCCCCTACACCTACAAGGCCATTAAACCCCATATAAAAGCAATTCACCTTTCAAAAGCCACTCAAAATTACTACATCTACTAAAGTGAGTGTGCCTTAAAAGTTTCCTTCATTCATTATTGACATGGGCCCTACAAAATCTATATTTGAAACACTTATGAGATTAAACCCAACAAACTTATACATACCTACTATATCCTTGGCCTCTTCCTCAACCTAGGCACCATCATTGCAGACACCTCCCACATATCCAACACCTAATACAACCCAAAATTGGGTTAGAGAAATAAGACAAGAAACAAGGTAGGAGAGGCTTTAGGTAGTCCTTTGTGGCCCCCAAATTGGTGTGAGTTTGATGTTGACACATGTATGATGAAGAGGGTGGTTAGGAGATAGGTTAAACAACCATAATCAAGTTTAGATGTGGTCCTTGAGAGTGAAGAGTCACTCTTCATTTTGACAAGGAAGAGGAAGGCTATCCCTATAGAGGTGGAAGAATATGTAGATGATCTTGTGTCATTATTTCAAGCTCAAGAAGAGTCCATAATTACCTTGATAAAGGGGATGTTGTATGAGTTGAAAAGATTGAAATATCAAGCATTACCAATAGTGTTAGATGGTACTATAATTCAAATAATAAAAACCATTGTCAATGTCTTCAACTTGTATAAAGTCATGAAGAGGATTTAGGAAGATGGGACTCTACAATCCAAGGTGGTCATTAAACTTGACTAGAAACTTGCACTCTATGATGCCAAGTTTGAAAACTTGGCTAGAGTTTCAAGAAGTAATAAGTTATCACACCTCTAGGTTCTTCAAATTAAGTATATCATTCCTACATAGACCATCCTAATAAATAAGAGAATAATATTAAAGAAATGGCTAGATCAGGTCAAGGATATAACTACATCCTTAGAGAAAATTGAATTCAAGATTGCCTTATTATTGAAGGAGGCCATGGTCACTAGGGTGACCAAACCTGATGGAACTTTCATGGATGATCAGGAGTTGAGATCCTAGATGAATGTTTTTATTTCTAAATTACAAAAATATTTTTCTAGTGTAAAGATTACTACTAAGGTGATTAATATTGTGGCATTTTCTAGTCAAAGGCTAGAAAAGGCAGAGGCAATTAAAAAAGCACTGAGGAAAATACTTACAAAACATGGTAAGCTAATTCAAGAGATACCTAACTTATTTCAACCCATGATACTATAATTATCCTAGATATATTAGGATTACTTAGTATATGTAGAGGTCTAGCCAAAGGAAATTACAGAGAAGAAATAAAGGCAACAACAATAAGCTAGCTAGTAAACCCCTCCAGGGCCTTAGGGAATATTTGATTATGTTTTATGAATTTGAATTAAGAATATTCCATTTTAGTGTGTGGAATTTTATCTACTTTGATGGGTTTGGGTGCCTTTCATGGGCCTACTTTAACTTATTTAGGCAAATTTGAAGCCTATAAATAGGGGTATTCCCCCTCATTATGAATTAGAAATAGTTGTTATAAGAATTAATACAAGAGAGACAAGAATTCGACAATTTGTCTGACATGCTTAATTGTGTGTTTCTATAGTTTTTGTTGCTCAAAATTTTATATGACTAATGGGTTCTTTCTAGTTGGCTAATTTGGCAATAATACATGATATATGCACCTATTATCTTGAGTTTAACACTAGACTAACAATTTTGCTAGTATACATTCTCTATTTTCATCTTATTTATAACTAAATATGCTATGCAATTTACTGTGAATTAGTAATATTTGTGTAATGTATGATTTTAGATATATGCACTTCTTTTCTTTCAAAACATCAACTATGTTTTTTGAGCTTTGAGCATTAAACTAGAGTTAGTAAATGCTAGTTTTATGTGTTGTTGTCATAAAATTTAGAAGAATTAGTACTTTTGACCATCTTAAGCAAATTATCTTTTTTTATTTACCCTTATCTCCTTTTGATCTACCCATGACTCACTTTATTTTAGTTAATTGTGTGAATATCCATTATTTTTTTGTGTTTGGGAAACAATTGGAAAAACTTAGAACAACTTCATTAAGATTAACAAGAATAAAGTGCCATTGTGTAAAATTTGTTGTCCCTACATTAGGGTCTACTTGTATACTTATTAGTGGTGACCATATCTCTATTATTTTTGTTATTTCAAATAGTATTTGTGTTAAAAATTCAAGCCCTGAGTCTTCTAAGACTTAAAATTGTTTTTCTTACTTTCCCCTTGTTCCCTAGTGACATGAGGAACACATTAAGTGAATCAACAAGAATAAGTACCATTGAAAAATAAATCCATATTCATGTCGATGCAAGCCATTACCTCTATTTTTCCATTAATTGATTAAGTCCCGTGATTTTGATGGGTATTAAGTCATCGATGTATTACTTGTCATATAAGGACAACTGGTCTTGTGTAGAGTATGGATCCACAAAGTTGACTACATGTTCTAAAGTATTTAGTAGTGTAAGAACTTGGACTTGATAGTGTTTTTATCAAACAATATATCCATGTATTTAGTATTTCCTACATAAGAGTAGGTAGAAGGAACCTAAATTCATGATTGCTTTAAAGAGAAATCCATTATAACAATCTCAAGCTATAAAATTCTTTTTCAAACTATATGAATTTTATTCATAGGTTCACTAGAAAAACTAGGGCTTTTAGTCATAGAGAAGCTCAAAAATTCAATATTCAATATTAGATAATGGTGAGGTGACTTTCTTTTCATTTTTTGTATATCTCCCAAATTCTACACCTTGAATTTTTAATTCATGTGACTTCAATATAGATTATAGATTTTGACTTACTTCTCATTTAAATTTGAATGTGTTAGTTAGCTTTGGTAGGTTTGTATTTTCCACATAGTAAATTTTCATTAACTTTGCATGTCTAATCATCCTACTCGAGAAAATTGTCATTTTATTTCTTACCAACTTCTTTGTTTTGTTATCAAACTTTATTCATATGTACTTTGGCTATGCATCTCATGTATTACAACACTTGTTAACTTTTTACTTGGTTAGGCCTTTAGATTTACAATTCTACTTTATATTCTCTAGGGCCATGAATTAGCATGAGTATGCCATGTGGATCCATTTTAATCTTAAAAGAGTTCAAATGCTCAAATGCAGAAGTGTATTAACCTTTTAAACTAGGTTTATCCATGTGAATACTCTATATTGATTAGATGTTAACACGTGGCTTATTTTTAAGCCTTGAGGACTTGGAGACTCATAGCCACAAGACCATGAAGCCATTAACTAGGCTTTTTACTCTTTGAAGATATGGGATACTAAAATTATGCCAACTATCAACTTATTAGAGCTTAGAAGATTTGAGGTATAAGAATATGGAGCATTGGGACCATTAGACTTGTTTCAATCATTTTTTGGTTCTATATTGGTGAAAATCCACCACCTTTCAACTAATTAGAGACTAAGAAGATCTAAACCATTAGATGTTTAAATTTCATTTTAAATATTCTATGGTTTTGAGTTCATGTAAACATGTCATGTGGCATGTTCTCAGAGTTCAATGACTTTAAACACTTATAAATGTCTTTAAATCTTAAGGCTCTATGTAACGTATGAATGCCTCTTATTGAATTGTCAAAGCTCAAGGAATTTAGAGGACTTATAATTTTTTTAAAAGGCATGAAGGCTCTATTTAATGTAGTAAATTTTCATATCATATTCTTAGATAAAATAAAATAAGGCCTGGCATGTGATTATTTGGTAAGTCTTCTCTAATAGACCTACAAACATATAAAACATAAGAAACATTAGGATGAAAGACATTAGTTCTGATAATCTAAATAAATTAAGAATTTTTTTGAAAACCCAAGGTTTAAGGCACATAAAACTGACTATTAAAGTTTTGATATTCAAAATTTGAACTTATATAACTTTGAAAACCTTATACTTATCAAATTTAAGACTAGTGTCATGAATTTTTAAGACTTTGAGGTCCCTAAATAAAGGTATTTAGGTAATAGTGTGTCCCCATTTGAGTTTAAAAAATGGGATGTGTGTGTTAGGGAACTAAAAATGGTGACTTAATGGGGAAAATACTCCTAAGTATTTAAGAATCAAGAATCTTAGATATGCACCATAACATAACTTCATCTTTCATAAGAAAAGAATAAACAAAAAAATAACTTTGAAAAAAGACTCTTACTTCCTCATGAAATATACTTACCCTTTTCACTCCTTGGATCTATGTGTGATTTTATGAATTTAATCCCCCCATGTTATGAGAGTTTTGAAAAATTCCTTGATAAACATTATAGATTTTGTGCCAAATTTAGATTTTATAACCAAATTGTAAGGGAATCTTGGGCAGTGATCTAATTTTATCCAAGCACCCATAGACATAATAGAAGTACCTATGATTCCAATCAAATACTTGATCTCCTAAAAACTAAGCATACATAACCTTGATAGATATTACTTTAATATCTCATCTTCTATCAATTTGTATGATGGTTTTTTTTGAAACAAAGATAGAAGAAGGGTTCGAAACCACCATTGGTTGGGTGTATGTATAAAAAAATTATTTTAATCAATACATCCCTATCACTATATATCCATTTCTATGTTTATTATCTCCCATCTAAGTTTTATCATGTAATAGTGTAATTTATCTTTGGAAATGGAAAGTCTTTATAAAAAACATTTCATGAGTATATCAATGTAAATCACAAAACTTTGGCAACTTCATTTAGTCCAAGCATAACCTAATTCAATGATAATACATACCTTAATCCCATAAACTCAAGTACTATCAGAATAAAAATAATTGTGAATACTAATTTTGCATCCTATTATACCACCCCTTGTTTTAGAAAGTCCTTTTTAACTTCAATGTATGAAATTAGTTGGATTTATTCTATAATTTTATAAAACTAATCTAGAAATCATAATAACTAATCTACTAAAAATAAATGCATAAATTAGGAAATTTTAATATAATAAAACATGAAATATTAACCTAGAAAGCATGGAATCTATTCTCAAAAGTAGGAAATATATTATACTCCTACATCTAAATCTACACTTATAGTCATTCTGAGGCATCTCCAGTTGGATCAATCATGAATTAGTGTTTCAAAAACTATCTATTGATTGGAAAGGTGAGCTCATTACCTTACAAGTCCTATTGTAGGACATTATTACTTATAATTTATGATATCTGATATGGTTTAATCCATAAAGGAGTGAAATTATCATGTTTTTATTTATTTTCATGTTCTTTATCCCATAAAATCACTAGGTCTAAAATTCTAAAAGTTTTGATTTTGGATCTCTTATCAAACCATCTCTTAAAAATATCATGATGTAAACTAAAGCTATGTAGTGTTTCATTTCTTACATCTTCCATATAAACTATGTCAAGCAATCTACACTAGATTCTTTCATCTTCCCCCATGTACTCTTGCATAAATTTGTATGTTGTTATCTTGAGAGTAATGACAAAGATTGATTATTTCTCATACACTAGAAAAAAAGGTGAAGCCTTGAGGGATTGATTATGCCTAGTTATATCTAACCATAGTGCATATTTTGATAATATATTCCATTCTCTTTCTTTATTTTTATAATTAGTCTTAGTTATTTTATCCCCTTATGGATAATAGTTCACAGAGAACTTTATCTTGATTTGATTATTGAAAGCCTATTCTATATATTTAGTAAATTGGAATTTTGAACCATTGTCACAAACTAAGGAAATTGGAGTGCCAAACCTAGTTAGTATACTTTCTTCCATAAACTTGATCAAATAAATTACTTTGTAATTCTTTGTTACTACAACTTTTTTCCACCTGGTATAATAGTTAGTAGTTATCAAGATGAACTTGTGCTCTACTAAAGATTTTGGGTTTATCACCCTAATTAATTTAAGACCCCATTAGGAAAATGGGTGTATTTTTATGACTCACTAAAAATTCATGGAAAAATGCACTTCTCTTTTCCCAAATACTTGGCATTCATGGTAGGTCCTGATGTGGTTGTGTAAATCCTTGAATATTATAGGCTAGTATTATTCATCTTCCAAATTTTGTGAGTTTTTTTGTTACCATACCTATCTTCTAATTTAGGTTATCAAGGATGTATAAATATTCTTATTTTGAAACAAATCTTAGGTAGATGTCTTCATATTTATTATTGTATAGGACTTCTTTATTGATCATTTAATAAGTTGGGTTGAGCTTGGGGGCTTATTTTTTATCTCTATTTAGCTCAAGGGAAACATCCCTATGTGTAAATAATGGATGATATAAGCATAAAATTCACCATTGTCTACCTAATCTTCATTAATTTGTTTAATATTGATGCATGGATAAGTCTCAGTCATCATCTGGATTATTCCCTAGCCTCTTACCATCTTTGTCAATCTAATATCAAGATCAAACTCTTGTAACTTTTCCATCCATTTGAATATTCTCTAACCCTTCTCATTCTATCAAAGTGTGAGCTTGACATCTAGATCTAGAACAATATCATATGTTTTATTCCTCAAAATATAGTGCCTAAATTTTTTTATAGCTTTGATTAGGGCATAACTATATTTTCATATCATAGAGTATTTCAACTTAACATCCTTCAGATTAGTTCTCATGAAGACAATGGGATGTTAATTTTCATCCACATTATATGTGATTAAAATATGTATAGTATGTTATAGAGTGAATGAATAAAGATAAAAATTCTTATTAATGTTTGAACAATGGAATTTTTTATATCTTTAACTAGAAATGTACCCTGAACAATGGTAGTTTTGATATCTTGGAAAGATCTTTGGGATTTTTTGTCCACTTTATCTTGGAATCATACTTTATCATGTAATTAAATTGTTTTAAAATATATAAAAATCTAAAAATTAATTTTATCATAAATTTTATCTTACGAAAGGACTTTAGCTCCTTCTTGTTGTTGGGAGGTGTTAACTTAGAAATATCTTACATTCAGTCTAGATCAATGGAGATCCCATATTTGGGGATGACATGGCCTAGAGGTTCTCCTTATCTAACTAAAAATATACTCTTATATGGTTTAAGTGACACTTTATACCTTATACATCTATAGAATAATTTTTATAGATGATTTTCATGATCAACTCTATCCTTAGAATACACTATCAAATCATTCATACAAATGATAATGTATTTGCATAAAAGCACCTATAAATAAAAGTCTATGGATATTTGGAAGGTAATGCCTACATTTATTAGGCCAAATTACATCTTTTTATATGCAAAAATTCTCCACTTGGTTGTGAAGGTAGTCTTCATCCTATCTTTTTCTTCCACTAACACTTGATTGTAGCTTGGGAATCCATCTAAAAAGGACATCATCTTAAACCCACTTACCATATGAATTAACTAATCCAAAAAGGTTAGGGTTTAATTATCCTTTTTTTATTTTATGTTTAGGTTCCATAAATCAACATAGAATCTGATTTATCCATTCTTTCTAACCAGTACTAAATTAGCTTCCCAAGCTGAACGCCTAATTGAGAAGATAATCCCAAAATCGAGTAACTTTTGTACTTTTATTTGAATTATAGGTTATATAATTGGATTTAATAGCCTCAATATCTACCTAAAATTTTATGATATATATTTTTAATGTAATAATATGTGTGATGACCTAGGGTCAAAGACTTTCAAATCTTCATATGTCTAGGTGATAACATCCTTTTACTGTGTTAGTAGATTATTCAATTATTGTTTCTCACTTTTAGTGTAGCTTAGTCAAATATTCACATACTAAGGGTGTTATTAAGTTCCTAGATTATATTTGAGAAAATATAATTTTTTTGTTCTAGGTTACTTTTGATTTTGAGATTTTGGATCTACATCAAAAGCTTGCTCTAGGGAAATAATCCTTAGAGGGATGTGGTTATCCTATAAGTGTAAGACACCATCCTCTCTTAGGTATTAATTGAACATAATATAAACATCCTTATAATCTATCAATTGATATTAAAAGGATATATAACTAGTCATGAATTACATAATATGTTGGTCACCCTCAAACACTTGGAAATTCTCCACATTATCTGGGACTAAGGGACAAGGAACCAACTCCATAGAGAATTTATACATATTTGATTCTTGGAGAAGTGATAGGTTGCCTATTGATTCTAATATTGAGTTTGTCATATAATTATGTTACTTTGGGATGGGCTTGATATTTAATGATTCAAAAGACTCAATCAGGTCCCATGATTAGTGTTTATACGTATTCAAATAAGTGAGTTTGTATTATTACTTTTTCATGATTATTTTAATAATTAGTTCTAAGTAATAAAATATTGGTAACTATTTGAAATTTTAACTTAGTGAAAACTAAAGCTAAGTATTAGAGATTCATACTCAACTATGTTATTGGTGCATGGGAACTACTATCTAGAAGTAGCCAAATACTACTTTCCATCTAGATCAATTAGGGTTATGCCATCACTAGAACCTTATTTTGATCTTGTTCCATCAAAATTAAGAGTCCACAAATAATAAGGACCTTAAAATTCTTATTCATGAAAACAATTCTTGGTGGTAAATGTGTATACACCTACATACAAATATATAAAGTCAACCTTTTCATTCTTGGCATTGTACTCTATGATCATATGTTTCATTTTTGGTTCATGGTCCACTCATATCTAGTTGACTACACCTTTCTAAGGTAGAGAAATGTGTGATAAATCATTTTTCATGTATTTTTCTAGTGTCTTGGACCATATCAACTGAGTAATATGATGTAAGATTTGATAATGTTAATGACCAAGGTATCATTATTGTATAGGTATTTTCAATGCTAACTCGATGTGCATGTTGGTTAGTTCTCCTACATATGGGACAAAATATTTATCCAATTATAAGACCAATATTTTTAAAATTTTAGGGGTAAAACCCAACTTATTGCATATAGATATCAAAATCACATTAGTTGAGGCACCTGATTTAACCCAAAAACTGTGTAGATTTTTTTCAAACATTCTAGTAGCTATCAAAAAACATGGTACTTCAGAATTGCCCTTATATACCATCACATTTACATGCATATATTTTTTGTCAATAGATGAAATTATAATTAAGGTTTTAAGTTGTAGCTCTCTTTTATTAATGATCTAGGCCAACTCATAAATATTGATGTTAGCATTTATCTTATTCATGTCCTTAACATTAGTGTACCCTCCTCTACTATGTGGCTCTACATCTTGTAAATGTTCATCTCTCTTAGGAGGAGGTAAATTATTATTAACCTTAGAATCTATATGAATGGTAACACTATTATTCATATATGTTGAAGTAGTGACATGATACTTACTCCTCAAATTATAAGAATCTATTTCTTGATGATACTATTGTAAATCATGAATCTTGTATGTGTTATCCTCTAATTAATTTTCATCTTCTTCTTGAAATGGGGAGTCATATGTCTCAAAGACCATTTTTATTCTTGGATGTCCTGAAGTAGTAGTGGAAGATTGTTCATTTTGATGTGCATAACATTTCTATCTAACCATATACTTATAAATTATCTTTAAGGTTATGTAAAAATTGATGCAGTCTATCTCTCAATGTTGTGTAGTGTTATGAATTTTGCACCAATTAAGAAGGGTTGCTTCCATTATGTTTATCTCTAAAATATTATTGGTTGTTTGTTGCTTAATATTGTTTCTAAACCTATTAAAAGGCCTATATTACCTCAAGAATTCAAATCCCTAGTTGATATTATGTCTAATAGTGTTCCCCATACATTCATACATTTTCACAAACTCATTGCTTAATTTATACACCATCCCTAAATAGCTTCCAATTCTATTTTTGTGGAATTGGAATTAGTACCATGTTTATTTTAATTATAGACTAGTATTAAGGTTTGATTTAAGTTTAGATGGTTATACATAGGCACATAATGTTTTAGGAAGCCAAGATGATAGTTGGGTGGAGCATGGGTTAATATCAACTGATTATATACCTAGTTCTAGTTTTTAGCCAAAATATTTTGATTTACATTTGGGATTATATTGAAGGCCAAAAAATAGGACCAAGATAAGTAGGGACAATGATTATGGATGATTATTTTATTTTTTATAAATGTTGATAACTTCAACATAATCCATAGGTAGCATATCAATACCGACAACTCTAGAGTTAAAAAAACAATCATAGGGTCCAAGACATTCTTATACATCTTAGGGGCCAATGTCTCATTAGGTTTGTAGGTAGTTTCTAATATTCTATACATCTTTTGGAATATAACATTGAAGGCTCAAATTGGCTTATTTGGTTTTTTTCTCATGCTTGTAAAGTGTTGATAAGCAACATTTACACTGGTGACTTGGATAAAATGTCGCAAAAAGTATGTTGGAATTCTAACCAAGAGGTGATTGAACCTTTTTAGACATTAATAAACCATTTATAGGCTACATATTTTAATATTAAGGGAAATATTATGCATGCCATGTCTTCATAGGTTACATTTAATATCCCTAAAGTAGATTTAAAGGCCTTGATATGTTTTACAATAGTCATTCCTTCTGAGGGAGAAACTAAAGGAATATATTTATAAAGGTTTATAGGTAGATCATGGACAAGCCCAATGATGTTGATGGTTGATCTAGCTATCTAAGTTGGATACTAATATGGAGATAGGGGTTGGGTCATTTGGAATAATAGAAGACAAGGTTGTCTACCTATAGAGAATGATTGATCCGAGGGTCTTCTCCTAAATCCTTTATCATTTATAACTTTTTTAGGGATTTTAAAATGTTGGAATAGCATGTTATGGAATAAGGTTGACCTTTTTAATATTTTGAGTGATTCAAGTGTAACTCAAGTGATAATTTTAAAATAAATAGAGGTAGAGGTGAAATATCTCCTTATATAACCAAAATAAATTCTTGTTGATGTTGTTTTTATGCACATGCTAAAATCCTTATGAGGTATACTATAAAATTTTATCATTATACAAAAGTGTTCACTCTAAGTCACTAGTTGTAAGGTATTCAATTTTGTAAATAACTTGATGGTAGAATAATAGTAAATGAAATAGTTTGTTTATCATGAATGGGTTGGCTATGGATAAATATGAATCTACTTGAGATGGGTGGATGGATGATGGTTAAAAATTAAAGTGGTAACTTAAAAAGATGGAAGGTAAGGTAGGAAATAAGTCATGTGGACTACATAAGATAAAACTTTTCTAGGTCAATACTTGAATTAAAGGTTGGATAAGGAATCAAGGACCAATGTTTACTATTATCATCAAAAGTTTCACCCTTGAGGAAGTTTTTCAAACCTCCTCACTTAAGTGATAGCATGGAGACTCCTATAGCATTTGGGTGGCCTAATAAATGAGGTGAATATCTAGATAGGGATAATTCCCTTGATGTTATAACCCTTAAAATTTTACTAGACTTAATTCTTACAAAGGAAAAGGGTAAGATTACTAAAAGTGAACTAAACTAGGGAGGTGATCCACCAAATTAACACCATACACTTGACTATACTATACTAATAACATGAATTAGGCTTGAATCTAATCACACTACTCAACAAGAACATTCAAGTATGAGTGTTTTAACATAGAGGTCATAGATAATGTATTGAATATAAGGGATAATCAAGAGGTATAATAATAATATTAATGATTGAAATCTAATTATAAACTATGAAAGGCTATCAAAAATCACCATGTGACCTACAAGAAGAAAATCAATTTGCAAAAAGGTAGGAGATGACATATGAGAGAGAGTGAAATCACTACTAATAACATTCATAAATAATCACACAAGTACACTAATTGTAAGTATTTGAGAGGGTAAAAATAAAATTTATTCAAAATTTAAAGGGATAGTAAAAGTGTTTATTTGAATAGGTTTTCATCATACTTATCCAAATGATCCATAACAAGCCATTCAAGGTAGCATAGATAGGAGAAATGAAGGAGAGAGAGAAGAGAGGCAAAGGAATAACTCCAATGACTAGTGTTATCCAATTAAAGTGAGTTATTAGTATAAATTAAAGAGGTTAAAAATATTCTTGTCATAATTTTTAGCATGTGATACTTATTTTGATGATGAACTTCACCAAGTGGAGTACAAGCTCTTGTTTGAAGAGTTACAGTGCACTTTTGAAGGAGTAGTTACACCTTTAAATCTTAAAACATGGCATCTTGGCCTCATTGAAAACCTCCACACCACCATAGGCATCTAAATGCTTATTCTCAATTTTTTTGATCTAATGATCAATATTTAAGCTTCTTCAAGCTAATAAAGACCTAGAATTTGATTGATAAACTTGCTTAGTTGAATTGAAGACCATAAAATAAGTCCATTTTATCATCCTAGGCCTCATTATTTGTTTGAGACTACTATAAAAGTTTGAATACTTATCCACCACCTTTTATGGAATCACTTAAATGATTTTCAATCTCAAAACCATCTCTAAGACTAAGGTATATGTGCATTAGGTTTGACAAGAAACTCTTAATAACATGTTTGGTCAACACTAGGTGTCTTCAAGCCTTCAAGGGGAGTTATAGTCACTATAGACATAATTAATCTTATAGAATCATATTAACCTAAATTATATAGGTCATATATGTTTAAAATATACTCCATTAAGTTTTAATCATTCAAACTCCATGATAATTCCTCAAAAACTACCTTTTAAAGACTATAATAGTCATTCTTAAGCCAAAATCCATACAACCATACCTCACATGTGCCAAAATAATGATTACATAAGGTAACCTATGGTATTTATAGGTTTTTAAAGGAGTTTATAGACCATTTAAATTCATTTTAATCACTTAGGAAGTCATTCTTATCCATCAAGTCTTTTATAGGGTTTAAGGAAGGTTTAAACAAGCCTATCATCTTGATGATGATTCATAAAGATGAAATCCATAATATCTAAATTAATTCCATAAGTTTTTATCACAAACATGGGTCCCATATTATGGATAATTGGTTAATTTCACATGAAATATCTCCTATACTAACCAAGAAAGAAAGAAAGGTCTCTCTAGTGGCAGACTTGAGTGTGAAGTTTGAGAGAGAGAATTTTAGACTAAAAGGGATATTTTGATTATTGATTTGGGTTTAAAATGGCATATTTACATTTACAAAACCTCATAATAGATATAAAGGTGGAAATACATAGATATCAACCTTTCCATTTGGTCAAGAATAATGTAGAAGTATAGGTTGGTGTTTATAGGTAGCTTTGTGTCTTTGACCCTAATGACCTATTTTTGGTGTTTTCTCTTCAAGTCACCAAGTGTAAAACTTATATGAATCTATACCAAGTTTATCTCATATTTTTATACTTAAAAAATATTAAAACCTCTTCAAAAAAGTGTAATTTTCTTCATTTTTACACACTTGGGCATGTGTTTCACCCTTTAGGCCTTCTAGGCTTAACCATGCTTCTCAACCTCTATGAAAACATTTACTCACCTTTGAAAATTATTTTATATCATATAGACATATTAAAATTAAGTGAATATATATATATATATATATATATACATACATACATACATATACATATACATATACATATACATATGTGTGTATATATATATATTTATGTATATATATATACACACACACATATGTATGTGTATATATATATATATATATGTATATATGTATACATATATATATATATATATATGTATATATATATATGTATACATACATATATATATACATACATACATATATATATATATATACATATATACATATATATATATATATATATATACGTATATATATACATACACATATATATATATATATATACATATATATATATATATATATGTCTATGTATGTATATGTATACCTATATATATGTATGTGTATACACACACACACACACACATATATATATTACTCTCTTCCACTTTATGGTTTCAAAAAACCACAAAAACACCTCTCCTCAATTATCCTTAGCAAACATGTAGGTGGTTTTTTACACCTCTTGGTTGTAAGTTTGCATACTTTATTCTTCAAATATCCTCTTGGAACTTTGATATCATTGACCAGTGTTGAAGAGTTTAATTCGGATCTTATTAACCTTATACCAACCTATTAACACTCCATAAATTTTTTTATTTTTCTTAGTAAGGATGCACATGCCATATAATTTTTATTTTGATTACATTACCTAAAAATAGGCTGTAAATAGCCATTAGGGTTATCTTGGTTATAGGTGGTAATTTAGGATTCTATAAGATAGTTTTATCCTTATTTTAATGATTTTATTAAATTATCCTTGAAATCAAATATAATTTTTAATCTTGACACTTTTTCAAACACTCAAATATTCATCACAAACATGATTTCTTGCCTTATGCCTGATAACATGTCTGTAGGTAGTCAATTGGGCCTAAATCCTTATTTTGCCTATTTGGTCCATGTTGAGCTCAACTTGATTAATGGTGGAATATAGAGTATTTTTTTTTTTTTTTTTTTTAAAATTATTATTCATTCCCTTAATATTATCAAGTCACCTTAAATATTCATTTGTAGCTCTTAGACTCTTTCTTTTAAACTTACATAATCCTACTTAGGTATACAATCCATTAAGACTAAGTAAAATGAATTTTGAGATATTAGGGTGTTTTAGGGTGATTTATAGATATTATTTATGCTTATTAATATGAATTTTAAGTCACTAATTCAAAAAATTGATGCTAATAGTGACCTACAAGCCTAAAAACTTGTAGCTCACTATCCTCCTTTGGATTGGGCTTGAAGAAAGACACTATAAACTATGAATACAAATACTAGTCATTTTTAATACTTAATAATAATTATATAGATTTATATGTAAGATATCTCCTTAAACTTTCTTAAATTATGACCATATGTTCATATTTAATCAAGGTATTCCATGAAGGTAACTAGTTCAAACAAGTCACCATGTACATGCATAATTACCCTTTTTCTTTGATGTCTTTCATCCAATGATGATTTCATAGGTATAATATATCTTGATGATATTGAAACACTACAAAAAACTCCATTTTAAAAATTACATGTAATAAGATAAATAATAATTTTTTGCAAACAAGACTATCATGTTCAAACTATCAAATCAAGACCATAGACCCTGCACAAATCATGAACATGAGGAAAATTCAAAGAACATTATATTATATGGGTACAGGAGTATTTAATATAGCCTCCATAAATATTCTCATACATTTTTCTAGATTCAGATCCTTGCATTTGGATAAAATTAACCCTAATGGGGTTTTGAGTGTTTTTCCTCCTTAACTTCCTAAATATTATCCATAGAGTTAAGGGGATTAACCAGATGACCAATACCAAAAAGTGGAATGGAATTAGGGTCCAATTTTATGTAAATTATATTATAATCCAAATCTCTATCTCCTAAAAGTACCAAGTGAAAACATGTTGCCTATCTTGGTCCAACAAGAAGACCAATGGAGAAATGGAGTGGGTTTTGAACTATTTGGCTCTATAACTCCACTTTATGCATGTATTTAGGTTTAATAATATCATAGGGAACTTTGGGAAAGTTTTTACCTTGTCAACCATTATAATTTTTTTGAAAAATATATTCAAAAACATGATTTTATCAATATTTACTTGTTTTAACCTTTAGAACTAGTGGATATGGTGCACAAGGTGATTCTTCATCTTCCCCTAACCTGTAAAAATGTGTAATAGTGCCAAACTACCTCACATGATTCTCTTCTTATATATCTCTTATAAAATCCTCATTTATGCATTGGAAAATGATTAATAATAGTTTTAGAGTGAATTCCAATGTTAGAAATTAGTTATTAAAGATATTTGGGGAATGTGTACAATCAAGTACAATATGATGTCATGACATAGGTGTTAGATAACTTAAAACATATTTTTCTAAGGATAAAACCTTTATATTTTCTGTTTACTAGTATGTATCATTTCAACCTTCAAATGTACAATAAGACTAAAGTAATAAAATACCTTAATCTTGTCAAAAATACTTTAAACACTATAAATTTATTGAAATAAAAAGTGATCCACTTATTAGACTTTCTTCTTTGATGCATTTGGTCAGCTTTGGGCCACAATTGTCTTGGGAGGGTCACCACCTTGTATTATTGAGTATGATTACACATTGAATTGATTTCCTAATTAACTTAGCTTTGTCAAACTTACCTTAAACACTTATAAACATAAAATGAAGACCTTGAGGAATGACCATTTGATGGCAAGACAATAGGAATGAATGAATGCAGGTACCAACTAGACCATCCTAAATGACCTTGAAAGCTTCCAAGGAAGACACACTACCCATCATCATAGATCATTGATGACCACCACAAGACCTCCGTAATGGATATCAAAAAAGTTAAGATCAAGTAACTCAAAGTTTTGAATGATCCTCATTCATGGTAGCCAATTTTTGGCTAACATATTTGGAAACCTCATGGGATTACATGCTTGCTATTCACCTTAGACCGATTTCCTTGTCCATCCATTGGGTTATGGAATTTCTTGTAACATAACAAAACTGATTTGATCTTGAAACATAACTTAAAAAAATTTAAATAATGGAAAAATATGATTGGATTCACCAACACAAACAAATAAAATAAAACTCACCAAATCAAGACACACACAACAAAAAAAAATACAAAACACTATGCCATAAAACACTTAGAGTGAGGATAAGACAAAAGACTACTATGTGAAACTAACCTTTCACAACTAGCCCTCATTGACTAAAATGAAAACTCCTTGAGTTACCTTCATGTGTTGAACAAGAATGGTATACAAGCTACTAATCAACATTTTTTATTTCTTGATCAAATCCTTTATTAACCACCCTTTATTTGGATTGATCTCAGATGGATAAAAAACATGTTTTCATAAAAGAGAAATTCATCTTGATATTCAAATCTTACCTCATATTGCTGTTAATCCTTAACAATGTGAGAGGCATCCAAAGTGACCATGGTTTGATTCATAAAGGAAGCAACAACCTCAAATTTTATTGGTTCTTTGAATTCCATCTCTTGTTCATCTTAAAGAGTGTCATATTCATCATATCTAGTTGAATCATGGACTTGAACCTCTTGATGATGATTTATTAGAATTATTGACTTGTTAGGAGCTTTGTACTTCTTGACAACAACTTCCTCTTGTTATTCTTGAGGTGTGAACCTATAAAACTATTCAAATTCCTTGAACATGTCCAAGTAAGATTACCACATGTCTTCAATACCTCAAACTTGTTCATGAGGCTTAACAAGAACATCAACCATGGTGTTCTCTATAAGAGTCTTCTCATGCATGTATTCATAATGTTCTTTGGCCAAGAAAAAAATATTATCACTCTACTCATTACCTTCCTGAGATTCATTATCCAAAGTAGAGAATATTTTCATATCTCTTCCCAAAATGAATCTTATTCTTCATCACTTGAAGTCATGCCAAGTTGAGTTACAATAGGATGGTCAAATTATTCAAATTATTGAATAGAATCATGACATGGATACAATTACTTCTCTTGAAGTTATATATTTTGTCTATGATGTTCAATAAGGCTGGTAACTAATGTGTCTTAGAGAAGACTTAATTCATGTTAAGCTACAACCTACTCAACTACTACATATTCACCTTTGTCTTCATAAAACTCAATTAATGATAACTAGATTGGTCTTCTTCTTCCTCCATGAATAATGAAATCTCATCTTCCCATTTAATGTTCGATTTATCATGTCTCTCTTATGCCAAGCCTGATTTGTTCTCTTATAGGAGGCTACTAACTTATAAAACTTCATGTTGGATTTCACCTTCATGTTCTAAAGGAGTCACATGCTTTCCAAGCAAGTCCATTTATTACATAAAACTATGGTATAACTACTACCATCCCTGATCAAGATCTTCCTCTTCACTCTTTTCAATGGAAACACTTTGACAAGAATTTGTTATCATGTTGGTTTGCACCTCTCCATCAAGATCATATTTTTATTTATCCTTGAAAATTGATTTATTTCTTTATTGATAAAGAGTACTTCTAAAAAATATATCTTCATCATATACACTATAAACACTCTCCTCATAACCTTATTGAGATTCACTTATAGCTAATTAAAATTTCCTTTTCATGGACTACCACCTCATCACTTAGGTTTGACAAGCTCTCCTTCACATCTAAATGTCCATATTATACCCTCAATGTAATTAGTTCTCCTTCACAAAAGGAGGGGTTGGAAGGGCAAGATACTTCATTAGCTTTCTTGAATCTTGATAGAGTGTCCTTCAAAATTAATATTTTAGGGAGGTTAGATTCATTAAAGGATTACTAAATAAATGGATAAGGGAATTGATTTGAGGGTGTTATATTCTTCTCATTCTACTATTCAATTACTCTATCAAACTTTTAAGTGCTTTAAACTTAATGGATGTCTCAAAATTGAAGGGTAGTTGAAGATATTGACTAAATTAAGAGATATCTTGACTTGACCTCCTTACACTTCTCTTCTTGAATTTAGATAGGAATGGGATAATTTTATTTCTCAAGAGTAGGCATGACATAATCAGAGGTTTTAGTCAAATAAGGTATCTAATATGGAATGGTATTAAGTTCTTAAATAATATTGGGTGAATATTCCATTTCTATAGACATCTCTTGATGGCATATTGTAACTTAGGCTGAGTTTGGAGTAAAATAAGGTTGATGTGGACTCAGAGGAGGCATACAAGACTAAATTTATTGATTTTTTTCCCTCTCTTTAATTACTAATTTTTTCTCTACACATTGAATCGAACCTATTATTTCCAACACTTCATCAATTGGCAGATGTTGGTTTTGTTTCTCAATAGCTTCCCACCTAGTCTTAAGTGAATACACAAGATTCTTCATCATTTGAGTATTTTTATTTTGAATATAAGGGTTATACATAATCATACTAAATTCTTTTTCTTTATCGATCTCCGTCATTTGCATTTCTAAAATTACAAGGGTTTGTTCAAAGTCTAAGAAGTATAGAAAATAATTA
Source organism: Torreya grandis (assembly GCA_037957365.1). Classification (NCBI taxonomy): domain Eukaryota; kingdom Viridiplantae; phylum Streptophyta; class Pinopsida; order Cupressales; family Taxaceae; genus Torreya; species Torreya grandis. Next base: position 832,800 of record JARHVA010005127.1, on the reverse strand, counting down.
AAATGACTTTAGTAAGGTTGAATATAGGGATGAGCATGCTAAAAAGGAGGCTAAGTTGGATTAAGAGAGGGAATATAAGGATATTAATAGCCTTGGTGAGGTTGACATGCTATTTATTGAGAGCCACTTTGGGTGAATCCATGAATGACATCAACCTAATATGAAGAATGTGAAGATATAACGTATGCATCTTAACCAAAATAATGATTAGAATAAATACCAAATTTATGATTTTAGAATTTGGGCTACTTATACCATTTTATATCACTTGGATTTACCATTGACTCTTGTGTTTATTTCTCTAAAGGATGATGTTTTGAATAGTAACATCAATAACTCTTTAAGAGCATATAATACTTGTCCCATTGAGTGCATCAGAATTGTTATCATAAAAAGTTACACCCTTGAGGATATTTTTCAATCCTCATAACTGAAGTGATAATATGGAGAAACATCTCAGGTATGGGTGGCCTAATTAGTGAGTGAATCTATAGCTAGGGATAACTCTAATTTTATCACCCTTAAATTACCATTAGACCTATTTATTACAAAGGAAAAGGGTAAGAGAATTAGAAGTAAAATAAATGAGGGATGTGATGCACCAAATTAACACCCTATAATTGACTTTATTTCACTAAGAACATGAATTAAGATTGAATATGATCACACTACTCAAAAAGGACCTTTAATCATGAGTGTTTCAACATAGAGGTCATCTATAATGTAATAAATAAAAAGGATAATAAAGAGGTCTAATAAGAACACTAATGACTAAAATAAACTTCTAAACTATGAAAATATATACAAGCTCACCATGTGACCTACAAGAAGACAATTCATTTGTAAAAAGGTAAGAGAGGAAAAATGAGAGAGAGTGAAAGCATTATTATTAACATTCGTCAAATGTCATAGAAGTAAAATAATTGAAAGCATTTGAGAATGTAATAATTAGATTTATTCAACATTAAAATGGATAGTAAAATTGTTTAGTTAAGTAGGGCTTCACCATACTTAGCTAAAGGATCCATAACAAGCCATTAAAGGCAACATATATAGGAGAAATAAAGGAGATAGAGAAGAGAGGCATATGAGTAACTCTAATGACAAGTGTCATCCACTTCAATTTAGTTACAAGGATAAATTGAAGAGGCTATATAAATTCTTGTCAACCTATTTATAATGTGTTATTTATATTGATGATGAACTTTACCAAGTGGCATAGGAACTCTTATTTGAAGAGTTACAATGTACTTTTTGAAGGAGAATTTACAACTTTAAAACTTCACACATGGCATCTTCACCTCATTATAAAAATCCATGCCACCCTATGACTCTCAATGATTCTTCTCAATTTATTGGAGTTGAGGATCAAGTTTCAATCTTATTTAGACTAATAAATACCTACAATTTGATTGAGAAACTTTCTTGGTTGAAATGAAAACCATGAAATAATTCCATCTTATCATCGTAGGCATAGTTATTTATTTAATAATACTATAATAGATTTCATGCCTCTAGAACACCATATAGGGAATAATTTCAACATTTTTTAGGCTCAAAACTATCTCCAATATTGAGGTATAGGTGCATCATATCTGATAGGAACTCTTAATAGCATGTTTACTCAACACTAGGTATCTTGAAGCCTTCAAGTGGTGTTAGAGTCATTGTATACCTCCATAATAATCTTATTTAAGAATATTAACATAAATTATCTAGGTCATATATGATTCCAATGGACTTAATTAGGCTTTACTCAGTTAAATTCCATGAGAAGTCCTCAAAACCTACATTTTTAAGCCTATAACTATCATTCTTAGGCCAAAATATGTACAACCATACCTCAAATATGCCAAAATAATGAATAAATTAGGTACCCAAGGATGTTTATATGTATATAAATGAGTTTATACACCATTTTGATCCATTTGAAGTTCTTAAGAAGTCTATCTTCTCAATTAGGTCTTTTGTAGGGTTTAAATAAGCCTATCATCTTAACAATGATTCACAAATGTGAAGGCCATAATATCTGAACTAATTACACAAGTTTTTAGTAAAAAAGTGTACCCTAATATTTATAATAGCTTTAGGTCCCATACAATTTCTTCTCCAAGAACTAGGAAAGAAATAAAGGTCTCTTGGGGAGTAGACTTGAGTGTGAAGTTTGAGATAGAGAGTTTTAGGCTAAAAGGGATATTTTAATGTTAAATTTATGTTTAAAATGACCAATTTAGGTTTATTACACCTCTTAATAGATTAAAAATTAGAATTAAATCTATATCAACATTTTAATTTGGTCAATAAACCTATATAAGTACATGTTAGGGTTTGTAGGTAACTTTATGTCTTTGACCCTAATGACATCTTTCTGGTGTTTTATCTTCATTTCAATGAGTCTAAACCTTATATGGATATATTAAAATTTACATAAAATTTTTATACTTCCAAAATATTCAAACCTCTTCACAAAAATGTAAGTTTATTCATTTTTACACACTCATTCTTGTGTTTGACCATTTAGGCCTTCTAGGCCTAACCATGCTACTTGACTCTATGACAACAGTCAATCACCTTTGAAAATTATTGTAAATTATATAATAATATTAAAATTAAGTTCCTATATCTATTTTAATCTCTTCCACTTTATGGTTTTAAATAACCCCAGACACACCTCTCCTCAATTCTCCTTAGCAGGCTTGTAGGTGGTGTTTTAGACCTCTTGGCTGCAAGTTTGGAGGTTTTCTTATTTGAATATAATATTGTCACTTTTAGATCATTAAAAAATGTTTAATAGTTAAATTGAGTTCTTATTAACCTTATGCCAAACAATTCATACCCTATATAATTTTATTTTTAATTATTGTTGACAATTTAACATCCTAGGCTAATTTTCAACCCTTTTTATTCAAAACTTTACTTGTTATGTCATTTGAGCTAATTTATTGTCATATTAAACCTTGTAAAGTCATTAAAATATCCTTTTTAATCATTTTTTTATCATTTTTTAAGGTTGTTTTGATGAAATTAAGGTAAATGCCATTTTGACCTTATGGTTACATAGTCATTTCTAGCATGGTCAAATAGGTAAAAGGGGGTTAATTGTCTTGTTTAGATATGTAATATGGTTTATAGGTAATAACCCACCTCTTTTAGTTTGTATAACTCATAGGAAGGTGGAAAATTAATTTCATAACATTGTATTCCACTCTTAAGTTGTTTTATTATACACTTTATAACATTCTAAGGAGTTTTGGTAGAGGATGACAAGTGTATGATAGAAAGAGAGGATGGAAATATCACTAAATTTACATACATGTCAATTAAAATCTTCATAGGAACCTTAAATATCATATTCATTAGTTTTGAATCAGAATGGATATTTTTCATGGTAGAAAGTGGAGGTTTTAAGGTGGTCCATATAGGTCTATAAGAGTAAGATCATGTTAAGACATAAAAATGGATTCATTTATGACTCTAAAGATTATATACATTATTTGGATGGAATTTAAAGTCAAAAAAATACAAAAATTTACCGCTTCCTCCATCGATCTCCTTAGCACCTCAAAAAAGCTAGTGAGGTTTGTGAATGGTATGAATATAAGAGAGAAGGTGAGGACCTAGGATTTTTTGTAGATGAGGGGAAATTATATGGATTAAATTTTTTGGAATTATTTCTCATATTTCCTTCCCATCATTTATGAAAAATCACTAAGAAGGTGAATGGATCATAGTGTCTTATCCATCCAAGTAGGGTTCTAGTTTGCTTCATTTTATCTATTTATAAGAATGATGAAAGAGGATTGAAAGTTTGGGTGACTTATTAAGGGTATATAAATTTATTATAAACAATATTAAATAATAATCTAACATGTGTTATCCATAATGAGATAATAAACCTTCTATGGAATAATACGTAGGTTCAAAACAATAGGGTTCTTGAGATTTCAGAATCTCCAAAAGTTGAAAAGTCTTGGTGAGGTCTCAAAACTCATCCAAACCACCTTGAGGCTCTAAAAAAATGGATCTTAAATTATTTAATGGACCTAATACCCATGTCATGGTCATTACCCATAGTTCCACATGAAATCAAGTGGTCTAGATCAAAACAATGAGTCTACAAACCTACCTAAAGGTTTCTAGCAAAATGTTTTCAGGGTTTTAAAAAGTCTTGTGAGATATTTAATGATTTTTAATAATATATTCCTCAATTTTTTTAATTAATAACCATATTACTTGTTAGCTTCAAAATCATATTATTTTAAAGATGAAGGTTGTTGGGAGGTTCAAAATGTTCCTTGTAAGGTGCATAAAATCCCCCAATAGTGTTATGCCATAGTTATGACATGCCATTTTTTTGTAAAGGGTAAACATGGTATGTATAACCTATGATAATTTTTATATCATTGAGGTGTTATGGAAGGTAAATAAGGCTTAAATACAAGTTGAACAAACCTATTTAAGAGACCTAACTACCTTATGGAGTCTAAAAGAATTTTTCAATGCCCTAAGAGTTGTGATTACAAGGAGAAATGGATATTGATCCATCATAAAAATGGTTATCCATTATATATTTAATAAAATTCCCAAATATAATTTATTAAATACATCAAGGGCACTCTAATAAGGCAAAAATACACTCAGCCATACACAGACAACTTAGTGAGGCTCAAAGAAGTCCAATAGGCAAATTTGGGGTTTGAAGAGACAAGACTAGTTTAAAGAGAATAAAATCATATTAAAATATTTATAAAAATAAAATAAATAAATATAAAATGGTATAGGTCACATCCCAAGTTTATATCATTTCATAATAATGGGCTTATAAAGCACTCAGTGGACTAAGAAGAAGGTAAGGTCTAAGTGGTTGATCAGCGTATTCTTGATGAATTATATAGAATAGATAATATTAGGTATATTAAACGATACTTATCTACTTGGTAATAATGGTTTATATATACTCAAATAAATTTATATCCACTCAAAATGGAGACTCACCTTCTCACATAGTCAAAGAACACATATTACCTATAGGTATGCAAACAAAGTAAGGGAGATGTGTTGAACCCTACATAGAAGTGGCTACTAAGAGATTAAAAATAGGGTATCTAAATTATTTTATAAATTTTATAATTTTTTTCCATTTAAATGGTTTATTATTTTTATTTATGAAGAGTTTAATTTCCTAATTAGGCATATTAGGCCTAAATTGACATGTACAGGCCTAGGCATAGAAGTTGAAGACTTTTGCATGTTTAAGGGGATAGTATGAGGTTGGAAAAGTTATATAGGGTATGATAATATATGAAGGTAATATGAATCATTATATTCTATTAAAAATAATCTCAAAGTGATAAAAAGGAAGAAGTTCATACTCACAACCCAAGCAGGTCTAAGAACACCTATAGGCAGGGTCATGAGTAAAAAAGTAGAAGTAGAAGGAACCATTTAGGAAAGTTAAGTGAAAGAGGGAAATGGGGGTGTATTAAATTGAGTTATAAATATTAAAATCATTTTAAAATCTAAGGTTTTGGTCTTTGGAGGCAATAAGATCCTAATGGCCTAATTAGGCCTATTAGGTTTAAATAGGTAGTCACAGGCCTATGCATATAAATTGGAGATATATGCATGTTTATGGAGTGTTTTAAGTTGGTAAAAATTATATGGGAAGGATAAAAATTTAAAAAGGTAAGTATTTAGGTTTTGAAATCATAAGATTTAAATAAAAACTAAGAATTGGACCCTTAGGGTCAAGCTAGTCTAGTGTCTCACAAACCCTAGATAGAGGAGTGAGGGGTCTGTAGACACTTGGAGGAGTAGACAAGGAAAAAATACATGGAAATTAGTTATATGGGTTTTTATATACCCATATTAATTTTTATAAATCAAACCAAACACATTATTCTCTTTTACACCCTTTTTCCCTCCATTGACCTCCCAAAATTCAAGATTTTGAACATGAGAAGTACGCTCCCTAGGTTGGAACTATATGGATCATATGCATGGGGTCCTTAGTTGTTATTTAATGTTTATAAGGGTTTTATAATTCATGTTATTGGCATTTATTTTGAATTTCAATCCTTTAGATCTATGAACAATCATTAAGAGGTCAAACATGTCTAAACCTACCTAAACCAGTCAAAAGAACCTGACGAAGGAAAACTTGAGAAACTTACACTCAAATGCCTTGACTTGGCTTGGGATAAACCTATAAAACCTTGGTTATTATGAGAAGGTAAAACTCATGATATTATTTATATGGACACCTATATAGATTCATCATAAATTATATTTTTATAGGGTTTTAGACAAAAATAGGGTTTTTGGCATATTGAGTAGTTGAAAATCGTGGAAGAAGGTGGTGTAAGGTGTTTTAAAACTTATTATATCATAAAATACTCTCAAAACTCCATGTAAACACTTATATAAGTCTAATCAAATGGTCCGGTCTAGAAATGTGATTAAGAGGTGATCTAATCACCTAGATGAGTAAAATTACAGGTATGCACTATTGGGGATGCACATGTCATGATGTGATATGATTATTCATACCTAAGACACACTAAATTATCCATAATTAAAGGTTTTGTGTGAATATAATAGTAATCCAAGTAGTTAACATCAAGAAAAAAGGCCTAATTTTCTAGTAGGCCTATTTTGGAAACAAAAGAGGATGCTTTTTGGCATAGAAGGTTGTTGAGGGAGTCAATATAGGGTCATAACACCTTGGTAACTTACTCATGGAGGAAAATAAACATAATTCACACCCATAATAGATGATGGGACAATTTCTTAATCCTAGTCAACATGTACTAGGGGAAAGAGATTACTTAATGATCCATGAAGGTTAATTAGATCATAATGCACCTTTGTAACTATCAAAAGGAAAATGTGGCTGATCAAGTGGTGTGATCATGCCTTGGATGAGGTCAAATAGGAATGAATTATCCTCCTCCACTCCATTTTAATGCCCAAAATAATAATTAATGACCACTCACCACTAAGACAACACATGGGAGGACTTGTGGGATTACTTGTAACTATAAATTAAGTGAATATGGTCATTATGACCTCTCCATGACTTTTCCATGACACATTCTCTTCTCCCTCTTGCTCATGTTCTATAAATTAAGCCTCTAAGGCCATTTTACTATCCCTCTACTAAGTATGAAGAGATTTTCCCTACATTGTATGATTGATTTTTAGAAGTGGTGAAGTCATATTCCCATTTACAGGTCCTTTTTCTCACCTAGTTTCTAGGAGATTATTCTATGCATGTAATGTAGTGTGTTAAAATGTTTATGATTATTCTTTTATCAGAGTCTAATTGGTAGTGTCATAAATAAACCTCCTATTCATCATCCTCAAGTTGTAACCACTTAACATAACCTCCACATGAAATATTGATGCTTAAGAATCTCTAGAAGAAGGTGATCTAATAATTAGTACTTTTTGGTTCACTAGTGTTATTAAAAGATCAGGTAGAAGGGATACATCATATTGGTGCATCACCTCTAGTAGTAGAGGTTTCAATTTCAATTTCATGCATTTCTCTATCTCTTTTCATTATCAAGTTAGTAGTTTTAGGATTTGAGAAATAATTATTGAACTAAGGGAGATAGCCCCATAAACTAGAGGTTTATTCCTTCCATAAGTCATCCAAACCCTTGGAATAATCCCATATTACCCCAAACTTGGGAAGGTTTGTATAATCTTTTCGTAAGGGTGTAGTTTGGTGAGTTAACAATTACATTGCCTATAAATAGACTATAATTAGCCATTAGGCCTCTTTTGGCTGTAGGTGGTCATTTAGGATTATATAATCTAGTTTTATCCTTATTATAATGATTTTATTGAATTAAACCTACACTCACATCTCCTTTTTACTCTCATTACTTTCTCAAACCCACAAATAGACATCACAAGAATGTTTTCTTTCCCTCTACTTAATAACATACTTATAGGTACTCAATTAAGACTAAATCCCTCTTTTCCCTATTTGGTCCATATTGAGATTAAATTAATCAATGGTGGAATATATAGTAAAATGAAAATTTATTTTGAAGTCTTATTCATTCCATTAATGTTATCAAGTAAACTTAAATATTAATTTATAGCTCTTACAATCTTTATTTTGGACTTACACGTCCTACTTAGGCATATAGTCTATTGAGACAAAATGAAATGAAGTTTGATATTTAAAGGTGTTTTAGGATGATTATTTAGATCATATGGAGGCTTAATAAGATGAATTTTAAGTCATTAAGACAATCACATGATGCTAATATTAACCAACAAGTTTGTAGACTTATAGGCTCACAATCTTCATTTAGATTGGGATTAAAGAGAAAGACATTATAAACTCTAAAATAAAGGATGAATCATTTATAATAAATCTTTAGAATGATATCTAGTGATATTTTATATAGTTTTTCTCTGTAAAATGGCTTGAATAATGACCATATGTTCATGGTTGATCAAGGTATTCGACCAAGGCGGCTAGTTCAAATAGTTCACCTTGTGCATGCATATTTGCACATTTTATTTGATTTTTTTCCATATAATGACACATATATAGGTATAATATATATTTTTTTGGTTGATATACTTCATTTAAAACATTACATGTAATAATATAACTCATAATTCTTTATAAACTAGATTATTATGTTCAAAAAATCAAATCAAGACAATAGACCCTACAACAATCATGAACATGAGGAGACCTAATAAAAAATTATATTTAAACGGTATATGGATATTTAATACATCTTAAAAAAACATTATCCTATATTCATCTATATTTACATACCTACATTTGGAGAAAACTAACCTTGATGGTGTTTTAAGTCTTTTTTATGATCTTAAAATTATTAATAATTGTTCATAGAATTAAGGGGATTAACTAGATGAAAAACTACATAAATTTAAAGGGAATCACGGTCCCATTTTTTGGACAATATATTTTACTCCAATTCTCTCTCTCTCCCCTCAAAGTACTAAGTCAAAACCTATTGCCTGTCTAGAGCTACCAAGAAGATCAATGGATAAATGGACTGGGTATTTTCCCTCTTTAGCTTTTCATCTCCACTTTATGCATGGATTTTGGTATGAGAAGACTATAGGGATGTCTAAGAGAGTTATTAACTATCAACCATTATAAACCTTCTACAAAATATCTTCAAAAACATGTTTTTCTTAATATTCTACATGATTTAACCTTGGAAACTACTAGATATGGTGCATCAAGTAATTATTCATCTTCCCATAACTTGTTTACATGTGGAAGATAGTGAAAAAATACTTAAAACACTTATTCTCTTGTATATCTCTTAAAAACTCCTCATTTGTGCATTGGAAAATGATGAATAGAAGTTAAAAAGGGAAGTTCAACATTAGAAATCAGTTATGCAAGACATTCGGGGAATGTGTATGGTCATGTACAATATGATGTCATGACATAGGTGTTAGATAACTTAAAACATCATTTTCCCAAGGACAAAACCTTTATATTTATTCTTTACTAGTAAGTATCATTTCAACCTTGAAATTTATAATAAGACTAAAGTAATAAAATACCTTAATCTTGTCAAAAATACCTTAAACCCTCAAAATTTATTGAAATACATTATGATACACTTACTAGTCTTTCTTTTTTGACCCATTTGGTTAGATTTACGACATGGTTGTATTAGGAGGTTCATCACCTAGTCTTCTTGAGAATGATTCCACATTGATTTGATTTCCCACTTACCTTAACTTTGTCAAACTTACCTTAAATAATATTAAAAACAAAATGAATACCATCCAAAATGACCATTTTATGATAAGACATGACTTGACTTAGCTACTAACTAGACAATCCTAATTGACCTTGAAATATTACAAGGAAGAAACACTACTCATCATCTGAAAACATTAATGACTAGCACAAGACCTCCATAATGGCTATCATCAAATTTAAGATTAAGTACCTAAATTTTTTGAATGATCCTAATTCATGGTATCCATATTTTTGGCTAACATTTATTGTAGGCTAATGTATCACACCAAAAATCAAACATAGTTTGGTTTCAAAAGAAACCAAAATAAAAAAATCTAAAGTGTATACAAAATAAAATGCAATTGACCTATTAATAAATCCAAGGTTAAAGAATGTAAATCCTACTTAAACTTTTATTCATTGATATCTTTACAGATTATGGGTCATGACCAAGATGTACTGCTAGACCTAACTAAGGGGTCATTTATGACAATAACATCACTAGAGATGGTTCAAAATCCTCTAGTCAATTAATGCCATGTAATAACCCTAGCTAGGTCCTATGTTTTTGATACTCACAAAGTATACAAAAATTAAATTAGAACCAAATTTAGTGCTCATCAAAGTTTATAGCACAAAGTGGGGGTAATAAATATAAAAATTATACATGCATAGAATATATATACTTAAGCCAGTGTATAATAAATCCTAATGTGTGGGAGATAAGTAAAAATGCAAATATATCAACTTTAACAAAAGAAGAACAAATTTAGGAATACTTACCTTTGAAGATGAAATTTTTGAGACTCAATCTCTCCTTTGGCCAAGGTACTTTATAAGAGGTTGTTGTGTATCTTAAAGAACTTAAGGGTGGATAATGACCTATAGTTTAGCCCAAGATCTCCTAGTGAATCCCAAGTTTTCATAAGACAGGATTCATATCTCCAAGTGTAGTATGATAACCCTAAGAAATGTTCCTCAAGTATAATGGTGGATAAGTAAATGCATAATATAATATTCTTCTTATCTTATTAATAAATGGTGGAAATGTATGTGTATATGTAGTTGGATCTAACCCTAAAACATTCCAAAAGTTTAGTCAATAGGGTCATCCCAATTTTACCTTGTGTCATTAATTGATGATATAAAGTTAGTTACTAATTTAGATGGGCCAAGGCTGACCTTAACCTATAATGTGAAAATATTAATTTGAATACAAGGTTAGTCCAAGATGACACTATTCAGTAAAAGTAAAAAAAGGGTTTTTGGTTTAGGTAAGGACTAAATATGGTGGTGAATTACTTGGAAGAGTTGTAATGTATGTGTCAAAGCTTAGGGAAGTGTATAGGATATGGTTATGTATATAACATTATATAACATGTGGTAGTATAGGGGATAATAATCTTGTGAAGAACCAATGATCTACCCACCCCTTTCTCAATGCACCTTTTAAGGTGTGCACTCATAGATATTGAGACTTGATGGGTTAGTGCAAGAGACAAAGCATAAATAATTGATAAAGTCTAAAAATATTATATGTATACATATTCCCCACTCAAATATCATCACATGTCATGTAGGTGTAACAGGGGATGGTGCTTCAAAAAAAAACATAACAACACACAACACTGAAGTTAAATAAATTATATTAAGAAGTGAATAAGATAAATGAAAGGAGATAATTGAAAAATAAATACCTTTACTTACCTTAATTTTGTATATAAAGAATTTATTGAAAGTAATGTGAAGGTGTTTAATGTTAGGAACATTAGGTGAACCTTTATAAATTAATGAAAAATAGTATAAAATTGATTTTTTTGGAAAATATACATGTAATATGTTAAACTCTATAATGTTAAGATTATAGAACATCTCATGGTTTAGAAAAATAGATAGTAGAAATAACTATATGGTTGAAAAATAGAATCTAATGGTAAATATTTGATAAGTAAATAATTTTGAATAGTAAATAAAATATTGTGGAAATCAATTAATTTTTTATTTTAATATTCTAAGAAAGTATTGGTTTGAGAGACCCAGTTTGAGCCTAGAGAATGACCATGGTGAGGAGATAATAGCTATGACATGAAGGAAACATAATAACCATAAAAGGTGTAACATAGGTAAGGAAAACATTAATTTAATTTTTTTGACAAATTTAAATTGAAATTAAGCTAAACATAGAAAATTGGATGGTAGGAAAAAAATAGACACTGAAACTGACCCTAGGAATTTTTAAGGTATACTAGGGGTAGATATGGTAATAGGTAAGAAAAGATTGGAATAGTAAATGCCTAAGCTAATTATGGTAAATGGGTAAAAAGACACTACAAAATAATAATAAAGTTATCCCTATCAACTTAGTTTGCAAGGAGAGAGAACAATAAGGGATTAAGTTCATAACAGTAGGCTAATATAAATTTAATGAAACTAGTTGATTGCATAGTAGTAGGCTGATATAGTTGGAAATAAGATGGATGACATAGTACCTTTTGGCTGATGCACTTTTTATTGTATGGCTGATATAGTTTGCTAAATGAGTATGAATGCATATCAAAGGGTTGATGTAATATGCTGAAGATAGAAAACTGTTGATTTAGTAACAAATAGGATGATACTATCTAAAAGAAAAAGGACAACTATGTACTAGTGGGCCAATGAAGTATGACAAGACTATGAATGGGCTGATTTAGTATCAAATGGGTTGATTGTGTAGAAAAATAGGAAACCTAGATAAAACAAGCTATTGAAGTAGTTAATTTGTAGTGTTTTAAGAATATTTAAGAATGTATTTTATTATTATGTCATCGAGATATAATACATCCTCTATTTTTTGATATTTTATAGAGACACCAACGATTTTGGTGCCTAGTGGATGTGTCTTAATGACCATATCTATTTAAGTAGTTTTTAGATGTGGATAGGGCTTAACTAGTCAGTTTAGGATTTAGAGGTATTTTAGAGATGACAAAAATCTTGCTAAGTGTTTATCTCATTTTAATGTTCCTAAGAGCATGGGAATGATTGACCAACACTTTTTGATGTGAGGTGGAGGGGGATACCATAAAGGTGGTGATCACCTTGGAAGATGTCCATGCTTTACTTGGACTTAATATAGATAAGACATATGTGACTTTTGATACAATAGAGTTGGAGGATGATATACAAGCCTTGGATCAGTGTGATATAGGTACAAATAGGATCTATCATAGGTTACACATGAATTTTTTGGTGTGTATCTCATGGCCATTTTATATATCTAGAAGCCTATGATAGGGCTTGTGATAGCATGAGTTTTTGTCACAAGTCTGATGGAAAGGTACCATTGTAATTGATAGCCTTGTGCTAGTCAATTTTAGATGAAGGAGGGTTATATGATCTCATTTTTGTAATTTGGGTCTAGATCATGTATGACATGTATGGGATGTTGTCTCAGGGATAGAATATAATGGAACCTATTATTCTATTAAGCACATGGATATATAAGAGATTCCCTATGTGTCATTTGGATGGGTCACCCCATGTAGTTGATGATAGGCTAACTTAAATTGTTTTATGGAGGTAGGACCATGTATCATGGGTTTTTCCCCATGTTTCAACTTTATATACTATCACACAAGGGTAGATAGTGTGACATTAATACACTTACATAACTACTATATGGCTGATTTGGGATACCATTGCTATAGGTTTGGTAAATGTATAAATCATGAACTAATACACTTCATGGGTGGAGGCTCATTTAGTGGCTCATGTACCTAGGTAGATATGACTTACACATCCACTAACCCATCTAATAGTGTCTACATATTTGGCATGACATGTTATGGAACTGAGGGGGAGAGGAGGTAGATGGGTGCCTATTGAGATACCAGCGATTAAGCCTTAATGAGATAGATGATGGGTTGGTCAATCACAATAATATGAGGTAGTGAGGCCTAAAATATATGACATGATGGATGTGGATTTAGGGGATGAGATATAACATTAGGGACTACAATAGAGGTAATACCTACAACTACAAGCTCACTAGAGATAGAGACACCGTCGATGCAAGGGGAAACATACACTATCTATCACACATAGGGATCCTACAGTGATACTAAGACATAAGTCAAAATAGAGGATAATGAGGAGAGGAATCTAGAATGCTTAGGAGGTGACTCCTAGTTTTACATTGGTATAAAGTTAGTCGATGGAGGAGGTGTTTGATAGGCAAGCAGATGGTGAGATCATAATCAATGATACTGACATTGGTGATAAATATTTTAATCTATTTTATTTTTTTGATATATAATACCAGTTACATCATTGATTATGATATATATATGGTTTGAGATATATATACATGTAATTTTATGTATATTTGGTTTTTATTTTTGTAGATCTTACTATAGAGGAGGTTAGATGGGGAGCCTTGATTAAGGTTGAATATCATGACATTTTAGATGGGGTGTTGTCACCATATGACCCTAAAACTTTAGATGATCCTATGGTTCCATCTTCCCCAAATCATATGAGCTAGTTTAAACTAGTGGGGGAGGTTACATTATAGTTATATGTATGAGGTGATGAGTTACAACCACTGGTATAGGTAGGAACTAGAGAGGCTCAAGCCTATCATACCTTATCATAAAATCAAGCCATGCACATGGTGACTAAAATTAGATTAGATAGGTATAGTCCTCGGTGTCTAACCTATAGGTATAGGTTTATGGGTTGATATCCTAGAATGCCTCTTTAAATTGTACCATTCATAGGCATCCATGGGTAGCATGGCTAGGCCACAAGATAGACATGATGGAGCACATACTTATAGATGTAGCTATTATATTTTGTACTTGTATTATATAAATCACATGAGCCACAAGATAGACATGATGGAGTGCATACTTATAGATGCAGCTAATGTATTTTGTACTTATATTACATAAATCACATGATATATATATATATATATATATATATATATATATATATATATATATATATATATATATATATATATATATATATATATATATATATATATATATAGTGATGTTGATAATTCATTTATCTTGTGAGTTGTAATTGGATTTGGATGTGAAAGCATGGATATATTCCCTTTCTATCACATGTATATTTCTTTTATTTTATATGCTATGGGAAATATGTGATGTATGTTTTATTTTCTAGCATTATGTGATACACATGCATGGTTAATAATAAAAGGGACAAAATGATTTGGAAAAGTATAATTAATCCAAACAAATATAATACACACTATAACATAATGTGAAATGTGTAAAAACAAAAGATGAATAAATAATCTAAAGTGGTAAAAAGGGTAACAAATGTTTTTAAATTATTACATCTTGATTCCTCACCAAATAAACTAAGTGATTATCCATGGATATTTATAGTGAACACATTTGATTTGGCTATTGTTGATTAGGCTTTGAGATAAATTTTGTTATTGAACAATAAGGTATTGCTTAGGATACATTTTTACATTGTTGTAAGTTAGTTGTAGTGTTTGTGTTTACGTATGAACATGTTGATGTGTTACTTCAGTTATATTTTATGATGTATGTTTATCATGATGTAATGATCTAACTACCTGATTATTGTGAGTTTGGTGCATGAGAATCATCTCTTAGAGCATGATGGAGGGAGAGAGTTATTAGATAAGGTGATGTAGATGGAGATGATAGATACAAATAGAGAAACTGGCTAGAACCTTGTACATACCATGTTAAATAAGACATGTTAAATGCATAGTTTAATTATTAATGTTAATATGATTTTAATGATTGTTTGCATTTAGATATTTGTGAGTGCTAGTTTAATATTTAGTACATATATGTGGAAATGAATCAAGTATGATTACATTATATTGTCTAAATATTAGCCAAATTATATTAAAAAGGATTATTTTTATAAAAAAATGAAAAAGATAAAAACAAAAGAGAATCTTGGATAAAATAAAGATATTCATATGAAAAGGAAAGGAATAAAAATAAAAAGATAATTATCCTTGTCTAAAAATAAATAAATGGAAAAAAAAGATGGATTTAAAAAAAAATAAAAAAGAATGAAAATCTTTTAAAAAAAAATACCACACCTTAATTATGGGAATCGAGATTATGAAAGAGGCATAATAAGTATTTTTAGGGGATATTTTTGAAAATCCAAAAAAGGGAGAGAAATAAGGGGAGGAGGCAGCCCACATAAGTGAAGGAAGATTTGAGAATACAAATAAGCAAAGGGAAAAGATCAACAAAGTTATCTTGCTAGGTAGGATCTGCATTTAATTTATTTATATTTATATAAATGATATAAATAAATATAAGAATATCTTCTTGAATATATATTAATACATATATATATATATATATATATATATATATCTAGTTAATAAGTATTTCACTATTCAATAACATTGCAACACTTCTATAATTATAGTAATAATGAAACTTATTATATGTCCATATACCATTGTAGCCTCAAAACCACATATTGATGTCCATAAACCAAATGTAAATAATCTATATATTGATTAATGTAGTAGAATAGAATGTGATGTAAATGTAAATATAAATAATTTAGTACTACAAGAATGTAAATAACAGAGTCTTATTATTTAAAGTTATTGTTAGATACTTAAGGAATATAGTATTTTGTTTAAAGTTATCATAATATAACGATTCCTAAAGACTATAATACTTTAAGAATATAATAGTAGGGTATTATTATTTAATTTAATATATGGTATGATACATGGACAATAAGATATTATTCTATGGTATATTGATGTCCTAAAATAATGATTATTGAAGTATTTTGTTAATGTAACTTTTGATTTGAATGATAGGTCTTGTAGGGTATGTGGCATCATTATATTCTAGTTATCCTAGCTCATGCCATAATCATTGAGTTTATTAGTATGTTAATCTTAGATTATAGGGCATTAACTTTAGTATATGGCATTTGGAGTTGTTACATGTTTATTATATGGATAATTGCCAATATTTAAGTTGTATATTTAATATTAAGCTTTTATTATACAAATGACATTTGTCAAGTTGATACATAGCCTAAATCTAGTGGGTCAAAATATTTTTTAGTTTGGATGAGTGTGTGTTGCACTCAGTTTATTCACCTCTTTTATCTAAGTTGATTATATATATATATATATATATATATATATATATATATATAGAGAGAGAGAGAGAGAGAGAGAGAGAGAGAGAGAGAGAGAGAGAGAGTAAGAGAGTAGTCCACTCTATTTTAAATATATTTACCCTTAAATCTTTTGACATTCATCTCTATTAGAGATTTCATGAGAAATATATCTTTAGCTATAATAATACAAACTTATGTATCACTTACCTTTTGATTGATATGTCATTTCTTGAAATTAATATCAAATCTCTTTTACTTAAGTTTTTTAGAATAATACAAACTTAAGAGTGTTATGATCATTTATATATATTTTGCTTGAAATTAATATCAAATATTATATGTGTGAAGTTATTTTACAATATTATAATTCATACCCATTGCATGTTATGAATTATGTTAATAGATTGGAAGTATATTATCTCGTAATTTAGTTGTCATGATATTCTGGCTAATGATTTTTGGAACCCTTGATTATCCTATACTTAAATTACAAATAATAGTTTTTATTATATACAAAGGTATACATTAGAGGTTTAATGTATAGTATATATGTTGCAAAAATATAGACATATGTAGTAATAAGTTGCCAATAAGCTATATTGTCCAAGAATCTGTCTCAGAACCATAAAATAATTTATACATATTTCAACTTATATGTTTAAATATTTTTTAGTATATTTATGGATGAAATATACATATTTGAATTTTAGGAGTCATTTTGTGAGTATAACATTTATTGGGTATATCAGATTGTATACCTCTATGTTGTTGACAAATATAAAACATTTTGTCATGGGACTTCATGAGTTGTGAAACTAAGTCAACACTAATATAGAATCCTAAACATATGTAAAAGTGTAAGGTCATGTTCATGCAAAATGTAATCAAGTATATAAGATATTATTGATAAGACATTTATGTGAACATTCTTATAGTATTTGCATATCATTGGACTACTTACATATGATGCATGCTATGATGAACAAGTACTCATATATAAGAAATATCCTTATAGTTAAATAAAAGGATAAAATGAGTCATAAGGTGTTCAAGGGATTGAGACTTCAACCATATGAAAATAGTCTCCTAGAATAGAATTAAATTGTTTAGATGAAAGATTATGGTATAACCTAGTTATAAATTATTTGATTCTTTGAGAACAACATGATAGATTATATATTTTATGATTGGATTAAAGTATGAAAAATCACTTAGTCATATATTTAATATATAATATTTCATAGTGAAAAGTGCCTATAATTTATAGTGGTATGTAGTTTAAACTTGGGGTATACTTGGGTGGTACAATTTTATACTTTCTTGATTATTATTTATGAGTGTGAGCCATTTTATTCTTGAAATCATAAGTTTGGTTATATGTAATTATATAGTTGTGAACTATGATAGTATGGTATTTTATAGAGTAATATAATATAAATATATGTTTTACTTGGATGGTACATACTGTAATTATTATGTCTATACTCATACCTACATTTGAATGATTAAATGTATAACTATTGGTTATTACTATGAACAGTAAGTTTTGTGATAGTAGTATGACTTTATGTATGCATGCATGCATACAATCTGAGTGTGTAATGAATTATAGAATATAATATTGTGTTTTGTGGAAACTATGATTTGCTTTGTTATATCTAGTTGCCTAAATAGAAAAATATGTTTCCATGTATTTAAGACTAGTTTATATGACTAATTATGGAAAACTAGTAGTTATGTCTTAGAATACTAGACTATGATAATATGAGTTATCATAGGGTGTAGTATGTTTGGAAAATAATTTTGATTGTTGAAATATATAGTTAAATGCATATTTTACCTGGGTGGTATAAACTATAGTATCTATTTCTAATATGGGATAGATAATAATGTAAGATTCATTCATACATTTGATAGAATAAATGTATGCTTTGATTACTCATATATTTATCATGTTATGTGATGTGATTGATAGTAGGATGTAAATTATCTGAATCTTATGGTTAAATTATGTTTGACCAATCTTGAATTATTGATATTAAGGAGTGAGATGGACTTCACTAGTTTACTAACATCACAATGCTAGATAAAGGTAATCTAATCAACTGGTGAGTATGAATTTTGACTGATCTATAGATTTCAATTATTTATCGTTATTAAAAACTTTCATAAAATTATGTTTAGTGAGACATTGTCATTTTATGAGTATGATTTACATGTTTATATGATATCTTGAAATAGAATGGGTTTTTTATGATACACTGCATGTTTAGTTTTAGAAATCATATAACACACAAGTACATGCTTGTCTTCTAGATTCTCGATCCATCAGTATCTACTCATCCATGAAGTTAGGTCCATTCCATGATGGGATTAGTGTAGTGTATCATCGGTCTATGGTTGGTGTCAAAAATGACTCGGATGATGCTCTCCCTCCTTACAACAATATTACTATTAAGATGACACTTGAGATTACCACAAATACTAGAGAGTCTGAGGAAATCATGCTCCAAGGAACCATGTATCTTATTTATGTATATTGTATTATATTATTTTTGGAAGAATTATCATGAAGAATTTTAACTACTTATTCATTATGTACTAAAAATAGTGGCTATATATTGTACCAACAGTGGTTGGTTATTTGTAATTACTTTATATGACTATATTGTGATGTTTTTTCATACATTGATAGTGTTCAATGATTGTTAGATGTCATGTAATTATTTATAGTTACCATACTTATATTATTTTTTATGATCACGGATTGTATTCTCATGGTGTAATCTATTTATAGTATATGCATTTAATTTTAAAAAAATCATGTATTTCTATGTCTAACCTAATGGGGTTGCTACATGTGGTATCAGAGATGTGGCTTAAACTCTAGGATCTAATGCGTCTATTGGAATTTTTGTGTCCTTTTGTTCACCAGTGTGAACCTAGTGACATGAAGTATTGCACTAGTATTTTGGATTTGTAGTGCCTCAGTGTAAAACCATGTTACATCATGATTAGAGTTTTGAGACTTGTTAGATCCTCCTATATGGCTTGGTGACTATTATTAGCTTGAGACATTCATGTCATGTTGTGTGGAACAATGAGTGTATACATTAGGAGAAAATACCCCTAGATATATTAAAGGGTTGGTTTATTGAGTGTCTTGATAGTGTTGTTTATTGTGTAAGATGTTTGGATAGGTAAGTACATAGCATAGTTCTTGAATCGAGAAAAAGAGATTCCTACCATAGTTTGATCACTTAGATAAGACACCTCAAGGCTAATTACATTCTTAGTTATTAATCAAGTCACCTCTATTATTGGTGTTTTTTGTTGTGAGTATATAAAAATCATGGAATGATTACCACTTAAGTATATGTGTATTAGTTTTGTGTCTTATATACACTAATCCTAGGAGTGGGAAATCCTGTAAGACCATTTTTTAGTTAGTACCACCTAGTACGATGGGAGTTTTATTGTAGTAGAGTGTTGATGTATTGATTGATAATTCCTTTATGTTAGGCTTTTATTATGTGTTGACACTCTTATGTTTATGTGTATTGGGAAGAAGTGTCATCTCTCATAGTGGGCATAGAGGTGATTTATCACTCCCTCACATTTTTTTAACATCATTTTAAGCCCTGAGGGGATTCTTATTTTCTTAATGTTAAAACTTATTCTGAAATGTTATTTTGAACCATATTCCTTGGATTTTATGGAATAGTGTCTTCAACTTATTGTTGATATAGAATTTTTAGAAATATAATGGATTGATGCATCCATGTGTTTAGAATTTTCCTTATGGTTGTTGAAGTAGATTATAATACTGAAATATCCCGAGCCAAATTTTTTCAACTTTTAATATTTGGATTACAACATTACAAGCAAGTTCCGTCCAGATTAAAGTTAATCTCAAATAAACTGAAATACTTTGCCACTAGGATGCAAGAAATGAACTCAACGTCCAGTATGTGCTACCCAAATCCATGGCGGAGTAGGGGCGACCATAAGACAGAGTAATTACAATAAAGAACTCTACGTCAAGTATGTGCTACCCGTAAGGGGCTACCATATGACGGAGTGAGCTTAACAACAATGCTTTAATGGAAATACTGAAATGAAACTACTCCACACCCAGCATGTGCTTGCTTACCCAAAAGGGTAAGTAGCTACCATAGGGCGGATGCTCTACACCAAGAATGTGCTTGCTAACCCAATAGGGCTAGTAGCTACCATAAGGCGGAGCTGAAATCTATTTCAATACTTTAAAGAAAATTGAACTAATAGAGAAGGCTGCCAGTACTACTGTCAGTTACAAAATTAATTGAAATTTGCCTTTAGAAAGAAGAAAAAACCAGCCCTTATTAATTTCTTCAGATAGTCATAACTCTGGCAAAACTTAACCAATCTTCTTGATTTTTGTTGCAAATACTCTTCCTGGATGGGGTGCCCAAGTTAGCATCCATAAACTGGTGAAATTTGCATCCAAATGAGTTACACGAAAACCAATGCAAACCCCAGAGGGGCGTCCAAGTGGGAGAAGGGCGATTTGCTCTAGGAAATGAATGCAAGCTTTATTAATTCTGAAAATTTGAGAAGAGGGGCGCCTAAGCCAAACTAAAACAATGGGTTGATACCCAGAACTAATTTTTTTGTATTTTTTCCTTTATGAATGAAAACCCTAGGTTTATCTCATACAGAACTACAATATCTGGAACTCTAATATTATCAAAGAACTGACAATGAAATAACTGAAGCAATACGTAAGCAAATACAAATATCAATAACTAATTCACCGCTAGATGCTGTCTTTCAAGCATGAAGAGATGCCTTTGCTAGGAGGCCTTCATTCCCCGAAGCAGTTCCAGAGCCAAAGCTGCAGCATAACAATGCATTAAAACCAAGATACTCAAATGGTAGCCCAATGCCTTCTTTTATAGGCTTCAATTGGCATCTTCTAGAAGCTTTTCCTTAAGAGTGGCGCCCCCTTTCCATGCAATGTGGCGCCCCCCCTTCAAGTCCCCCTCTTTTAAAATAACATTAAGTTATCAAGTCTAGGCCAAGGTCAACGTTAAAATATAACATTTTTTTATTATTTTATTTTATTTTAAGTGAAATTCACTTATTTTGCCAAGACTGAAATCTGAAGCCCAAAACTGAATGAATCAACTAAAAAGGGGAAGTTAACTCCTTCGACAATCCTGCTAGCTGCCAAAAATAGAATTTACTAAAAATAGTAAATTCTTGAGAATGCTCAGAAAACTGAAACGAACATACCTCTGCGAAGCTCTTGAAAAACCCAGAAGGAATTAGCCATCAAAACTCTGATCAAAGTCATCCTAAAAAATAGGAAACCCTCAATTGCACTTTCCGAGTAGCCTACGGATTTCCGAGAATAGGCCAACGGTCATTAGGAGATCAGATTCTAGAAGGGGTCATTACAGTCCGCCCTTCCCAAAATTGCTTGTCCTCAAGCAATTGAAATCTAGGATGATGCAAAATCTCATCATTTTTCCAAGTTGCATCCTCCATAGGTAAGTCCTTCCACTTTACCAGGTACTCTCGGATGGTTCTTTTCCTCAAAGAACGTTCTCGAACATCAAGTATCTCTTCTGGAATTAGTGCCAATTGTCCCTCTTCATCCAAAGGGGGTAGCTGTGATGATGCAATCACATTATGTCCAAGTGCCTTCTTGAGGCGAGACACATGGAAGACGTTGTGCACTTTGCTATCAATTGGTAGCTCTAATTCATAAGCTATAGCTCCGACTTTTCTGATGACCCTAAAGGGCCCATAGAAGCGAGGTTTGAGCTTCTCAGCTCCACTCTTCTTGAGAGTAGATTGTCTATATGGTTGTAATCTCAAATATACCATATCTCCAACCTCGAAGGAACGCTCAACACGTTTCTGATCTGCATACAACTTTTGTTGATTCTGTGCAATCTACAAATTATCCTTCAAGGACTTCATTATATCCTGGCTATTTTGCAACAAATCCTTAGCTAGGGGTGCCTTGCTGTCACCAAACACTAAGTCTGCAAAACTAGGTGCCTCATATCCATAAAGTGCTAAGAAAGGAGACATCTTAATAGACATATGGAAAGTAGAACTGTAGCAATACTCACCAATATGCAGCCACTTGACCCAGGTTCTCTGTTGTTCGGACACATAATTTCGCAAGTAGCCTTCCAACCACTTGTTCACCACTTCGGTCTGTCCATCAGTTTGCGGATGGTAGCTAGTACTTGGTGTAAGCACCGTGCCACTCATTCTAAAAACTTCTTGCCAAAACTTACTTAGGAACTTGCTGTCCCTATCACTCACGATGTTCTTTGGCAATCCATGCAATTTGAACACTTCGTGAAAAAAGAGATCTACAACTTGAGCTGCAGAAAAGGTACTGGTGATGGCGAAGAAGTGAGCAAATTTAGTTAGCCGATCCACCACTACATAGATGCAATCTTTCCCTTGGGCTTTGGGTAACCCTGTGATGAAGTCCATCGAAATACTTTCCCATTTTTGATTGGGAATAGGGAGTGGTTGTAGCAACCCAGCTGGTAAAGTATGCTCATTTTTATTTGCTTGACAAACAGGACACTCCTGAATGTAGCATTGAATCTCTCCTTTCAATCCCTTCCAAGAAAACCTTTCTCAGATCTGTTGATAGGTTTTGAAAAAACCTTGGTGGCCCGCAACTGGAATATCATGAAAATTCAAAAGAATTTTCTTCTTCAACTTAGAATCATTCACTAGAAAGATTCTTCCCTTATAGTGTATCAATCCTTCAACCACCTTGTACCTTTCATCATGAAAAGTACCCTCAAGAATGCTAGTTGCAAACTGATTTTTAGCATAATCAGCAAGCAACATGTCTCTCCAATCTGAAGTAAGCTCACTCAATGAACTAAGGTGAGGTCTCCTGGAAAGAGCATCAGCCACTATATTATTTTTCCCTTTGACATATTCAATATCAAAGTCGTAAGCTTGAAGCTTACTCACCCATTTCTGTTGCCTCTCATTTAAATCCTTTTGGTGCATGAAATGTTTGAGGCTATTGTGGTCAGTCTTAACCACGAACTTATTCCCCACCAAGTATTGTCTGAACTTGGCTAATGCATGCATAATAGCAAGCATTTCTTTGTCATAAATTGAATATGTTCTTTCAACTCCTCGTAATTTTCTGCTTTCAAACACGATAGGGTGTTTGTCTTGCATCAGGACAGCCCCCATACCTTCACCTGATGCATCACATTGCAGCTCGAAGGGCTTGGAAAAATCCGGTATTGCCAAAACCGGGCATGAACTCATGATCTTCTTGAACTTGTCAAAAACACTTTGAGCCTTTTCTGACCAAACAAAGGCTCCTTTTTTGGTAAGATCGGTAAGGGGAGCAACATTCTGTGAATACCCCTTTACGAATCTCCGATAGAACCCACATAGACCCAAAAAACCTTTCAACTGAGTTAAGCTCTCAGGTGGTGGCCAATCAATTACCGCCTTGATCTTTTTGGGGTCCACCTTTACTCCCTCAGCACTGATTATGTGGCCAAGGTATAGTAACTCATTCATCCCAAATTCACATTTGGAAGCTTTTGCAAACAAACTCTCAGATTCCATAATACTAAGCACTTCCTCCAAATGCTTAAGATGTTCTCTCCAAGTCTTGTTGTAAATCAGAATGTCATCAAAAAATACTAACACAAACCTCCTTAAATGATTCTGAAAGACACGATTCATGCAAGACTGAAAGGTAGCCGGGGCGTTAGTCAATCCAAATGGCATGACTAAGAACTCAAAATGGCCATAGTGGCATCTGAAGGCTGTCTTCTCAACATCAGACCCCCTCATTCGAATCTGATGGTAACCCAATCTTAGATCAATTTTTGAGAAGAACTTGGCACCGTGTAGCTCATCAATGAGCTCATCTATCCTGGGTATGGGATATCTATTTTTGATGGTGCTTTGATTTAAAGCACGATAATCCACGCACATGCGCATAGTACCATCCTTCTTTTTCACAAGAACCACTGCAGAAGCAAAGGGGCTCTTGCTTGGACGGATGAAACCCATCTTCAAGAGTTCTTGAATATTCTTCTCGATCTCGTCCTTTTACCGCTTCGGATACCGGTATGGAGTTATGATTACCGGTTTCGCTCCCTCTTTGAGCTCAATGATGTGTTCTGATCCTCTATCGGGAGGTGGTCCAGGAGGCAAATCAACAAACACTTTACTCTTCTTGGTGAGTAAAGATTGAATATTGGGAGGATGCTCTATTTTTGTTTCCACAGGACTAGTCGGAAGAACCATGAATTCAGCGGCCCAATCCACTTGATCATGTCTTATCAATTTCGCCATCCTTTTGAATGATACTATTCGAGGGCCACCATTTGACATCCCTCTCAACACCACCTTCTTTCCATCGGATTGAAACCTGAGTTCCATGGTTTGCAGATTTAGAGAGATGTCTCCAAGAGAACGCAACCATTGAATGCCAAGAACAGCATCCGTATCTCCAATATTCACCACATAGAAGTCATCTTTGACCTCATAGTTGCCCAATTGCATTGATAAGTTGGGCACCCTTTTGGTACAAGAAATGTGGAATCCATCCGCCACCATGACTTTGAACCCTTCAAAATCTTCTGTTTGCAACTCCTTCTTTGCCACCACAGCTTCATCTATGAAGTTATGGGTTGCTCCAGTATCAATTAGAGCAACGATACGCTGCCCTTTGATCATCCCACGGATTTTGAAGGACTCATTCCTTTGGAAGCTTGAAAGTTGAGCCAACGTGCCGCCACTTTCTTTCTCGCTTTTAGGCTCTTCAGGGACTCTTTCAACTTCACTATCTTCGGAATCAGATTGCTGGTCCGAAGAATCAGAGTTACTCTCACCAGCGGAGTAATACTCAATCTGATGGAATTTGACTCCTTTTGGGCAAACATGGTCTGGAGACCATTTATCTTTGCATCTGAAACAAAGCCCCTTCCTTCGGAGTTCATTGACAGTTTCCGGATCCAATCTTTTGCCAAGAGGTTTCTGCTGGTTAAACTCCTTTTGGTAAGGTTTTTGTTGAAACCTTCTCCCTCGATCCTTCTTGTGGAAGGGTGGTTTAGGATGGAACTTAGTTTTAGGAGCTGCCCACTCCATGTTTCTAGCCTTTTTCATTGCTTCTTGTAAGGATGGTGGATCAAAAGCTTTGATCCATCCCTTGAGTGGTTCCATCAACCCTTTGCTGAATAAGATCACTAATCTTCTTTCTGTGATTCCAGTGACCATCACTGAAAGTCTTTGAAACTCAGCTATGTAGGCATCAACAGTGCCATATTGCTTCAATTGCGCCAACTCCCTAAAATGCACTTCGGGATCCTTCTTCTCGAACCTCTCTATGAGTCTAGTGGTGAATTCATCATAGCTAATGATTGATCCATGACCCAAGGTGACCAGGCCATGGTACCACCACTCATGCGCTACCCCATCTAGGTGTAGCGTAGCGAATTTAATCACATCTTCTTCAGCCATCGGCCTAAGGGCCAAATAGTTGTCCAATTTTTGAATCCAAGCTCGAGCAGAACTTTGATCACTTCCATCAAAGTGGGAAAGCATTAGCTTGTTGATAGCTTGGTGCAAGTCTCCTTGTGCTGGAGTTCTTCTGTGATCAAAATTTCTCCCTTGACCCTTACTTTTTCTCTTATGATCAATGAATTCATTATAGGACATGTCCATTTTGATTTCTTCAGGGAGAGAGTCATATTCCGCATGACCACGCCTCAATTGTTCCACAAATGAAGAATTCTCTTCAGGATCAGGTTGGGTATTGACTGGGGCTAAAAAGGTGGGTTTGAAAGGCCTTGACGAAATGTAAGTGTTGTTTGCAGCAGGTTGAGCAACACTTCCATCAAATTGATTCGAGGCACTAGGCTCTCCTCTATAGCAGGAATTGGTTTGGAGATTTGGATTCTGACCCACTTTTCCCAACATGAGGGATACCATATCCATTAAGGCATCCATTTTCCTTTCAAATCTCTTTTCTGGACTTAGGGATCTTTCTCTACCCTTCCCACTATCATTTCTAGGATTGGTAAACCTCTCGTTACCCCCTACTGATCTTTCACCTTCTGCCATATTTGTTTCTTGAGAAGACTCCCAATGAGCCCTCAAGATTTCTGAAGCAGTCTGACCTTCAGGAACCTGATACCACTGGAACTGTTTTGCGATTTTCTTATCCTCTCTCGCAATATATCTCTTTTCGCGGTCACTCATAGATGGTTTGTCCACAGGATGGCAGGATACGTGGCTCTGATACCACTGAAATATCCCGAGCCAAATTTTTTCAACTTTTAATATTTGGATTACAACATTACAAGCAAGTTCCGTCCAGATTAAAGTTAATCTCAAATAAACTAAAATACTTTGCCACTAGGATGCAAGAAATGAACTCAACGTCCAGTATGTGCTACCCAAATCCATGGCGGAGTAGGGGCGACCATAAGACGGAGTAATTACAATAAAGAACTCTACGTCAAGTATGTGCTACCCGTAAGGGGCTACCATATGACGGAGTGAGCTTAACAACAATGCTTTAATGGAAATACTGAAATGAAACTACTCCACACCCAGCATGTGCTTGCTTACCCAAAAGGGTAAGTAGCTACCATAGGGCGGATGCTCTACACCAAGAATGTGCTTGCTAACCCAATAGGGCTAGTAGCTACCATAAGGCGGAGCTGAAATCTATTACAATACTTTAAAGAAAATTGAACTAATAGAGAAGGCTGCCAGTACTACTGTCAGTTACAAAATTAATTGAAATTTGCCTTTAGAAAGAAGAAAAAACCATCCCTTATTAATTTCTTCAGATAGTCATAACTCTGGCAAAACTTAACCAATCTTCTTGATTTTTGTTACAAATACTCTTCTTGGATGGGGCGCCCAAGTTAGCATCCATAAACTGGTGAAATCTGCATCCAAATGAGTTACACGAAAACCAATGCAAACCCCAGAGGGGCGTCCAAGTGGGAGAAGGGCGATTTGCTCTAGGAAATGAATGCAAGCTTTATTAATTCTGAAAATTTGAGAAGAGGGGCGCCTAAGCCAAACTAAAACAATGGGTTGATACCCAGAACTAATTTTTTTGTATTTTTTCCTTTATGAATGAAAACCCTAGGTTTATCTCATACAAAACTACAATATCTGGAACTCTAATATTATCAAAGAACTGACAATGAAATAACTGAAGCAATACGTAAGCAAATACAAATATCAATAACTAATTCACCGCTAGATGCTGTCTTTCAAGCATGAAGAGATGCCTTTGCTAGGAGGCCTTCATTCCCCGAAGCAGTTCCAGAGCCAAAGCTGCAGCATAACAATGCATTAAAACCAAGATACTCAAATGGTAGCCCAATGCCTTCTTTTATAGGCTTCAATTGGCATCTTCTAGAAGCTTTTCCTTAAGAGTGGCGCCCCCTTTCCATGCAATGTGGCGCCCCCCCCTTCAAGTCCCCCTCTTTTAAAATAACATTAAGTTATCAAGTCTAGGCCAAGGTCAACGTTAAAATATAACGTTTTTTTATTATTTTATTTTATTTTAAGTGAAATTCACTTATTTCGCCAAGACTAAAATCTGAAGCCCAAAACTGAATGAATCAACTAAAAAGGGGAAGTTAACTCCTTCGACAATCCTGCTAGCTGCCAAAAATAGAATTTACTAAAAATAGTAAATTCTTGAGAATGCTCAGAAAACTGAAACGAACATACCTCTGCGAAGCTCTTGAAAAACCCAGAAGGAATTAGCCATCAAAACTCTGATCAAAGTCATCCTAGAAAATAGGAAACCCTCAATTGCACTTTCCGAGTAGCCTACGGATTTCCGAGAATAGGCCAACGGTCATTAGGAGATCAGATTCTAGAAGGGGTCATTACAAATACTACTCATACAAGATTGGTAAGTGAGTAGTGATTTGGAAAATTGATTTACTTTATTTTATTTTTATCATGTGAGGGTATTTAAGAGTTTTTTTGTTGAGATGTTGGTTCTCTAATTTTCACTGATGAATTTTTAGAGTTATACTTTTTAGTGCTACTTTATCTAAAAATTGTGAAGCTAGACCATGTGGAGTGGCAAACCTTGAATTAATATAAACTCTAGATTAGGAATTATAAGATGTTTATAATTATTATGTTATGATATACCCCTAATTAGATTGATATTATTTTTATCTTTCTTAAAACATTTTTCTTATAAGATATATTTATTTACCTTTGCCAGGAGCGAGTAGGGTATAGGATGTGTGGAACAAATAAGTAGTCTAAAAGGGTTAAGATAAACTTTTAACTTATTATATGATAGTCATGCAAGCAAGGAGACATTATCTCACTTATTTATTTTATAAGTTTATATGGATGGTGTGATACTTGACCTTTGTACATTATGTTAATTTTAACATTATTTCCTCTTAACTATGAATATAACACTATAGGGTAAAATGTGAAATATGATACTAGTCATGTTTGAATAGTGGAAACTTAATACAATTACAGAATGATTGTATGATTTTTCTTGAATGTATGTTAGTATACATAGAATTATTTATCATATATTATTACTTTGTATCATTTATCATTATATAATTATGATTCATTTAACTTGTGCATATGTTAGAGATCATTAGGTCATGGAGACCTAAGGGACAAGTGGTGAATTAAGAATATGAGTACTAAGTATTAGGAGTGGATCCTACTTAGTCTCATATTGACTCAATAATTAATGAGTTTGGATCTAACAAATAGACTTGTTGAATCTAGGATTTGATAGACAGACTCGTCAAATTCAATCATATGGCCAGACAATGTATAGAATGGAGCAATTATTCTTTAAACTTGTTTACATTGTAAATGTAGTATTTGTAGTTCTTTTTCATTGTCACACTTGTCAAGAGACCCATGGAGTAGTGGTAGTATTGACATGTTATAATTATGAAGAGATACATAGAGTAGAAATGGTATTAACTTATATACAACATTCTTACTAGGATCCTTAGATATTTTTATCTATGTTAAGAAAAACACTCTATAGGATAAAGAGATGTGCAAACGGGTTGGAAGATTTTATGGAACTCTCCTTGGCCATTTTTTTTTGTCTTTTGTGATGACATCATGTACTTTTAGAAAGTTAGTGAAACTTTCACTAAGATATGTGGGGCCCTTTGAGGTATTAGAAGTGTCAGTCATATATTATGCAGGATTGTCTCATGGTTCTAGACCCTAGCATGGTCATGATAGATCCATTTATCATAAGTGACACTCAAAAAACTTGTTTGAATAATATGGAGATGTCACATTGTAGTGTCTTTTGGGACTAGTACTCTAGGAATAGTGCTACTTAGGATAACTATGATTATGATGAGTTCTATGGGTAATTTTCACATTTATTTTCTTAATTTGATACTTTATACCATGTTATTTCTCTATTGAACACTATTTTTAATTTATAACTTATGTTGGAATAAGAGTCATCCAAGACAATACTAGCTTTAGGGAGGAAGGATGTTACATCATGATTCTTCACCAAGAAAGCTAAGTAACTATCCATGGATATAGATAGTTAACACATTTGATTTGGCTCTTATTGAATAATATTTGAGATAAATGTTTCTATGGAATAGTAGGATATTACTTAAATACATATTTGCATTGTGTGAGTTAGTTGTAGTGCATGTGTTTACATTACAAACATGTTGATGTGTTATTTAAGTTATATTTTATGTTGTATGTTTATCATGATGTAATGATCTAACTACCTAATTTGTGAGGTTCATGCAGGAGAACTCATCCCTAAGAGCATGATGAAGGGAGAGCATCATCGAAAAGGGTGATGTAGATGGAGATGTTAGAGGATGATAAAGAAATAGGCTAGAACCTTTCACACACCATATTAAATAGGACATTATTTTTCATAGTTTAATTTTTAATGTTAATATATTTTTATGATTATTTACATTTATATATTTGTGAGTGTTAGTTCAATATTTAATACCTATAGGTGGAAATGAATCAAGTATGAATACAATATATCATCTAGATATTAGCCAAATTATATTATAAAGGATTATTTTTATAAAAAAATGAAGAAGATAAAAACAAAAGAGAATCTTGGATAAAAGAAAGATATTCGTATGAAAGGGAAAGGAATTATATATATATATATATATATATATATATATATATATATAATTATCCTTGTGTAAAAATAAATAAATGGAAAAAAAAAGATAACTTTAAAACAAAATATAAAAGAAGGAAAATCTTTTGAAAAAAAGGCCATGCCTTACTCATGGGAATAGAGATTATGAAAGAGACATCATAAGTATTTTGAAGGGAGATTTTGAATAGCATAGAAAAGAGAGGGAAAGAAGGGGAGGAGGCAACTCACATAAGTGAAGGAAGATTTGAGAAGACAAATAAGCAAAGGGAAAAGATCATCAAAGTGATCTTTATAGGTAGGCTTTGCATTTAAATTCTTTATATTTATGTGAATGATATATATATATATATATATATATATATATATATATATATATATATATATATATATATATATATATGGTTGATAAGTATTTCACTATTCAAGAACATTGTAGCTCTTTTGTAAGTATACTGTAATAATGTAACTTCGTGCATGTCCATAAACCATATACCATTTATATGGTTTATGGACATGCACGAAGTTACATTATTACAGTATACTTACAAAAGATCTACAATGTTCTTGAATAGTGAAATACTTATTAACCACATATATATATATATATATATATATATATATATATATATATATATATATATATATATATATATATATATATATGGTTGATAAGTATTTCACTATTCAAGAACATTGTAGCTCTTTTGTAAGTATACTGTAATAATGTAACTTCGTGCATGTCCATAAACCATATACCATTTATATGGTTTATGGACATGCACGAAGTTACATTATTACAGTATACTTACAAAAGATCTACAATGTTCTTGAATAGTGAAATACTTATTAACCACATATATATATATATATATATATATATATATATATATATATATATATATATATATATATATATATGGTTGATAAGTATTTCACTATTCAAGAACATTGTAGCTCTTTTGTAAGTATACTGTAATAATGTAACTTCGTGCATGTCCATAAACCATATACCATTATATGGTTTATGGACATGCACGAAGTTACATTATTACAGTATACTTACAAAAGAGCTACAATGTTCTTGAATAGTGAAATACTTATCAACCATATATATATATATATATATATATATATGGATGGTTGATAAGTATTTCACTATCCAAGAACATTGTAGCTCTTTTTTAAGTATACTATAATAATGTAACTTCGTGCATGTCCATAAACCATATACCATTTCAACATTGAAACCACATATTGATGTCCATAAACCAAATGTAAATAATTTGTGTATTGATTAACTTAGAAGAATAGAATGGGATGTAAATGCAAATATAAATAGTTTAATACTATAAGAATGTAAGGTTTTACTCTTTAAATTTATTGTTGGATACTTAAGCAATATAGTATTTTGTTTAAATTTATCATAATATAATGATTCCTAAAGACTATGATACTTTAGGAATATAACGGTAGGATATTTTTATTTAGTTTAATATATGGAATGATACATAGACAATACGATATTGTTATATCATATATTGATGTCCTAAAATAATGATTATTGAAGTATTTTTTTAATGTAACTTTTGAGTTGAATGATAAGTCCTATAGGTTATGTGACAACATTGTATTCTAGTTATCCCAACTCATGTAATAATCATTGAGTCAATGAGTATTTTAATCTCAAAGTTTGTGACATCAACTTCAATTGACTCCCTTTGGGTTTGTTACATGTTTATTATATGGATCATTGCCAATATTTAAGTCACTCTATATTTAATCTTTAAATTTTATTATTCAAATGACATCATTGAAGTTGATACACAACCTACACTATGATGGGTTAAAATATTTTGTAGTTTGGATGAGTGTGTGTGGCACTCGGTTTATCCACCTCTTTGATCTAAGTTCACACACACACACACACACACACACACATTGAGTAGTATATATATATATATATATATATATATATATATATATATATATATATATATATATATATATATATATATATATATATATATATATATATATATTAATGCACTCTATTTTAAATATATTTACCCTTAAAGATTTCAACATTCATCTCTACTAGAGATTTCATGATAAATATAGCTTTATCTAGAATAATACAAACTTATGTATCACCTACCTTTTGATTGATACGCTATTATGTATTTATTAAAACACTTTTAGTTAAGAGTATTGTGATCATTTCTATATATTTTTCTTGAAATTAATATTTAATATTTTATGTGTGAAGTTATTTTACAATATTAAAAGTCATACCTATTACATGTTACGAATTACGTTAATAAATCATAATTATATTATCTCAAAATTCGGTTGTCGTGATATTATAGCTAATGATTTTTGGAATCCTTTAGTAACTTGGACTTCAATTATAAATGATTTTTGGCATTATATACAAAGGTATACAACAAAGGTTTAATGTATAGTATATGTGTTGCAAAATATAGACATATGTATTAATAAGTTGCCAATAAGTTATATTATCCAAGAATCTATCTGAGAACCATAAAAGATTTTAGACATATTTAAAATTCTATATTTATATATTGTTTATTTTATTTATGGAGGAAATATACCTATCTAAGGTTTAGGAGTCATTTTTTGATTATAACATATATTGGGTATAATAGATTATATACCTGTAAGTTTTTGACAAATATAAAACATTTGGTCATGAGACTTTATGAGTGGAGAAACTAAGTCAATATGAATATATACTCCTAACCAAATGTAAAATTTTAAGGTCATGTTCATGTGAAACATAGTTAAGTATGTAGGAGATTCTTGATCAAGACATTTAAGTGAGCATTGTTATAGTATTTGCATATTATTTGAGTACTTGCATATGATGCATGTTATGATGAACAAGTAATCATATATAAGAACTATACCTATAGTTAAATAAAAAGTTTAAATTAAATGAGTCATAAGGTGTTTGAGGGATTGAGACTTCAACCTTATGAAAAAAATCTCCTAGAATGGATTTAAGTTATTCAAATGCAAGATTATGGTATAACCTAGTTATAAGTTATCTGATTCCTTAAGAACAACTTGAAAATTTGTATATTTTATGAGTGTACTAAAATATGAACAAGAGTTTAGTCATACATTTAACATATAATAATGCATAGCAAAGAGTACCTATAAGTTATAGTAGTATGTATTTTAAACTTAGGATATACCCAGATGGTATAATTTTGTACTTGTTTGATTATTATTTATGAGTATCGATCATTTTATTCTTAAAATCATAAGTTTGGTTATATGTAATAATGTAGTTTTGAACTATGATAGTATGGGATGTCATAGAGTATTATAGTATAGTTTGGTTATATGTAATAATGTAGTTTTGAACTATGATAGTATGGGATGTCATAGAGTATTATAGTATAAAAATATGTCTTACCTAGATGGTACATACTATAATTGTTATTTCTAGATTCACACATATGTTTGATTGATTAAATGTATGCATGTTGGTTATTATTATTAATAGAATGTCTTATGATAGTAGTATGACATTATGTATGTGTGCATACAACCTTTGAGTGTGTAACTAATGTTATTACAGAATATTATATATTTCATGAGAATTGTGACTTGCTTTGTTATATTCGGTTGCCTAAATAGAGTCTTATGTTTCCATGTATTTTGGACTATTTTATATGACTAATTATGGAAAACTAGTAGTTATGTCTTAGAATACTAGACTATGATAATATGGGTTATCATAGGGTGTAGTATGTTTGGAAAATAATGGTGGTTGTTTAAAGCTCCAGTAAAATACATATTTTACTTGGGTGGTATAAATTGTAGTCATTATTTATAATATGGGATAGATAATAATGTAAGATTCATTCATACATTTGATAGAATAAATGTATGCTTTGATTATTCTTATCTTTAAAATGTTATGTGATATGATTTCTAGTAGGATGTAAATTGTATGAATCTTATGGTTAAATTATGTTTGATCAATCTCACATTATTGATATTGAGTAAGGATTGAGACCAACTTCACTAGCTTGATCAAAGTATGTTTAGTGAGACATTGTCATTTCATGAGTATGATTTACATGTTTTTGAAATATTTTGCAATAGAATGGGGTTTTTATGATACACTGCATGCTTATTTTTAGAAATTATATAGCACACAGGTAATTACTTGTCTCTCTAAATTCTCACACCATCACTATCTACTCATCCATGAAGGGAGGGCCATTCCTTTATGGAATTACTATATGGGATTGTTGGTCCATGGTTTGTGTGGAAAATTGATCAAATGATGCTCTCCCTCCCAAAAATAGTATTAATATTGAGATGACATTTGAGATTGCCATAAATACTAGAGACTTCATGGAACTCATGCTCTAGGCAAACTTGTATCTTATTTATATACATTGTATTATATTGTAATTATTTTTTGAATCATTATCATGAAGAATTGTAACTAGTTATTCATTGTGGATTGAAAACATCGGATATATATTGTACTAGTAGTGGTTGGCTAGTTGTAGTTACTTTGTATGATTATATAATGATGCATTTTCATACATTGATAGTGTTCAATGACTGTCAGATGTCATGTGATTATTTAAAGTTAACACATTTAGAATATTTAGTGTGGTCATGACTTATATTCTCATGGTGTAATATATTTATAGTATATGTGTTTAATTTTTTTTAAAAAACATGTATTTTTATGTCTAACTTAGTGGGGTTACTACATAAACCATGTCAAATATTTACACCAAATTAAAACAAATAAAAAATCATACTATATTGCATTTGTAAGTATGAAAATTTATAACAAAATGGAAAATACATGAAAACCAATGGTATAAAAACAAACAAATAATAAAGTCATTTAACCATACTAAATCAAGATGGGAAGTATGAAAATAAAAATATAAGTGGAAATCAAACTAATCATACTAATTCAAGCTTGGAAGTACGATAAAATTTATAAAAAGGTTGTAAACATACACAATCAAAAAATAAGAAGAAAAAAGTAAATGACTTATGAAGTAAGCATAAAACATACTAAATCAAGGTGGAAAACATGTCAATGACATGAAACTCTTGAGAAAACAAACCTTATCTTAAATTTGGAGCATCTAATTTGATTGTGACTTAGTTAAAGTAGGAACTAGATATTAGAATATATTTTTAGGAGGACTTGATCCTATCCATGGTCTTACACTATAACTCATATAGGGAACATCAATGAGATGAAAATAATTATTAGAGTTGAAAATATGTTTGTAATGTGGTAATTTGTGAGGAGGACCTAGTCCTATCCATGGTCTTACACTAAAAATCACAATGGTAACACCAATGAGGTGAATGGTAATAAGGAATTATTTTATTAAGGTAATTTGTGAGGAGATCCTAGTCTTATCTATGGTCTTACACTATAATTCACCTAGGGAAACCCTAGGGGGAATGATCAGTTAACAAACAAATATTTCTCTAGGGGAA
This sequence comes from Torreya grandis, assembly GCA_037957365.1. Lineage (NCBI taxonomy): Eukaryota > Viridiplantae > Streptophyta > Pinopsida > Cupressales > Taxaceae > Torreya > Torreya grandis. Next base: position 796,150 of record JARHVA010005127.1, on the reverse strand, counting down.
ATATTATGAATGTTTTAATGAAATAGGGAATTTAAAAATAATGAGATAATAATTTATGAGAATACCTTAGGAAACATAAGGCATATTAGATACAAATAAGAGACACTAAGAGTCTAGTGACCATCAAAATACAAAGGATACCCACTCACAGTAAGCATAAAGTTGTATAGGTAAATAGGTGAGATACTAAAATTAACTTATGATGGTTATATGAGTAAAAAAATTAAAATGGACCTACCTTCCCACAATATGTTCTCCATTCCTTAGGACCTCTTACAAAGCCATCAGTATACTATGAATATTGGGTACTTATATGAGAAATTAGGTGACACTTATATTTTTTTATTCTTTTACTAGATTGTACTGGCCTACCACACCCTATTGGACCTCAAATATATCATGAGGAAAATTTTAGAGTTTTAAAATAAATTAGAAATAGGAGATGTACTAAGAATCACATCTTTTGGTGTGATTAGAATTTTGAATTTGTATGTTGTTTTTGATAAAGTAAGGCAGCAAACCAGGGTTCGAACCTTATATATTCAAAAAAGATAAGAAGGCAAACAAACAAAAAATGCCTTTAGAGAGACGACGACACAGTTGAGAACAACAGACAAAAACAAAACACAAGCCATAAGAAGACTAGAGTCAGAGAGGTCTCCCCTTACATAACTATTGATTTGATAAGATCATTGAGTTTCTCATTCTCCACATTATCAGCATACCCAATATTACCCACCACTTCCAGCATAGACATGTTCAGTAGAATTGTATTATGAAGCGCTTTGGTGAAGACCTTCTCCAGCTTCTAAATGTGGTCCTTCAGGGTCCCAATTTTAGTTTTCCAATTAGTCTCATTCTCAGTGCCCTCACTAGCTTCCTCGACATACATTTTCCCCTTATTGTCAGTAGTTCCCATAATGTCAGCACCCTACTCCTCAGTAACCTCAAAATCCCTATTAGCCTGCTTCCCTCCAGTGTCCTCTAAAATTTCTTGGATTTCCAGCTCCTCAGACTCTTCCTCTTGGGTTCTTTCTTTTTAAGCACTTTTTGAATAATCAATCAGTCTAGCCTTCGAGGCTGGTTTACTAGTAATCTACCCTAACCTTTGCACTCCAAAGGGGAATCCTTCCGTATTAATTTTGGAAGGCTTGTGAGATTTGCCACCTTGGCCCCACATGGCCTTGCCCGGATTCTTGTGGGCCCCTTTCATAGTCTCTTTAATATTTTCTTCTTCTTCATCAACCTTTTTCTTCTTACCCTTCTTGCTTGCAAAGGAGCTAGGGGTATCAATAGGGGTCTTTTCAGGGTCATCAATATGCCTCATTCCTGACAAGTCATCTCCTTTTGAATGATCTCCCTAATGTTTAAGGGAATATGAACACCTTGTCACCACACCCTCCAACCTGAAAATTACTACCCAAGGTTAGCACAAGCATCAACGACCCTATTGCCTTCTCTGTAGGTATGGGAAATCTCAACTTCAGAAAACTTTTGTAAAAGAAACTGGATATCAGTAATGATGTCTTTTAGCTTGATTCCCACATTTGAAGCTTTATTAATGACATCTATGACCATCTTAGATTCTCCTTGTATATTCAAGTTCCTTATTTCTAGGGATATAGCTAACTTTAATCCCCATAGTAAAGCCATTGCTTTAGCATAGTTGTCACTCTAGCATCCAATTCCACCAGCATAAATAGCAGACATCCATCCTTTATCATTCCTTATAAATCCTCCTCCACTAGCTTTACCATCCAACTTGGATGCCCCATCAAAGTTGAGTTTCATCTAGTTAGGTTTAGGGGGATCCATTTAGTATTAAGTCTCTATAGTATTTTGGAGTTATTATACCTAGGGATCTAGTTAAAACCTTCCATTTGGCTGAAATTTGGCTTTCAATTTGAGATAGGGGTTTCTCTGCAACATGAATATGAGCTATTGTAACACTTTTCATAATGGTCTTAGTAAAGGAGTTAAACACCTGAGAAGCATTTCTAGCAGTGTCCCTAAAAATTCTATGATTGTGCTCTTTCCATAAAGTCTAACTCAAACATGGCAGAGCTTGCTTCCATAATTCCATAAGCCTGGGATGTGTGAAGGTTGGGTTCCAGCTGAGAATTACTTCTTTAAGGTCAGAATTGTAGACCCATTCAATACCAAAGTTGATAAGTATTGTGCCCCATAATTCCTGATCAAACTCACAGTGGATAAAGAGGTGTGAAAGTGATTCCTCATTTGAACCATATAGGAAACATCTATTAACCAAAGTAAACCCTCTCTTTTGAAGGTTATCCTGAGTAAGGATTTTGTTATGAGTAGTAGCTGACCAAAACATGTTAATTTTTGGAATATGTTTATGATTCCAATCCTTTTTCCATACACCTTTATTCTAAGCTTTAGGAATGAGCAGATGGTAAGCAGATTTGACAGAGAATGATCTATTCTTATCTGGCCACCAGTATTTTTCATCCTCCTAGGGAAAGAGAGGGATTTTGATCTCCTGAATGCACTGCTAGATCTCCCAAACTCTTGAGAAAAGCTCAGGCTAGTGCACACAACAATCCAAAAGATTTTTCCAGCTCCTCATCCCATTGTTATTTTCCATATAATCACTAACCCTATCTCCAAAAAATTAGGTAGTCAAGTCAACAATCTCTCCATAGTTTCCCTGTGTGATGAGAGCCTTGTCCTTTAATTAGATATCATCTAAGAATTTAATATGCTATCCATTTCCAAGTTTCCATCTAATTCCCTATTTGAGAAGGCTTCTACTTTTTAGCATTTTATTCCATATCATAGATCCTTGGGGTAATCCCGTCTATTGAAGAAAGTTAGAATCATCAATGCTATGCATGTATTTGGCATACATTATTTCCCCCCCAATCATTGTTTTTATGGAGCGGGTTCCAACTAACTTTTGAGAGAAGGGCTTTGTTCATGTTCCTGATGGACCTAATATTAAGTCCACCATGAGATTTTGGAAGACACACTTTTTTCCATCTGACTAAAGACATTCTCTATTTGTCTTCCACTCCCATACATAAAAATTTCCTTTAGATCTATTCTAGTTTATCAAAAAAATACATAAGAATTTTAAAAAGAGACAAGAAGTATGTAGGAATACCTTGCAACAAAGCCTAAAGAAGTTACAGTTTACTAGCACTGCTGAGTAGTTTCCCCTTCCAACCAAGAAGTTTCCTTTGTGTTCTTTCCACAATTCCATTCCAAAATCTAGGAGATGCCTCTTTGACTGAGAGTGGGAGACCTAGGTAGGTAGCTAGTAGGCCAGCTTCAGGATATTCTAATATATCAATGATTATATGTCTAAGTTTATTAGGAGTGTTGAAGAAATACACATTACTTTTCCAGAAATTTATCCTTTGTCTCGACTCTCTAGCATAATTATTTAAGATATTCTTCCATCTTTTAGCTTCAATCACTAATGAGATGCTAAAGAAGATGGTATCATCCACAAACTATTGTACCACCATATGATGAAGGGAGGAGGCAGGTTTAATGCCCACTAGCTTTTTTGAGGCCATATCTGCTTATATGTATCTTCCCAGTGCCTCAGCCATAATGATGAATAAGTACATGGAAAGAGGGTCTCCCTAATGAATTCTTCTTGAGGATGAGAAAAACCCTCTAGGAACACCATTAACTAGCACTGAGAATTTTGTGAAAGAGATCGTGTTCCATAACAAGTGAGACATTTTATCATTAAACCCAAATTTTTTGATCACTTAGAATAGAAAATTCCATGAGACTCTATCATAAGACTTGGAAATATCAAGCTTGAGAGCCATCCCAGGGGTTCTGCTCATATCCATGGAGTGAATAGTCTCATGTGTGATTATCATAGCATCAAGAATCTACCTACCCAGGATGAAACCTTTTTGAGTAGGAGAAATAATTGTCTAGCAAAGGTTGAATCCTCATGACCAAAATTTTAATACACAACTTATACACATTGTTGCATAGACTAATGGGCCTAAAATCAGTGAGGTGTGAAGGTTGTGATTTATTAGGAACAAGTACTATGAAGGTATTATTAGATTGTTTCAAAAGTTTATCTAATTTGAAAAAATCATGCACAGTAGTTGTGAGGTCTGCTCCTACTATTTCCTAATATTCTTGAAAGAATATAGGAGGAAAGCCATCAAGACCCAGGGCTTTAAAAGCACCCATGGAGAATAAAATAGCATGGACTTCTTCCTTAGATATAGACTTTAACATCTCTAGATTATCTTCTTCCATTATCAAATAGGGGATTTTATCAATAAATTGATTCATAGGTCTATCGATACTATCATTATTATTTTATTTCGTAAGCAGATTCTAAAAAAAAGCCCTAGCTTGTTCCCCTATTTCATTATCCTCTGTAATAATGTTGCCATTATCTAGGACAAGCTTAGTTATTGAGTTGGCTTTCCTATGTTTGATAGCTGAGAGATGAAAAAAGGTAGTGTTCTTATCCCCCTCTTTAAGCCACTGAACATGGGATTTCTATTTCCAAAAAACCTCTTCTCTTTCCATAAGATTATTCCATTTTGAAGATAGGATATTCTCTTCTTCTAAAGTATCCTCAGAGTCATCCCCTTGATCTATTAGTTGTTGTATATCCTTGAGTTTTCCCACTATATTTTTCTTCTGCTAGAAGACCTACCCAAAGCTATATGAATTTGTATGTTGTTATTTTGAATAAGTGCCTTTTATTTAAATGATTTGGATTTTAAAAAAATTATGGCTTTTATGATTCCCCCTCCATATGGATTTAAGTTAACTAACATGAGTGATAAAAGTGATACACATGAATGAGTTGTAAACTTTGGTTTAAAAGAGGCTAAGTATCTAAAGATACAATTGACTAAACTCTTAGGATTAGCTATGAACAAATATGTAATCTCAAGTTTCAACCATATGTATACCTAGTATGTGAAAGGAAGATAAGGAATAAAGAGAGATACAAAGTAGATTGGTAAATATGGTAGAGAGATATTACTAAGGGAATCGAGGTTTATATAGTCAAGTCACAATAATAATTATCTAATTTTTGAGTGAAATAAGTAAAATCATAAACATAAGTTTGTTATCATGAAAATAATGATAAGAAGCCATAATAAATAGGAAAGTAAATGAAATCATATAAAACACATAAAACATAATATAATGATCCATGTATATTAAATAAGTGAAACCTTATTTGACACATAGTCGAGTGTATAAGATATATTAAAAATGGATCAAAAATCCAATCCAAAATCATAATGTAGAATAATGTGAAATAACACCATGCCATGTTCACAATTACTAGTAAATTTAACCATAAATATTATCCATGACATCTAAAATATCTCTATGAACCTAGATTTTATCAGCATCTAGAGCCTCATCAATCCTCATGAAAAGTTGTGTAAAGACTTCCTTTCGAATCTCCTCAATTGAAAATGTTGGTATAGTTAATGAAGGATAAATTTAATGAGGGATATAATGCATAGGATACTCAATTATAGTAATAGATGTTTGAATGGGAATATTATCTACTAGGTGGGAAGTAGGTGCCATCAATGAAGAAGGAGAAGCCTCCTTGCATGGGTGACCTATGGAAAGAGGGATGACTAATGAAAGTGTTAACTATGGGTGTGAAAAAGGTGTGGTTAGATACTACAAAAGTGATTGATATAATGGTAACCAGACTGGTTCTAAATATAATATACTTCCCCATATTTAGGGATATACTCTAGTAATATCTTAAGAAGAGGTATAACCTTATCTTTAGGATTAGAAATGGGTAGACACAATGTGTCAATATGCTACCTAATTTTTTAGAAATGATTTTAAGAGTTATTATCTATCACATGAAAGAAACACATCAATTTTTTAGTAGGATTTGGGGGCCTACTAATGAAAGAAGTAGAAGGAGAAGCCTAGGTGGCTGATGTAACTAGCAATATTTGGTCCAATAACTAAAAAATTTGTGGATATCATAATAAGGTTGATTTTCCAATCAGGCAAGCATGGGATCAAACTATAGTAAAGGAAGAAGTCCATTTCCAAGGTAATGTGAGGTTGGAATATAAATTAAACTAGGATCATATGAAGGTAGAGGAGTAGGAACCAGATGAGGCTCATATGAAGGTGAGGTTGGTCATGTAAAAGGCTTAAGAATAGTAGGTAGCATCTCTAGAGGAAGCAAAATATATGGATCTTGGTATATATAAAATTGGTAAGGACCCATCATGGAATGATCCATGAGCATACTCCTAAGGGGATTTATTGTAACTATAGGCATACCATGTGAGCACTTAATCTCTACTTTATGATAAATAAGAAGAATACTAGTATTATGTACTATAAAGGAAGGAATGCTAAAATATAAATGAAAAGATTGAAATAAAGAAGTGTGATATCAAAAAATTTAAAAATTTATATATAGGAAGAGTTATATAAAAAATGGGTCATCTAAAGCATAGCCATTATAATATTCAAGTCTATTCAAGATGATGGAACATGTAGATATGACTTTATCATCATAAGACACTTGATGGATATAATGTCTAGTCTTGGTTAAGAAAATAGGTATGTCATCGATAGGTGGTTGATAAGATTCAAGTTCTAAATATGTAGGAATTTGGGAGATAATATAATGGGATAGATTGGAGGTTTTTATATTGATTATAATCTCATATAACTCATCATCATCATCAAAATATAGGAGGTTAGGCAAAATTTTCCTAATTAATTTAGGGCAACCATTATAAAATTGAGTGAAATTGATGAGATAATTGAAGATTTGAGATTCCATAAATGGGATAATATGCCAAGGTTCAAGGATATAAATTTTAAATAAACCACATTATTTAAATTATTCAAAATTCTAAGGGTTCATGTCTCCTTGAATCTTTTAAATAACTTCACTATGGGGGAATTTCATGCATTAGAACACATATGAGGTGACTGATCTCATACAATGATTCAAAATTTGACCATTCAAGATGTTATAGGAGAGAATAATTTTAAATACCATAACTTTCATGTGGATGGTGACAGAAGGGATGATGATGGGAATCCAAATGTAACATAAAGGAGGCATTTGCTTTCTATCATATCCTTGACATGTTTTATGTGTATATTTGAGGTTCCAATCAAAATATCCAAATTCATTAATTAAATGAATGGAGGCAACACAAGTAACTAAACCTTTGTCAATTAAGGCACACTAAACTTGGATATCACCAATTTGGATGATAATGAATAGAGGAGGATCATCTACACAAAGTAAAATCTAATCAAGAATTATGGAAGTGATAATAAACTTAAATTTAAGAGAGGTATCCATTATTTCATCAACATGTATGGACATATATTCACATTATTAAAGGATATTATCTTTTAATCCATATGAGGAAGCCACACATCCTACTAGAGGAGGATGAGGGATATTCATTTCAAACAAAAATTGCATTAGATGGTTTTGATTATGGGAGATGTGAAAGTTTCATAATGGTATCACATTCATCATAACCCATGGGAGGATTCCTATAATAAGGTGAATAATGTTGCATTAGCTCCTCAGAAGGAGGGTTGTAAGTGTAATTGAAATTTTGTTTATAAGGTGTAGCTATTTTTGGTTGATTACAAGTGGGTTGACAAAATTTAGGTGGTGTGATGATTAGTTTAGGTATTTCTTATGGTTGGGTTGAAGAAATAATATTAGAAGTTTTGGGATCATTATCTTATTATTATATGTTGGGTGAGAATTAGAGATGTTGTGAGAGGTATAGTCAATTTGTGTTGTTGAGAGTGGTTCTTGAAAGTTTATAATGCCTTCTTGACCCAATTTCATTAGATGGGATGGGGAAGTGTCTTAAATGACATGAAATATTTTAGAGGTGTGATGTGCAAGTGTTTAATTTGAGTTAATAAAACAACTACTCTTCACATGATAGTCATATTAATCACATTTTCTTCACTGGTAGTGGGATCTATAAGACTTTTAACATTGTTTGTAGAAGGAGTAGACTTATTGATTTTATCTTGGTTGTTGGGAAGAAGATATTTATATATAGCAAGATGGGTATTATCTTTATTTAAGTCTTGGTTTTTATTTTGAATTTTATGGGATTTAAAATCTATGTCATATTCTTATCTATGATTTTGAATAAGTGTTTCATTATCAAAGTTTTGACCAAGAATAAAATCCATAAATAGATTGTGTAATTGTCTACAAGTATCATGAGAGTGGCACCAACTTGCATGAAACTAACACAATTTGTTTGGATCACACCATGATTTCATTGGACAAGTCATGTCAAGATATTTTGGTAGAGGTCTTTTAAGATGCTTTTAAACCTTAGATAGGGATAATGGTTTATGGATATTAGTGTGGTTGGGTTAGGGAAATATAGGAGTATGAGTGTTTTTGGAGGGGGATCATTCTAAATATCATTGTTTAGAGTGATTACTTGAATGTTATGAATAGTGTCATAGGTATCGATAAATCTATAATTGGTTGCATGATGGTATTTTTTAATGATCATATGAGTTCTTGTTGTAGGTTGATATAGTTATAATTGACACATTAGGAAGTCTTGTCACTTAGATTCGTCAAGGACTTCTTATAAATTTCTTGGATATAGATTCTTAACTCGATACTATAATTTGGGGTATAGATAATTAATGAATAGGTGGAAAATTTTATCATCTACCATATTATGCTCACCTTTTTTAGATAATTTATTCCATTGTTTGATGAAGGATTTTTCCATTCCATTTTCAAGTTGTTTGTAATCTATAAAGTGGGGTAAGTTATTCTGAGGAAGATCACTAATTTGAAAATATTAGACTAATAAGTTATCAAATATTTAAGTATAGTGATAGAATGGGTTCTAAATTGATTTTATGAATCTGAAGCATCTTTTGAGATTGTTTTAGATAATAGTTTGGTAGTAAAAAAGGTGTTAAGTTTGAATCAATATTGATAAAGGTTACCAATGTATTTAAATGCAATGTGGGATTAGTGGATCCATTATATATGATGGTGGGTGTGATACCTCATATGTAAATATTAGTAATTGGAGGTACAAGAGGTTCATTTTGTAGATTTTTTATTATTTTATTAATGAGGGGTGGTTCTGAAATAAGGTTACCATGGGAATCCCTGGGGGTGGGGGGCATTCATATTTTATGCTCCCCATGAAACCTATTGAGGTTGGTGTTGAATATTAATGAGATGGTTTGAATCTGCATCATCTAATTTTCATTATTATTTTGAAATGTATGCATTTGATTAAGTGTTTGTAATACAAGTTGGTTAGTTTGGGAAGCATTTTGGCTAGTGTGTCTGGCATGTGATGCATTAATATTAGTATTAATGGCTTGAATTTCAATATGAGTAGTAGCATGCACCACACTAGTGGAAAGAGAATCATTGGTATCAATAGATGCAATAGTAACATGGCTAGAATTGGTAGCAAAATATGCACTAATAACATGGTTAAGGGGAAATGTCTTTTGAAGAGGCCCATTAGAAGTTCAACATACCATGTTAGTAGAGATATTTGGAATGGAGGTTGAAGAAGTCATAGAAGAAAATGTCATGGTGTGTGAAGGAGACATAATAGAAGGAAAATGTTTAAATTCAAAGAAAGTGGTTCCCCCAAATATTTGAGAGAAGGTAGGAGAGGGTGAAAGAGGTTATTCTACTTGAGGACCTATCATAAGACTATAAATTTTTGAAGGGTCTTTTCCTTTATGTTGAGGAAATTTATTCATGAAGAATACCATTTTTGTTGTGTACTCTAAATCACACTCATCTTATATGGATAACTAATTATTATTAACTGAGGATGAATGGGGAGGATTCCCATAATTGGTAGTGTGAGTGAAAATATGGACATTACTTTAATCCAAGGTGGGTGACATAAGCTATGTCTTGGGAAACCCATTAGGATTGGTAAAACTCATCATGTTTATCTAATTTAAATCCATAATATCCTCAAATAATAAATTCATGATGAAGGAAAGATACTAAAAAACTTGATGGAAAGAAGATTTAATTGATAAGATACAAATTTGAACCAATCGACAGTGTTCTATAAAATAGGAACAAAATAGGGAACAAAGGACACAGTCATATAGGTCAATTGTGTTCTATAAAATAGGAAACAAATTAGGATAAAAATATACATATTTTAATATCTTAACTATGTACTCCATAAGGAGAAATTTAATAGGATAAAAAAGATACACAGTCATATAGGGTAACTATGTACTGAACGTAAGCAAGACTAACAATCTATTAGGGATGAAAATTTTTTTAGAATAGGAAAAACATTTTCAAGGTAATATGTAAGAAAATAAAATGAATCACAAGTAACTATATCAATGTGTTTGATTTAGTTTTAGAACACACAACATAAACCATACACTAATGTTGGCTAGAATAAGTTTTGTAATACAAAATATAATGACCAAAGATCAAGAAACAAAACTTGAATGTAAATGATAACTATTTTTCCATTCATAAATGTTTTTAATTTATAATAAATTTTTAAATTAATGTAATGAGAAGTGGGCTATAAAAAGGAACTAGAAATCAATCTATGGATAGTTTCAAGTAGCTTAGTCTAAAAGGGATCTACATTGTCAATGATACTAGCTTGGTATTGGGGCCTACTCTTTCACTTCAAAATCCCATAGTGATAAGGGAGTTAGGTGATTTTATAATATATACCATCAGCCACATGTTTATACTTGGCTAGAAAACCAAGTCAGCTTTCCCCTTGGTGATTAAATCCAAGTAGGTAGGCCTTGGGAACAAAAATGTTTAATGTTTTTTAATGTTAAGTGATTTGGAAGTGTGTGCAAAAAATAAAAAATAGTGTGACTAAATTGGTAAATTTAAAAACCACCTAGTTAGTCTATATTCATTAATCTAAGCATACAAGCAACTAAAATAAAAATTGAACTAATTACTAGAAAAATAAGACAATTCCTTTGACTATGAAGAGTACAAAATCAATTCAAGCAAAATTGTATGTGAAAAATATAGAATAAAGTTGATACTATTTTATGAAAACAAGATCTAGAAGAACATAGTCGAATATGTCGACTATTGCTTCTAGAGAACATATAGGCTATAGAACTATGTTGAGATAATTGAGCTAGTTTGTTGTAGGGTTACAATTTTATAGACTGAAATCTTGTGAGAAACAATATTATAATTGAAAAATATAAATGATAGAGAAGGTAAGAAAAAACCTTTGTGATTTTTAAGATGTTTAGTTTGAAAATTTTATGTTGTGTTACTTAAATGATTATTTTAATAATCTATGAATAAATTTTAATGGGTCGATGCAGTTTGCAGAACTTGTGTGTTGAAAAATAATTTGTGAATAGAGTCAACTAGCTTGACTATGTCTACAAAATTGTATGCTAAAAAATAGAATTGTGAACAGAGTTGACTAGCTCAACTATGTATATAATTATATAACTGAATAATAAGTCTATGTTAAGCTAATTGATATATTCACTATATTTAGAGAAGACTTGCATAGAAATAACAGAGTCATTATGAAGTGATTCTATGTTAAACCTATGTATATAATGTTAAAATGTATCGATAGGATTGATACAATACTATAAAATAAAAATATATAAGATGATAATAAAATTAATGTGTAAAACAAAAATTACAAGGGTTTGATTCACATCAGGTTCATCATAATGTATAAAAAGGAAAATATAGATGACCTATTGACCAATCTTAGCTCAAAGAACATAAATACTACTTACACTTCTATTTGTTGATACATTTAGACATTTGGGGTCATGACCAATATGGATACACTAGACATAACCAAGGGGTCTTTTATCACAACAACATCACTAGATAGTGTTCCAAAGCCTCTAGTTAAACAATACCATGAAATAACCCTAGTTAGGTCCTATTTTTTCTATATTTACAAAGTATGTGTAGATTAAAGTAAAATATAATATAATACTCACCAAATCTTGTGGCATAAATTAGGGGTAATAAACATAAAAATTAAACATGCATAGAATATATATAATTAAGACAATGTATATGAAATCATAATGCATTGGAGATAAATAAAAATTCAAATCTATATACTTTAACAAAAGAGGAATGAAGCTAAGAATACTTACCTTTAAAGATGAACCTGTCAAGCCTCAATCTCTCCCTTGGCCAAGGTGCTTCAAAAGAGGTTGTTGTGTATGTTAAATAATCTAAAGATGAACAATGACCTATAGTTGAGCCAAAGATCTAGTGAATCCCAAGTTTTCATAAGATAATATTCATATCTCCAAGTTTAAAATTGGAGCCCTAAGCAATGTTTCTCAAGTAGAGTGGCAGATAAGTAAATGCACAATATAATATTCTTCTTCTCTTCCAAATAAATGGTGAAAATTGATGTGTATATATAGTTGGATCTAACCCTAAACCTGTCTAAAATTTTAGATGATAGGGTCAACCTAGTTTGACCTTATATCATTAATTGATAAAACCATGTTAGGTCCTGGTCTAGGTCTACCAAGGCCAACCTAAACCCATAATGTGTAAATATTAATTTGAATATAGGGTTGGCCTAGGCTGACATTGTTCAATAAATGTTAAAAAGTTTTTTTTGTCTTAGGTAAGGGATGTATAAGGTGGTGAATTACTTGGAAGAGTGTGTAAGGGATGTGTTAAAGCTTAGGGAAGTGTATAGGAGATGGTTGTGTAGATATTAAGTGGTGTTATATGGGAAAACAATCCTATGAATCACCAATTGGTCTACCCAAACCTTTCACTATGCATCTTTTAAGGTGTACACTAAAATATATTGACACTCGATGGGTTCCTATAAGAGATAAAGCATTAGTAATTGATAAAGTTTGAAAATATCATGTATATACAAAAAACATGTTTGATCAAAGGTTTTCACATTTGTAAGATTGATCTTGGACATCTATAAGGGGCATTATGATCAATATGTATAAGGTATTCAAATAAATAATAGTTAGATGTGAATAATTGTATTAAAATAAGATAACTCATTGAAAAATAGAAGACTAAGAAATTAAAATGATATATCTTTGTACATAATCCATAGATTTGGAAAAGAATCAATATTTGCACATAAAAAATAATTGTAAAATAATCCATAGAATTTCCTATTAATCTCAATATCCAAAATGCTCCTCCATTTTGAATAGAAGGATAAGATTATAAAACATATTAGGATGGTGAATGCCTCATATCTTAAGAAAGTCCAAAAATACATATTCAAAAATAAAACTGTATCAACCCTCATTCAAAGCATGCATGTATTTCATAATTACCTAAAATAGAGTCCTTCAACTAAAATATAATATATACATGTAAAAATAGATTAGGAAATAACATTCCAACTTATCCAAACATAAAAATACATATGTATAATTATATGGGTGATGATGTGTCACCACTAAAAGGAGTCATAAGAGTGACACTTGTTGAAATTGAAGTAGTCATTATAACTCTTTGAGGGATCAAGATTCACCCACTTGGAGCATGGATGAATACATAAATAGGAATTTTGGAAGCATGTGATGGCATGGTAAAACTTATAGTTGGATAAATTCTAGGTGTTGTCCCTAAAGTTGCATCCTCAACCTTGAGTTATTTGAATAATACATAGGTGGATTCAAACTCTTTGTTGACAATATCAAAATTGAGTAAGGTAGGATTGAATATTTTGATCGCTATAGACATCAATATCATGTGCTCTACCTCTAATCTCTTAAAATCTATTGTAAGGTATTTAGCCTTTGTCACCTTGTCTTTGGTGAAATTTATTAGTTACAAAATCTCATTATTAATTTTCTATATTGTTCCTTCAATCTCTTAAAAATATTTGTTATTGCATTAAGAAGAGTCTTAAAATTTGGCCTATTGTGACCAACTCACCTATAGAGGTAATCACATTAGTGGCACTCATGTATTTAAAAATCTCTAAATCATAATTTTCATGGTTCACAAGATGTACTAATAGAGCCTTCATTTGATTATGACATGTGAGAGTAGCATCCCTTTTTGTAATTACATTATTTAAGGCCCACACTAAATCCTAAATAAACATTAAGTTTAACTGATTAAAATCATTTCTAATATATCATTGAATAAAAAAGGTAATTATCTTCACATATTCCTTCAATTGGTGCCATAGATTGAGCACCTTATTTCTTCCTAATTGGCTTTCACCTCTAGAAGCTTAAATGTTATTCAAAATGTCATACAACCTGGTGGATACACTCTACACACTATCAACAATTTCATGAGTAACATGTGTAATCTACCTCTTTATTATCCTCTGTTGTGACTCCACCTTAATTTTGTACATTTATTTCATTACTTCCCTAGTATAATCCATAAAATAGTAGAAATATTATATATATATATATATATATATATATATATATATATATATATATATATATATATATATATTCATTCAGACAACCATGTTTCCTTTTGGATTTATTAGCCAAGGGAAATGGATTTTATCTTTGTTAAAATTCAATATATTTCCTTTTATCAATAATTATTTCCTTCCTCTTCCTTACCCTCTATATTTTATATTATACCTATCAAATTAGGTAGAGACTATAGGTAATTCAATGATAACTACATTCTATCTCTCATCCTTCTTTCCCTACATTTCTCTAACCCATTTGGGAACAATAAGTTACCCTTATTCTCTTTATAGACTTAGATCATTATAGGTAGAGGGTGGAGGTTCTATATGAGGATTTATTCTTAGAGGAGTAAATTTTGAAGGTGATAATGAAGCACTTATTTTAATTGGGAACTGTAATAGGGATAAATAATCCTCTACCATAGTGAGAGCTTCCTTTGTGGATTAATCTCAACTACAAATTTAGTTAAGCCAAAAATATTTTTTATTAAAAATATGGATGAATGTATTGATGAACATTGTGTCATTGGTATCTCTATTTGAGCTAAAGGTTTTCTAGGGACTGGTGGCATTCTAAGATTGAAAAATTAAAATACTAATGAAATATTCAAAATGGACTACTTTCTTAAAAGTCTTTATTTGTGCAAAAGTTAAAATAATAGAAGAATGAAATGTACCAGATAATGAAATACTATGAATAGCTAGGGGAAATTAATGACTAAATTATCTACAATAAGGATAAAAGAAACCAAACAAGAGATTACTCACTTGTCTTTTGACTTTACTCCACTGTAAGGACTTATTAGTCTAAATCACCCACTGGTGTTTCTCCTTCTTATAGGTTTCCCAAGATCAAATATTTTACCTTTTTGAGATAAACATATTCATCTTCCTCACCTAGGTTCCCCTCTTCACTTTCCCTATGTTATTCTTCCTTCAAAATTTCCACATTTTCTTCCTCTTCATCTATGACATAGTCCACTAAGGATATCACTGGTCCATGTTCTTATTCCTTTGCTTCATCCTCATTAGAGGATTATTATATATTAGTTAGACCAAACTATGGTCTTTCCTCTAGTTTTTTAGTTTTATAGTGGGATGGAAGGACTTTAGATATCCTCTAGTAAATGGCTATGGGGGATATAAGAGGTGATGAAGATGATGAAACAATTGAAGGAACCATAGTAGTAGGAACTAATATGTAGGTAGTGGTGATGTAAAGGAAAGTGTAACAATGATAATGGAAGGGGTATTAGATGGATATGGATCTAGTTGAGGGGATGAAGGAGTCGATGGAAGCGATTATATAAAATATTGCAAAAACTCTATAAGACTTACCTATGTAACTATTTTGAGAGGTGGTAAAGGTGTCATAGAGAGTGTGCTATTTTTCTTGCCCCTAGGAGATGTATCTTTATCTACCATAGTGGTTTCACATAAAATTACGGTAGTATTAGATGGATTTGTAGAGGTTACTTGGGGACTAGGGAGACCTCTAAGAATATCCTTTATGAATTAGAGGTTCTATTCTCTTTGGATACTAGACCCTCCCTCTTCTAAATATATCTCTTATACTATAGTAGAGGAAGGTTGAATTGGGATTAATAATTCTTGAGGTTTATTTGGATGCTATTAATGATTCCATGCTTATTAGGATTGCTCTGCCATCTCATTTTCCTACTCTTTTATGATCTTAGGATTGTATTAGATGGTTTGGGCATCTATCATAGACATTTTTTAATTTTATCATGTATGTCTATACTTATGAATCATCATTTGTATTTAGGAAAATTTTATCATGCTCATACCCCTAGTGACCATATGTAATGTTCACATTCTTATTCTCCTTGAGGATTCAAATATAATTGCCAATCTTCTTATTGGGATGTCATTCTCTAAATTGGGATTCATCTAAATTTAAGTAGTTTCTCACCTTCCCCACTTGATTGAAATGATATATTACCACATATTAGAGATAGTAAATACTTAGAGGAGTTTTGAAGTAATGTGTTAGAGGATTTTGACCCAATTTTGCATCTATGATGTTATAAATTTGGTAGGCTACTTCTTATTCTATAAGTTTGTCAAGGATAGGTGAGGCAAGAATATAAGAGATGACCCTATCCCTCCAACTCTAATAATTATCACATAAGTATAATACCAGTATTCCCCCTATTTTATAATACTTATTTTCAAATTCTTAGATAATTTAGGCATCTGAGTGCCATATATAGCTCACTATACCTAAGGATATATTTCCTCACAAATCCTCTTGATTTCATGATTGAATTTATAAATGAATAGAAAGGAATAATATTCATAGATTCTATTATCAACATGCTTGGATGATGGTTTCCATAATTCTCCATTTATCATTTGAATTTTTCCCAAGATTGTATCTAGTAGATAAGACATCATATAAAAGTTCCCATCTATAGGCCTTTATTCAAATTTATACATTTATGACTTTAGCCTAAAACTGATAACCTTCAAAAATATTATCTAAAGTTAATATAAGAACCAAAAAAGGGAAAAATTACACTTGTAAAAATGTGATATTAGGAAAACCTACAATCTATTTAATTGGGCCATGTCTATCCTAATCCTAAGCCTAAACTTGATAATGCCATTAGAATAAATAAAGCCCTTGGCATTAGAATTTAGTTTTTTTTATCAACCATTGCTTCAATTTAATTTATATGATATTATTCTCGAGTAAAACATTAGCCTATAGTAGATAATAAGCTACCTTAGGCCTAGGAAGTCTGAGGTACCTTTCAAATGCCCTCCTAGAAATATAATAAATTGGTGTCTTTATTTCTCAAGGTGCAGACAATCTCCAAATCAAAGACCATTGAAAAATAAATCCCTAAACATGTTGATGTAAGGAATTACCTATGGTTTAAATGTTACTTTATGAAGCCCCATGATTTTGATGGGTAACAGGTCATCGATGTATTGCTTGTCATCTAGGGACAATTAGTCATGTGTAGAGTATGGGACCATAGAATTGACTACATTCTAGAGTGAATATTAGTGTAAGAACTTGAAATCAAGAGTGTTTTTTCCAAGAATTATATTCATGTATTTCTTATTTCCTATACAATAATATGTATAAAGAACCTGAATGTGTTCCTTCTTTGGAGAGGAAGCCACTTCAAAAATATTGAGCTATATAATTATTTGTTAAACTGTATGAATTTTTTTCATAAGTTCACTATAAAACTAGGTATTTTGGTTGTAAATAAGCTCAAAAATGTAATATTAACTTGTAGATTAATGGAAAAGTGACTTTATTTTCACTAGATTTTGTATATATCTTGATGAGTCCAAAATATGACTCATTATTACTATCAATTTTCTTCATTTTCCCTCAATTACCTCTCATATGGACTAAAAATTACAAGGATATTATGATTATATTTAATCTTAATGTAGTAAATAGATGATTTATATTATTTAATGCAACTAAAGTCTATGATACTAATTATATCACTTATTCTATCTCTTTTCATATTTAGTCTCCCAATTTTGTGTATATATAGATAATACAATAGTTTTAAAGAATAAGGGCCTTTTTGATGATATTCTAAGGCAATCCATATGAAGGATCTTGACATATAATGAGATAAAAAAATATTTTTCACACTTATGGCTTATCCAAGTCTACTCTAGCTTCAGCTATGGACTTGCCTAGTAACTATGGACTCACCTAGTATACTATTATAGACTCACATAATATCTACAGACTCACCCAATGTGCAAATACAAACTCAATCAAATTGGATTCCACCCTTCATTTAAAACATTATATAGTCCTTATAAACTTAGTATCCTTGCTATATAAATCCTCATAATTGAATATATATGAAGCATGTTGGTATAGACTTCATCAAACTTTCACAAATACAACTATGGACCCTACTAGAGTTACTATGGACTCTGCTAGAGTTACTACAGACTTCTCCAGTCTAGCTCTTGAGCTTTTAGAATTTAATATTCATAATTTACACTTTTGTAAACATAATTAAGGATTATTTTGGTTAATTTATATTTATAGTGTTACTAAAAATAATAATATTTAAATAGACTTTATACACACACACACACACACACACACACACACACACACACACACACACACACACACACACACACACACACACACACACACACACACACACACACACACACACACACACACACACACACACACACACACACACACACACACACACACACACACAAGTCATTGTAAATATATCAATAGTATTTTATAAGATAAATTGATCTAATAAGTCTAAGAAGTTATTCTTAGTATATTTTTAGTGGATTTTTTTATAGATGATTCTTCATGTTATAACCTTCAATCACATATTTTTAATATACACTAAAATTATGATATTTGTCTTGATAACATAAGATTAGTTATTGAGATCTAGGTATCTACACTTATAGCATTATAGATAGGTAGATATTTGCTTTAGAAGAGAGAGAATTATTACATTGTTTAGTTGATATTCCAATACAATAATGCAAAGTTTTAGCTATATTCATGTGATCTATTTTGATTAATTAATGAAGATACCTAAAATTTTAATTACTAAGTTTAATTTCATTCTTATTCTAAAGGTGAGTAAGGGCTCACTCTCCTCAAGAATCAAGAATGTGTTTTTGTATGGTATTTTATCTGTGTTTACAATTTTAGTAAGTACAAGTATATTTTAGTTTTAAAAGCTACATGAAATTATATTTAAGTTCTAAGATTAAATTTAGTATTGTAAAAAGTCTATTTATTTTTTAGTAGAATGTTTACTTTCAATAGAGTGTTTACTGTTGATGCCTAAAACTCTTGCTCTAGGAAAACAACCTTTTATGTGAAGATTTTTAGGTGTGGGACTCAAATATGATCTGTAAAGCAACCTTTGAAGTTTTAAAATATAGCTCTTCAAATTGATTTGGGGGAATGAAAAGGGATAATAAGGAAATAAAAATAAAACTAAAATCAAATAACTAAGGTAATGCACAAAGATATTTCAAATATGGACCTATGATTGCATAAAATAGCTTGAATCCTCAAATATCATAGACTATTAAAGGAGCATATGCATGCATTAAAGTATATAACATGAACGAGAACCAATACTATAGTAGTAGAGAAAGGAAATAATAAACAAAAATAAATTTCCACTCAGTTTGACATATAAAACCACATCCTCTTCATTGTTAGGTGGAGAACAAAATATAAAAGGCCTCAAGGGCATAGTTTACAACATTTAATCTAACCTGTGAGCACCTGCTAAGGTCATAGAATGAAAAATGATAACTAATAATTTTATTCTAAAAATAGACTATTATAAATGGTTTCTCTTTAATAATAGGAAAAATAATTAATCATTTACCAGCCCATTATAAAAATAATAAGCTCTACTTATATAGGTGTAATGGCCCTATGAAGAAGCAACACCTAGAAACAAACACTTGCACTCATGATGAGGCTATTACAACTAAATACAGAGCTCTATCTCATGAGCATAGTTGTTTTTTATGATCCTAGATATGGTGAAACTAAAACACCTTATGATACCCACAATGATTATAAAAAGTGTGATGGTGACATGTGTATGCCTCTGGAACTACTTCTAGAATGTTGTTGGAAATGGGGGCCCACTTACTTCAACCAATAGCACAACTCCTAGTTCTAACAAGAAATCATTTCCTTAGATAAACATTGGGATGCCAAATGGAAGGTTTTACTCTTCATTATAACTACTTGGTAGGCCCTCTTTCCAAATCCATTATCCAATGGCATGATATTGAGACCTGACAAAAGAACCTTTACTCTCAAGGAGCATCATGATGCCACGTAGAAAGCTAGCACTACTCCTAGATAAGCCAAGCACTATTTTATAAAAATAAGTATGGGGACACCCATGGAAGGTCCACATTCCTCTTTGTAACTGCATAGTGGGCCTTGCCTAATTACCCCATCAACAATGGGGCTATGTAAAAGACTAATAAAAATAAATATCCCTTTGATGAGTACCTAATAACCATGTAGAGATTTGGTGCTACTCCTAGGTGAGCTAATAACTTATCTGAGTTGAACAAGTACCAGGCTACCACATGTCAATAGTGGAGAAAAGTTAGGTTTTGGCCAAAAAAAGGCAGGGTAGGAAAGAGAAGGTCAAAGCACTAGCATGAACCATCGTTGAGCATACCTAAAACCAAAATCCAACCACTTCAAAATGTATAAAATGTGGATTAAAATCCATAGTTATTAGATATTCATGGGGGCATCCACATATGAATGAGAGAACCCAAAAATATAGTTTTATAGACCAATTGAAGCAAAATTTTCAAAAATAAGGAAGCCTAAAACACTTATAAATTTTGAAGAGAAGCCTTCAAAGGAACCCACTTTTCCTCCTTCAACTGGATCTTCTTCTTCAGAGACTCAAAGACTCTGTCTAGTTCAATGATTTCCTTAAAAGAGATGTTGTTCAAGCTTTGGACTACTACCAACATATAAAACTCCAACTGGTTAAGAGTTTATAATATAATCTCCACTTTAGAGACACTTAAAGATTGATCAAGAGCTATGAACGTGGTCTTATCACCCTATTTATTTTCTATCAGCTATTTCATTTTGTCCTCCAAGAGGATGGTGTTATCTATGAGGAATGGGGAAGGGAGTACCAATTGGACTAGCTATTTGATGTGCCTCTAGAAATCCTAGACCAATTTTTTTAAGGCATCTAGGAATGACTTGTACTTTTTCACTACCTTGTTTCAACTTAGAAACTCATTTACTTTTTCCATCACTTGCCTTCAGTCAGCCACCCTTACTAATTGTAGTGTCCCATCTATTACACTGTAAATCTTCTAGATAAGGAGCTATGAATCCTAAGCCATAAGGGATATGAATTAAAGACATTGTCTATGGATGCACTTACCTGGGAGATTAACTAATATGAGTATATGATAAACTCAAGTGAAGACTTCAAGTTAGCATTCATATTCTTTGTCCTTGAAAAATAAGATATATACAACTATTGGATCATGGGGAAGATACCTATGATCTGGGAGTGGGTAGAGAAGTCAATCCTTAAGTTTAGGATCTCTTGGTCCTTATTTGAGGACTTCTACTATGTATACTATAATTATTTATGTGCTTTATTAGAGTTTGATAAATTGTAATAGGTCTACGTAAGTTTTAACTCCTTTTCCTATAACTTAGATTCTATGGTCACCATTTCCCTTTCCAAACCATCTATTTTGGTCTTTAATTTATCTAATTAAATCTATAGATGGGCCCTTTGATTGGCCTCTTCTTGGAAGCTCTCATTGGAGATGTGGATATGATGGTTAGACCTTATCTTGTTGAGTTATGTGTCTTTTGCCTTAGCCTCAATGTGGAGGTGGTTGATCATAGCTTTCTCCCTTGTTAGTTTTAACTTTGTCTTTTCCAACTGATGGATTAATTTGATATAGTCTATGGTAATGGACTTATGTATTTATTCCACTAATTCAACCATGTCAGTGGGTATGACCTAGCTGAGATTGAGGTCAATATCTTATATTAAGTAGTCCCCTAGCTGCATCTATTCTTGGGTATTGACTACTTAGGGTGCAATGGGTGAAATCATTACGTATTGTTATGTTAGGTCAAATAATGACTACATATGAGTCATTGTCAGGGCCTTGGCCTATTTTCCTCCTTTTTTTTCCACCCAAGCTAGTCAATATTTTCTAGTAGCCTCAATTTATTGATGGAACTGCTCATGTGACTAAATATTTTCCCCTACAAATCAGGATCATTTTGGAAACCTAAAAGGTATGGTCACTTGCTACTATGAAGCAATGGATGATATTAATCTAAAGATGAATAGGTGAAATTTTATGGTGGAAATAGAGAAAGGTTGGAGGCTGTGAAGTGAGGTAGATGGCAATTACACCATAATAGATGATGACATAGATGATAAGGACTGAGTGGATGAAAGTAGTGTGAGCTCAGTAGAAATAGTGGAGGGTGATGAGGGAGTAAAGAATGAGGTAGAAGTAGAAATAAAGGACTAGGAAAATCATACCTTCTTTTGTATGGGCTTGATGGAGAACTAGAGGCTTGCACCTTAGGTCATTTAGGCTGAGATAACCCCACCATAAGATTCCCTAAAGAGACTTGCTATTATTACAGGGTAGTTAAATATAGATATAGAGGAGGTGGTTAGGTTGAAGGCATCTAGACCACCAAAACATCTTCTTATTTTTTATAGGGGCATCTTTCTCTTCCTCAAAAGGATTATCCTCCTCTTTTTCTACTTCTTTGATAAAGAATTATCCTTCTACCAAAGCTTTCAACTCATGGTGCTCATCCCAGAGGTTCTCAAATGTTTTGTATGTGTTTATATCCTTAAAATTCATAAATGGATTACTGATTTACTACCTACATTTATAATAGGCATCTATTTTTTCCTAGATCTAGTCTCTTTAAATGACCTACACCCTCAATACCTTTGTCAATTTCTTGGTGGGGTTGAACTTCTAGACCACATCATAGGAAGAATCTCACAACTTGAATCATGGGTTCTCCACTTCCTCATATAATTTCTACTACTGTATGAGGATGTAGAAGTCTCCATTTTATAAATCATTCTCAAAATTTTCACTCTCTACTTCAAGGATGGCACTAAATATCAACTCCCACTTACCAATCTCATAATTATTGGCTCAAATCTCTCTACTCAATATGCTCTACTTAATTACTCAATATTCTTTGCTTAGTTATCTTGGGTAATCTTAGGGATTAAAATATTTGGCTTGATGAGGAGAGGGGTCTTTATAATCCAATTCTTCTAGGCATGATCATCATGCAAATTTTGAATTTGAGAACCCCATAGATGTTAGGGGTGGTACACATGTTTAAAGATCAACTTATAAGATATTTTGTAGTGATCCTCATGGGGGATCATGAAATAAAGATCATATAACATTAATGGTAGGAGGAGTGGCTAGATAATAGTCTTTTAGAGAATGTTTTAAAATAAGGGGAGCCAAGGTGTGGACACTTGGTAGTGGGATGAGCCACTTGTGCCAATGAAACTTATTCTCAAAAGGAAGAGAAACAAAGAAAGGAAACTAAATTAACAAATGGAAACAACAACAAAGAAGGGAAACTAACTAATGATTATACAAGGGGAAGGTTGGTAAGTTAGTAGAAGTGATTTAAGATGATTTTGTTAACCATAATCCCTAATGTGTTCCTTATCCATCTTACAACTTGAATGCATTACCTTGTCTATTGACAATGATGCAAAATATCCCCCTCTATAGGGAATCAAATTTTTCATGTTAGCATGGATTCATGGCCCTTTGGTCATATTTGAGGACCAAGTCCCTTGGTTTAAACCTTAGTTTGATGATTTATTATCAAAACATCTCTTGATTAGTTTTTTTTGGGTGACCCTCATGTCACTTACTTTCTCTCTTACTTCTTGGAGGCTGAGTAATTCTACCAACCTAACTTCCATCAATTCATTCTCCATAATTTCAATAGCTTTCAAAATCTATGAGGTGTGAATCTCTATTGATATGGGAATGACCACTTCCTTCTCATATATTATTTCATACGAGGATGTCTTCAAAATCTACATGGGAGTAATGTGTTTAGACCATAGAACTATTTTAACATGCATATGCCACTCCCGCTAGCTGTCTACACCCATTCTCTTGATCAATCTTATGAGATTCTTGTTCATTGATTCGACCAACCCATTCCTTTACATGTATTAATTAGATGAAGTCTTTAATAAAATACCATTTTGGTGTGAACATTCCAAAATATTGCAACCGAAGAATCCCTTCACATTATTTGATATGATCATCTTTATAGGGCCAAAACTTGCTACAATTTATTATAGGAAGATGAGGACCATATTTTTAGTTGCCTCCTTCATTAGGGCTACTTCAGTCTACCTTGTGAAGTAGTTGGTGGTTGTAAGTATTCATTTGTGGCCTATGATGGAGATGGGATTGATCATCTCAATTAAATCTAAGCCCCACTATGCAAAGGGCTCATTGGTCACAATTGGATTTAATTTCATGGCCAAATTCTTTCACGTACCTATGAAGAACTGACATTGCTAGCATTTCTTGACTGCCTAATGACAATCTAAAAACATGGTCAACCAATAATATTCCATGTGCATGATCTTTCTCATGTTCATGTTTTTTGAGAAATGACCACCTGAGGGAGTGAAATGCATATCTTGGAGGATCTTATTGGCCTATTTATTAGTGACACATTAGAGCAGATCTCTATTGAAGTTTTTCCTAAATAAGACTCCCTAAACCAATATATAGATGTCCCCTTATAACATGTAGAATCACCTCTTATGTATGGAGAGCCCATCCACTTACCAACCAATTTACATTAAGTGGGTTTTATTAGAAACTCAAGACTCATTGATTTCATATTAATTCACTAGAACCATTTTTAGTACACCTTGTTCTTCTGTCAAGGTGCCTGTGAATTGGGACAAGTATTCACATACCCCTCTTCATTAGATCACTTTAGTTGGCATAAATTCAATGTCATACTATAAGATCTTAGATATTTAATTTTCCTTCTTTTATATGATCTCTCCTTCCATTATATATTCCCTAATGCCAGAATGTACCACGTACATCATAAATTTTCTTCTCACCACAAGGTGCCTAAATTTTTTGAGGCCATTGATAATGAAAAAGCCTATTTCAATGAAATTATATTTAACCTCATACTCATGTACATTTATTGAATAGAAAGAAATTGGGTGCTCAACTTTCCTTTCTTATTCCTTTTGAGTTAACATAGTTGCTAGGCTATGTTTGCCACCATAGACATACACCATGAAATCTTTATAGAAGTCAAGATTGACTAGCATAGGGGTAGTTGATATCAATTATTTAATCTTATCAAATGTTAATCTTTATTCCATGGTTTAATTAGAGGGTTTATCTTTCTTTAATATCAGTGTGCTTGGCCTTACCAATTTTGTGAAGTCAAATATGAACCTGCTAATGAAATTGATCTTTCTGAGGAAATATTGGACCCATTTCTTATTTATCAACAAGGTTAGGTCCTTGATGGCCTTTAATATTTCTAGATCAATGGTTATCCATTCCTTGGACATTATGTATCTAAGAAATTTACCTTATGAGACTTTAAAAACACATTTATTAGGGTTAAGAGACACCCTAAACTCTTGACATTTTTTAAAAACATTATCCAAATGATCATAGTGGTCTTATTTCTTCTTGGATAATATAATGAGATAATCCAAGTAGATGAGGATGATCTTGTTGATCAATCCATTAAAGGCTATGTCCATGAATCATTATAATGTGGCTCCTACATTGGAGAGACTAAAAGGCATCTTTATATACATGAAGGTTCCCCACTTCATGGTAAAAGTGTTCTCATGTTATTCCTTTTTATTGACCCACAATTGGTTGTAACTAGAGAATCCATCAAGTGGAGAGAAGATTTCTATACCCACCACTATTTAGAGGATCTATTCTATAGAAGGAAGGGGGTAATGATCCTTCAGAGATGATTTATTCAAATCCTAGATGTCCATGCATAGCTAGATTTCTCCATTTTTATTTCTTACTATAACTAAGTTAGATACCCAAGTCAAATGCTTGATTGGGCATATGATTATTGAGTCAATCAATTTATTAGCTCTTGAGCCATGCGAGACTCAATTTTTGGGTTAATTAACCTTTATTTTTTTTAGATGGGCTTGGAATCTTCAATTAGATATATGGTTTTATGGATCACTTCATGGGCATATCCTTTCAATTCATTGTAGGTATAGGACATCACTCCTTAATACTTGAATTAGAAAGACATCAATCAATCCTTGTCCTTTCGGTAAACTTCTGTCCCTACTTTCAATTTTCTTTTACCTCTCACATCAAGTTTCAAGTAGTCACCTTTATCTATGATAAAATTTCATTTATAATTCATTGAATCATAAAAATTAAAAAGGTTTTCTAGAGTGATCAACCCCTTTAGTAGCTTATTATATTTTATTTGCACGATCTGATCCTCGTAGGATTCTTCGATCTTTAGATACAACTACTCCATAAATTTGCATGATTTTTAGAGGAACATGGAAATTTAGGAATCACTCTCAAATTATATATAGTTTTGGTCATTTTTAGGAATGGTAGGTCAATGATCATCCATAGTGACTACTCATTGGTGAACAAATCTATCACTAAATCAAACTAGGAAGCAATTGTCACTATCCTATCTGCCTTCACATTCATGGTCCTAAGGATGATTTAGATGTTTAAAGATTTGAATGATTTTATCAAATACCATATTTGATGGTGGTAGGACCTAATGTATACATTATTTATAGCCTCAATAGCTCTCACATATATTAACACTAAATCAGAATCCCTAAACATTTTTAGCTACTTTATGCCCATGCACTCAACGAGGCTGAGGCCAAGGACTAGCACTTCATATTTAGATTCATTATTCATGTAGGTGAATTATAATTAGAAGGATTGAAGAGTTACTTTCCTTTATGGGGACACTATTTAAATACTATCTCCAAAGCCAATTTTGCATTTTACACTGTCAAAATGTAGAGTGTAAAAATTGGACTCACCTTCAGGTTCTTCACTCTAATCCTCATCTTTCTTCATCAACTTGAGTATGTACTAATCTTCATCATGAATCATATAGGTCCCAATTTTTATGGAATAATATTTTTTAGAAGTATCATTATCAATAAATTCATTGTCGAGGACTTCTTCCTCTATGATATTGTTATCTACCACTCTTTCTTCTTCGATCATTTCTATGTAATACATCTCCTTTTTTGAGAAAGAGGAGTGCATTAATTATAAGTTCATCATAGTCCCATCCACTACATGTTATGGATTTATTTTCTTAGAAAAAAAATTTGACTTTGAACCATATTTGGTCCTTAGGATTAAAAGGGACCAATCCAAAGATAGGTATCTAGCTATCTTGGTGGTGAAATCTCTAGATAGGCATAACCCAAAGACTGGTGGAATGTCTATCACCACTACCTCTTGGGTGACTATGATATTGGGACAAGAGTACAATGATATATGGATATCCATAATATTACATATGTTATAGACTTTATTCCCATCCAATTACATCACCCCTTTATTCAAAGGTTCATAACATAGTTGCAATGCATATGTAATATGCTTGGGCATTACCATAGTACTGGCGTTAATCATGGAATTATGAAATAGCTTCTTCCTTATAATGAGTATCAAATATAATGGGGTAGATTTTGTCTTAGTTACCCCAACCTAAGAGTTGATGAATGCAAACAACACCTAAGGTTGTGTACTAGTGCTATCTTTTATTCCTTTGTCTTCTGTCAGCTCTATAATTGGAATAGCTTGCATAGGTTTTTATCGATCTTCCAGTTCCTTTTTTAGTAAGTATTTCTATTAAGGTATAGATAAGATGTCATAGAGGGATACATTGGTTGAATCCTTATTTAATTATTCCACCATGTTGTACAACCCTTATGGTTAGACCTTGGGGTCCCTTGGCTTGTTTTGTGTTTTTCGCTCCACTTTTGATATGTCAAAGGTGGTGATTGGGGTCCTTGGCATTTTTTTAAAGTCACTTTAGGCCTTATAAATTATTTTTATTTCTTCATTGATCTCTTCTTATATTAGGTGAAGTAGTTTGATTGGACTCATAGGGCCTTATATACTAGGATCTCACTTACATAGACCATGTCCTCTCCCTCTACCATGTAGAAAAGTGTGTGATTTTGGGTTATCGCCTCTTCTTTAACTATATATAGTTCATAAATATATTTCATTAAGAAAAAATTCTCCACACCTATAGATTAGTATTCATAGAAGGCTGAATTAGGTGCATTCTTGTGCCTTTTTTATTTGGTGACCTTTTACTGTAGATTTCCTCTTGGGTAATTCTAGGGTATGTACACATAATTACATGGGAAGTACCATGAATTAGAATTATCTTCCAAGTTATTTTAGTCTACAAACAATTCTCTATTTTCATTTGGCATGATTATTTATAACAGATTATGCACTAAAATAATTTGATTCATAGGTCATGTCTAGTGATTGGGTGTTTGATGATTCAATGCTTGCTGATTCAACCTCTACCTTTCTTGGTACTAGTTCGGTTGGTAAGGCACTCTTCTTTCTTAGTAATTTTGGAAAGGGGGTTTTGGGGGAATGACCTAGTTCCTTTTGAGATTTATTATCTCATTAAAGAAGTTTCATTGGATGCTCTTCATGGCATTCATCTCTGTAGCCAGTGAAGATGAAGAGGACATGCTCACTTGAGTAGGTAGATATACATACATGGAATATGGTTCTTATGAGGTGCTTAGTACCTCCTATTTTTGTGGTATCGATATCTTTTAGAACATCAACATTGGTGGCTGAGGGGGAATCTTTCCAACATCTATCATGTTATTCTCAGCTCTAAATGCTAGCTCATATGCATTTGACAGTGTTTTTCTCCCCAAGGGATTGAATCATAACCACTATATCTAAGTTAAATGCCTTGAGATAGAATAGAATAATCATTATTATGAGTGGTTGAGTTTTTATCATGATCCTTTACCAGGTCTTATTGAACCTAGTGTTGAAATTAATAATAGCCTCTTATGGGGCTCTTTTTATGGTAAAAAGTTGTTATAAGAGAGATGACTGGTCCAAATTATCATTAAATCATTCAAATAATATATTACCCAAGTCATCTTAGGTAGTTATGGAGTTTGGTGGCAAGGATTAGTACTAATTAAGAGTTCACCCTTTGAAAGAAGTGGCTGGTAGCCCTAAAGCCACATTATGTTGTATGACATAATGCATAGTGCATACATTTGTAACATCTTAGAGATGTTAAATTGTGCTTTTGAAATCCTCCCATAATAATTTATGGAGTGCCTTTAAGGCATTTGTAGGAATAAAGTCCCATGTAACCAGGGGTATTGGAGGGATAAGTGGGTTACCACTATTCTATGATACAAAGTTCCTTAGCAGGCCTTGAATAGCTATATGTTGATGTTGTTGAGTAGCACTAAATATTGAGGTATTTTGGTTAGTTGTAAATCCTAGAGGTGGTGTTAAAAAACTTGGATTCTTCACTATTTTTGACCTTGTAATGGGCCTATGGATCATACCCTCTTGTTTCTTATCAATTAGACTAGTAATTGGGTCCTATCAAGCATGCTGGAAAAGAAGAAATTGTTGATGCCTAAAAATCTCACTCTAAATGAATAATCTTCTATGGGAAGATTTACAAGTGTCAAACTCAAATGTAGTCTATAAATCAACCTCTAGTAGAAGTTGACTCTTCAAATTGAATTAGGGAGATGAAAAGGGATAAGAAGGAAATAAAAATAAAATTGAAATAAAGTAACTAAGGTGGTGCATTTATATCTTTAAAATATAGACCTAAAATTTCATAAAATATCTTGAATCCTCAAATATCATAGACTATTAAAGGAGCATATGCATGAATTAATGTCTATAACATGAACATGAACCAATACTATAGAAGTAGAGAAAGGAAATAACAAACATAAATAACTTTGCACTTAGTTTGACATATAACACCACATCTTATTCATTTTTAGGTGGAGAAAAAAATAAAAAAGGCCTCGAGGGCACAATATACAGTATTCAATCTGACCTATGAGGGGCACTTTCTAAGGTCATAAAATGAAAAATGGTAACTACTACTACTTTTATTATAAAAAAAAGATTATTAAAAATGGTTATTCTCTGATAATAGAAAAAATAATTAATCATTTACCAACACCTTCCAAAAATAATGAGCTTTTCTTATATAGGCACAGTGGCTCCAAGAAAAAGTGACACCTAGAAACATGTACTTGCACTCATGATGAGGCCATTAAAACTGAATGAGGATCTCCAACTCATGAGTGCAATTATTTTTTAGAATCCTAGATATGGCATAACTATAATGCCTTACGATGTCCATGATTCTTAGAATAAGCATAGTGGTACAACATGTATGCCTTCAAAACTACCTCTGGAATGTTATTGTAAATTAGGGCCCACTTGCTTTGACCAAAGGTGCAAATCCTAATTCTAATAGGAAAAATTTGTCTTGGACAAGCACCAAGATGCCATGTGGAAGGTTTGCCTCCTCTTTATTTTAACTATTTGGTGTGCCATCTTTCCAACTCTATCAACCAATGGCATGATATCGAGACTTGACAAAAGGACCTTTGCTTTTGAGGAGCATTGTCATACCATGTGGAGAGTTGATGCTACTCCTAGAAAAGCTGAGCATTACTTTTCAAAACTAAGCACAGGTGTGCCACATGGAAAGTTTGCATTACTCTTTATAATTACATAGTGGGTCCTACCTAATACCCCTATCATCTAATATAACTATTTCCTAAAAAATATAAATCTCCCTTGGATGAGTGCTTAATCACCACATGGAGAGTTGGTGTTATTCTTAGGTGAATTTAGAACTTCTCTGAGTTAAACAAGCATTAGATTACCACATGTCAGTAGTGGAAGGAAGAAGGGAATTAGGTAAACAACAAAAGGGACCCTAGGAAAAGATAAAGTCAAAGCACTAAAATGAACTATCATTGAGCATTCTCGAGGCCAAAATCCAACTACTTTAAAATGTACAAAATGTGGATTATGATCCACATTTAATTTCAATAGTGTTTACTTTTTGTAGAGTGTTTACTTTTAACAATTATGTTTATTTAAGAAAATTATATTACTTTTACAAAGTATTTTAATTTTTCATGTGTGTTTCTTTATTTGCATAAACAAGTCTTTTTGAATTAGATTATACTATGATAAAACATTTATAAGATAAAAAACACTCCCAACCATCTCTATAATACCTACAACCATAAACCTTACTTTATATAGCTTTGGATGCCACCCCTAGTTTGAGTGACATCAATAGAAAATTTGGTTAAAGGAAGGGATAGATGAAACCCATCATTTTTAGTGCTATTTCTAAGGACAATCAGTTATTCATAAGTTAACCCTTATTTCTCTACATAAAAATAACAAATAAATCAAATAAACAACAAAAATAAATTATTTAGATTTATGAACCAACCTAGAGATGCCAAAGGATGGTTCATCTCTAAAGATCCTGAGTTAGGACTAGAGGAGTAAAGAATAACATTTTTGACTAAGAGATCCAAGAGTATTAGAAACTAACTTGAACCATGATTAGAGAATATTTTTGATTTGTCCCCAAAATTAGGGTCATCCTCCCAAATAAACCCTATATAAATAATCACATTTAGAAGATGTTCTCCTATAGGAATAATTAACCATGAGGATTCTTTGCCTAGAATAGTAGGTCCTAGACCTCAATCTCTATAAGATCAAGAGGAAGAAATAAATTAGATATCTAACATAGGTTGGGAAAAAGAATAATAAATATAAATCATACCTGATAATCAAGGAAATGTGTAAAATCTTGAAGAAAATAAAATGCAACAAGACCAAAACTTTTCTTTTCATATAGTCATAAATCCAATAGATCAAACCTCTATGAAGAACATTTCACCTTCAAATATGCCCACTTTTAGGGGTAAATTCTCAACATATCCATATCAATTCCTATTTTATTTTAAAGTGTTATGAAAAACCCATGATTATATAATTGATAATAAAAAACTCAATCTCTCCCCTACTACACTTAGGGAGGCAGTCATAAGATGGTTCATGGGCCTTCCAAGTGATTCTATTAATACATGGAGAGACATGTGAACTATATTTATTGATAATTATCAATATTATTGTATAGTAAGGGATATGAAAGAGGACTTATGTAAGATTAAACATAATGAGGATGAACCTTTAGAGGATTATCTAGATAGGTTCAAAGTTGCTCAAAAATGCAGTGGTTATCCACTTAAAGAAGTAGTGAAGATAGTCTCTCTTAAGGGACTAAATGATCACTCCATAGATGATATAAACTTTATGGGTAAAGGATACATTTTAAAGTTAACATTTCATTAGATTTAAGACTTGTGCACTAACTACTCTAGGACAAAACCAAGAATAAGGAAAAGAAAGTTAGGTAAGTCTAATGAAGTTAGTCAATTGATGGAGGATTTTATCAATTTAAAAATTGACATTTTGGTCTAGCTAAACACTACACTAAATGGCCTTCAATCCAAATTTAATTATACCATAGAACCCTTAACCATCTAATTCCTAAAATGTAAGTAAAACATGCTCTCATAGATTATCCTCTAGATAAAATAAAGATATGTGGGATATGTGATAATAAATACCATGAAACAACCCATTTCACTCATCTTCCTATTTTAAAAAGTTAATTATAATATAACACACAACCCTTAAAAGACTTTAATTACATTTAAATATATAATCCATTTCCACAAAACAAGAACTAAGGTTAGTTTGATCTAGGAAATCTAATTAATATATAGATGACACATTATATTTCTCAGGCACCTCAACTGATGTGAGGATAAGTACATCTACCATGGGCCAATCAAGAGTGGATGATTAATCATCAACCATGGATGCCCTAACCACATTCAAAACCATGGTAAAATACATAGTGAAATGCCAATCCATTATTTAACCCCCCAAAAATATTTTCAATTTTGATAAGCTTTGATGGTACCTCCTATTTCTCAACTTATAAAACAAGTTAATCAACCACAATTCCCTACTCAACCAGTGGCTAACCCCAATAATAAACTATCAACCCATATTTTTGTAAATGAAAAAGGATAAAATATGAATTTAGGAGATATTAAATTTTCAAACATTCAACATAGATCAAGTAGAATAATAGAAGAATATGCTATTACCATCTTGAAACTACCCAATGAAAAATAACAAACATATCCACCTAAACCCACAGTCAGAAAAGAAGAATCAGATAAAAAATTAGAGAAGATATAGGAACATATTAATTCTCCCCTACCTATTCCTTTTCTTTATAGATTGAAGGAAATTGAAACTAAGAAATAATTTGATTTGATTCAAGAATTGAGAAAATTGAATATTGAAATACCCTTTTTACAAGCTATCAAAGATATTTCAAAATTGAATAGAGTCATTAAAATCCTATGTGTCAAGATACCTAGGAGAAATAAATAATACCCAATACCATACATGTGGATGGTAAATTATCTAATATTCTAGTATGAAAACTACTACCATAATATGTAGACCCAGGTAGTCCAGTCATAGCAATAACCATAAGAAAACATGATACCTAATGTTCTAATATATTTGGGTGCAATAGTAAATGTACTGACAACTAATACTCTATAGAAATTATATATTACAGGGATTCAATCAACCTCCACCATTCTCCAAATGGTTGAGCAGTCAATTGTTAAACTATAAGGCACTATAGAAAATGTGTCTATAATAATTAAATCATAGGAGTATCCAGTAGATTTTATGGTAATGAAACCCAAAACCAAGAATTTAGGGTACCCCCTAATTTTAGGAAGACCCTAGTTGACTAATGTAATATCATTAATATATTTTAGGTTAGGATAAATGACTATTTCAAATGGTCTAAAATCAAAATGAATATCTTTATACCCCATGCAAAACCCTCACAAGATTACACTAATAAATTATGGGTGGATGACATATAAAGAAATAAGAATATATTTTCATCCCTATCCATGATAATAGTATAATGACACATGGAAGAATTAAATAATGAGCTAACACAAGATCTAGAAAATACCACTATCCTATGAGCCTAGCTACATATTCTACCAATCCATCAATTACAGACATTGCTAGATTCAAGGCTATGTACTCCACTAGTCCATCGACTATAGACTCAACCAAACTAGTTGCTATGGACTCAATATTTTGAAATAATTATCACCTTAACTATTCAACATATGACCATAAACCATTTCAATAAATTATTTGGAATTATGTAGGAAAAAAACCAATTAAATTTCCAACTACATTTCATTGTCCATTACCTAGAATCATTCCTCTAGGAGATGAATTTGTAAAAAATGTAACTACATTTCATATGTTATTACCCCATTCATGTTCTCTTAATTCCCTGATGAGTGAATTCAAACAAGTAGAGTCTATCCATCCTAACACTAAACAAGTTATGGTATTATAAATAAAAACATTGAACATAAATAGATAGTTAACCCATGATCAAGAAATAAAAGTTTTTGATGTCTTATAAAAACATTCCAAAGATTTTTATTAAGATTATACAAACATGAGAGGAATTCATTTGAGTGTTTTCATCCATCACATTTACACAAGTTAGGATAAACTATTTAGAAAACCACAAATATGGATAAATCCAACATTAAGGGATATATTAAAAACTGAGATTGAGAAATGGTTGGATCTAGGATTCATTTATTTTATCTTAGATAGCTAGTGGTTTTTTCCATTGATAATTATACCAAATAAAAATGGGAAATGGAGAGTGTGTGTTGGTTATCTAGAGATAAACAAAGTCACTATAAGGGACTATTTTCCTTTTCTTTTTATTGATTAGGTGCTTCATAATCTAGTAGGGAAAAATACTTTTCTTTATTAGATGGATTTAGTTGATACAATCAAATAATAGTAATAGCTGAGGATCAAGGCAAAACCACTTTCACTTGCCCTCCCATGTTTGCCTATAGAGTCTTACCATTTGGCCTTTGTAACTCTCTAGCTACTTTTTAATGAGAATTTTTAGACATATTATCTAATCTAAGTAATGAATGTTTATAATTTTACATGAATTAATTCACTACTCATGGAGACATAATTGATGAATCTTTACACAATATTAACAAGGTCCTAACCAAATATGAAAAACATAAACTATCACTAACTCATGATAAATGTGTAATGATGATGGATCAAGGTATAATACTAGGACACCAAATTTATACTAAAAAAATCCAAGTGGATACTAATAAAATTGAAATAATCTCCAACCTACCTACCCCTTAGAACCAAACTATTATTAAAATATTCTTAGGTCATACTAGTTTTTACAGACATTTTATAAAAAAATTTAGAAAAATTATTGTTTCTATGTTTACTTTGTTGATAAAGGATAGTGAATTTGTGTGAAGTGATGACTTTCATAACTATTTTGAAAATATTAAATAGAATTTGAGTTCTACACTAGTTTTGAGAGGGCATAATTGGGAAAAACCTTTTCACATCTAAATTTATGCCTTTAATTATGCAATGGGGTTAGTTCTAGGATAAAAGGATGAAAATTACCATATGTATGCTATTTATTACATCATAAAAACACTCACACCAACTAAAATAAACTATAAAACCAATATAAAATAATTCCTAACTATGACTTATGCCATCAATAAATTCAAATAATATATCACAGGTTATGAGTTCTTCATATACATAAACCATTCAATCGTAAGGTATCTCATAAATAAACATATATTGGGAGGAAGAATCATAATATGGTTATCAATTTTACAAGTATTTTATCTAACCATTATTAATAAACCAATAAAGGTTAATTTGGTTATATAATTTTTGTCTAGGATAAACATTACAAGTGATGAGGAACTAGTTGAAGATAGCTTTCTAGATGAACAACTAATTGATGTTTCAATAGAATCAC
>JARHVA010005127.1:562500-755000 GCA_037957365.1 Torreya grandis | reverse complement strand
CTTGTGTAGAATAAAAGAAGGCAAATAAATTTAAAATTATCATATGATGATGAGGAAATAAAGGCAACTACAACCCTTGCTAGTATATTCCAAACACCTCCTTTTTCTTCACCAAAAA
The DNA here is from genome assembly GCA_037957365.1 of Torreya grandis. NCBI lineage: Eukaryota > Viridiplantae > Streptophyta > Pinopsida > Cupressales > Taxaceae > Torreya > Torreya grandis. The sequence goes on along the minus strand of JARHVA010005127.1, from coordinate 754,882 downwards.
TAGCAAACAAAATAACACTCCAGGAACAACCATCCATAACAAAAATTATTGAATCAATAGAAGCAACTCCTATTTATAAATATGTTGAGGAAGGAATTCTAATACAATAGGTTGTGTCTTATCCCTCCTCTCTAAATCATGACACCAGACCTGTACTAGATAAAGGAAAGGGTGTTATGGTCTTTAAACAATAAAAATCTTTCAAAACTATAGAGGATCCAGAATTACAGATCATTCTTGCACTGTTTAAAGCTTATACCATTATAATATATCAATTTATAGATATTTATATCCTCGTGGCTCAATTACAATGTAAATAACTTATTAATTCTTATTTAACTCAATCATTATAAAATTTTAGGAATAAGGCTTTGAATCATATAAATGAAATCAATCTACTTGAAGAAAAAGTTACTCAATTTGATGAAGAAATGGTAGATTCTTGGATATATATTACTAAATTGGAAAAAAAAACTTGTTTCTAAAACATCAACTTAATAAATCTTAGCAACAAACCTTGATCCTCCAATAATAACTTTCTGAGTAAGATTCTCTTTCCTCCAAACCTTCATTTGATCAAGCCTACTAGACTATTAATTCTCAATCTGACTATCTAGACAAATGGAATCAAGTGTGTTTTGATTTCAAAGAACTCAAGAAGTAAAATAAAACTTTAAAAAAAATAAAAATAGACATTAAAGTAAGACATAGAGAAATAAAAGTAAAAAATTCAAAAATTTGAAGCAAATCTACATGTTGCTTATCAAATAGTGGAACACCTTCTAGCCTGTAGAGTCCCTTCCCCTTCTTATAGTCTATATTTACATGAACAGTTCTATAGGTGATAGATACTTAGAATATCATATGATTTACCTTATAATATTAAAGATACTCCTATGTTTTTGAACATCTTTCAAGAATCCACCCTAGAGTAGAAAGATTTATCATGTGAATTTTACTTTTGCAATATGATATTAGGATATTATAAGAAGTTCATGGTTAATTTATATGTGGTAAAAGTCTAGATGATAGCTCTTCTCTCCACTTATAAAAATAAATGAGCATGGAAATTTAGACATGATGAGTATGTAGCAAAATGAAAAACTATAGGGCTATGCATTGGACTTACTTTTTCTAGTACAAGAATGTTATTGATCAACTTCAGATTTACCTATTTGTTAAATCAAAACATTGAGGATCATTATTTTTAGGTTTTATATAATAATATTGTCTCTTTTAACTTATACACTAAACAACATTTTGATGTTGTATTTATAGCTAGTGTCAGGCATTAGGATACACTAATAATTCCACTAAAAAGATGGGAGGTCATGTCTCCAACTAATTTAATATGGATCCTTTGAAGAGAATAAGACATAAATGACATGATTATTGATATCATCAATTAAGGAGGAGAACAAATGTGGGTAATCATGAGATTTATACCACTAATCCTTACTCCTATTCCACCATGGCATAAATGAGATTCTCAAATAGATGACCAATTTTAGATCTAGATATAGATGGTGCAAACCTATCATGGTTTCATAAGTAAAAGAAGATAATCATTGGGGTAATGAATTCAATGTATATGACCTCATCTAGTGTCTATAAGATAGAATTCAAAATTATGAGGAGACAATTGGTTCAATTTTTAAAGGGACTTACAAAATTTAAAGTATGGGGGAAATGATGAGTTGAAAATATGACTTATTATTAATGTCAGTTGTATCTATTTTCCATCAATTACCTCTCCTCTAGACTGAACATTTCAAGGATCTTAGGATTATATTTAATCTTAATGTAGTAAATAAATGTTTTATCTTATTTAATGAAACTAAATTCTAAATTAATAATTATATCACTTTATTCTAATTCTTTACATGTTTAGTCTCCTAGTTTTATGTATATATAGATAATATAACAATCTATAAAGAATAGGGACCTTTTTTATGATCTCCTAAGGAAACCCATATGAAAGATATTGACATTTAGCAGGCTAAAAACTTATTTTTCATGTTTCTAGTTCATCCAAATCTACTTTAGATTTATCGATAGAATTGCCTAGTATCTCCAAACTCACCTAGTCTATTATCAAGGACTCACCTAGTAGTTATGGACTCACCCAGTTCACATCTACATACTCGTTTAGACTAGATTTCTCCCTTCACTAAAATCATTCTATAGTCCTTATTAGCTTAGTATCCTTGATACAAACTTATTCAACATTGAATATCCCTTAAGAATGACACTAAATTTTTTGACAAACTTTCACATATATAACTACAAACTCTACTAGATTTGTACGAACTCTACTAGAGTTGTTATAGACTTCCCTAGTCCAGCTCTTGAGCTTACAAAATTGAAGATCAATAATTTCCACTTTTAGACTATTTTGGTTAATTAGTATTTATAGTGTTACTATAAATATCAATCTCTAAATATACTTTATATATATATATATATATATCAGTCATTGTAAATATATCAATAGTATTTTATAAGATAAATTGATCCAATAGATCTAGGAAGTTATTCTTAGTAGATTTTTAGTGGATTTTGTAATGGATGATTCTTCTTGTTACAACCATCAATCACCTATTTTTAATATCCACTAAAATTATGAGATTTATCTTGATAATAGAAGATTAGTTACTGAGATCTAGGGATCCACATTTTAGCTTTATATATAGGTGGATCTCTATGTCCTAGAAGAGAGAGAATTAATACATTGTTTAGTTGGTATTCCAATAAAATAATACAAAGTTATAGCTATATTCATATAATCTATTTTGATCAATTGATAAAGCAAGTACTAAGTTTACTTCTATTCATATTCCCAAGGTAAGTAATGGTCCACTCTACTCAAGAATCAAGTACATGTTTTTGTACAATATTTTATGTGTGTTTATAGTTTTAGTAATTACAAGTATATTTAATTTTTATAACTTGCAGGTAATTATATTTAAGTTCTAGGATAAAATTTAGTATTGCCAATCAACAAGTTTATCTTTTAAGTGGATGTTTACTTTCAATAGAGTGTTTATTTTTAGTAGAGTGTTTACTTTTAGTAGAGTGTTTAATTTCATCAAGTGTGTTTATTTCACCAAATTATATTAATTTCATTGAGTATTTTAATTCTACATTTGTGTTTATTTATTTTCACAAGAATTTTTTTAAATTATATTATATTAGGATAAAATATTTAGAAGATTAATAACTCCCCAAACTATATTTTTAGACCTAAAACCAGAAAACTTACTGCATATAGCTTTGGATTCCACCCCTAGTTTAAATGACATTAATAGAAAAGTTGGTTAAATGAAGGGATATATGACACCCATCACATCTCCCAAAGTATATGATTTGAATGTTAAATTTGTGCTACTTCATTGTAGAAAAAGACTTTTAATTTGATTTATATTTCAATTGAATGTGATAATCATCTTTGGTGGGTTTGTATTTTACAAATGGAAAATGTTTGTTAACTTTGCATGTGTAATCATCTTTCTTTAGAAAGTTATCATTTTATCACTTATTAGCATCATTACTTTGATGTTAGACATTTTTCATAAATCTAGTGGATTATGACACTTTTCCACTTTTCACTTTCTTAGACCTTTAGATTTATAATTATGCTTTGTATGCTTTGGGGCCATGAGTTAATGTGATTATGGTGTGTGAAGCCATCTCAATATTGAAGGAACTTAGAATATTATAGCCATATGTGTATTAAAATTTTAAATTATGTTTGTCCCTATGAATTCTCTAAATTTGTGAGATGTCAACATGTGGATTGATCTCAGGGCCTCAGAGATTTAGAGACTTAGAGCCACATGACCATTAAGCCATTAACATTTTTTTCTCTTTGAATCTCTAAGCTAATGAAATTGTGCCAACTATCAACTACTTAGATATTGGAAGATAATATGTATTAGACTATGGGGTATAGGGACTATTAGAATTTTTTAAATCATTTAGAGGTTCTAGGTTAGTGAAAAGTGACACCTATCAACTAAATAGAGACTAAAAAATCTGGAAACCATTAGATCATTAACTTATGTTTTATAGATTTTATGGTTCTAGTTCATGTAAACATGCATGTTCTCAAAGCGTGGGGAATTTAAACACTTATAAATTTCTTTAAATTTGAAAGGATCCATGTAATATATGAATGTTATCTATTAAATTATTAAATATCAAGGAGTTTGGAGGACTTATAAACTTTTTCAAAGGCATGAAGGCTCTAGGTAACATAGTAAATCCACTTTTCATGTTCTTAGATAATATAAAACAAGTCCTAAACCTTGATTGTTTAGTAAATATTTGTTGATATCCATGCATACATATAAAATATAAGAAACACTAGGACAAAACACATTAGTTGTGTTAGTCCAAATAAAGTACAAAAATTATGAAAACCTAGGGTTTAAGATACATTAAAATGGTCATTCAAGCTTTGATTTTCAACTTCCAAATTTCTACAACTTTAGACTTCAAACAAAACCTTATACTTAGCAAAATTTAAGACCAATTTCATAAATTTCTAATCCTTTGAGGAACCTAAATAAATATATTTATGTAATAGTGGGTCCTCATTTTAATTTTAAAAATGGGTGTGTGTTAGGGCATAATAGTGGCCAAAAAATAATCTCACACACACGTTAATGATCTCACTTCCCCATGCCATAAATGGGCATATTTTATATCCTATTTTTTTTTTTTTTTGCTAAATAAGCTCCCATACATCCCTATTGATCAATTGACTCTAAACTCAACTAAAATATCACAAAATTACTTAAGGTTACCATCTAAATATGTATTTTCAATTATATTAATTTTTTAAAGTGGTGGCATCATATTGGCTCCCTTTCAAACCTTATGATCTTATAAATATTTTAATTAACATCTAAGGTATGGGTAAAGAGGCCATGAATAATTTTATTTAGTACATAATTTCCAAACTTACAAAAATTGACTAGAACAGATTAAAAAAGGATAGAGATAGGTGTCAACCAAGGACACTAGGTGAATGGTAGAATCCATGATCAATGAAGTCCAAGATTACTCCCTTGTCTACCTATAATCCTGAACATCATTGTGCACAAAAAAATTCTCTATCCTAAGATAGATGAATAAATTTAACTTGAAACAAACTCAAGTAACATGTATAAACATTCATTATATACATACAAACATTATAAGAATAATATTATCTCAACATACTAACATTCATATATTCAAAATATTAAATCATGTGACAAAAAATATTTATCTCAACGAATATGTAAATATAGTATGCATATCAATAATAAAATTAAAATCAACTGTCAATATCATCTAAATCATAATCTTGTAATAAAAACTAACATCATGTACATAACCCACTATCTAAGTGGTAATGTAATAATTATATCACACATTACATCAAGTGTCTCAAATATCATAAGAATAAATTCATAATAGGACTTGTGTATAATAATAAAAAGGTCCAAAATTTCTATGACTATGAAAATTAGGGCCTAACATCCCCCTCTCCTATTGTATATTTCTTCTTATAAGTCACTAAAAATCAAAATTCAAGTTTTAAATATGCTATAACAATCTCAAGGAAACCTATTTAATAAACTCAAAAATTTATCTCTAGGTCAATGCTCTAATATCTCTACTAGCATATCATAGATTATAATATAATTCACTAAATATCCGTGGAAAAATATAAATTAACTCCACCATAGGGTGAATCATGCTTCAAGGCAAAAACTTGAAGTGTTTTTTAATTAATATTTGGTTTATAAGTCACGAGAACACATAATTAAATATGATTGAGTTCTAATAAATTGTTACTAAATATTAAAATCATGTATTAAAATATGTCAAGTGTCATGTTTAAATATAAGGTAAGGATTTATTTCATTTTATTTACTCTTAATGGAGAAAAATAATTTTAATTTCCTTTTATTATCATTCATTATATGCCAAAAAATAAGAGTAATAACTTCAAGCACATGAAACCCAAAAGGTTATCCTTAAGATATCATTTCAACATAAGAGATACTTAACCCATCAGATGATCAAGAAATTTTTTTTCCCATTCAATGGAATCATATAAGGATAAATTTTTTAAATTAATTTATCATCATTTCCTAACACTTCACTTAAGTATAACATGAGGACTTGGGATTAACATATTACTATTTCCAAACCCCTATTTCCATAATCTTTTGAGAGGAGTTTGGATGCAATCATGATGTCCAACCCTAATCAAGGAGGTTATTAGGAGGACTTTATATTTTATTCTTGATGTCTAACCCTAATACCTCAATCCATTAATAGAACTTTGGACACTCATCTTGATGCCCAAACCCAAACCACATAAACCATTGGCAAGAATTTTTAAAATTAGTATAGGTGCCCAAACCATGATCGCACAACACATCAAGGTGTATCAAATATCACAATGTAACCCATCTCCATTGCTCTCATAGTTAAGAGAAAGCATATGTTAATATCAACATAAACATAAGACTAAGGCTCACATTACCCTCATAGCCTTTTAATAATGAACAAATGAGATAATTTATCCTAACCTAATCAACAAGATATGCAATATCTTGTAATATTATATCATGCGTTAATTCTCACAAGGTACTTCTCACCTACTACTCCCACACTCATACAAGGTGAAAGGTACAAAAATGATCATAAAAATAGCACAATTAAAAAATTTAGAAATTTAACAATCAAATCAAGGAGTAAATCCAAATGGGCTAAGCAACCAAGCTCAATCCAAAAATGATAATAATTGAAAACATTAAAGAAACCAATATAATCCAAAAAATAATTAAGGTCAAAAAGGCTAGACAACTGAAATTAATCCAAAAATGAAGAGAAGAAGGAAAGGTAGGAGTTCCAACATTTAGTAAAAGTTCAAAATAAAAAATGGATTAACAACCTAAAAATCCATATCAAGGAAAAATTAAAAAAAATGATTCCAATAAACTAAAAAATCTAATTAGAGAACCAAAATAACTTTAAGGTATACCACATCACATGGAAAAAATTAAAAAGTTTAGATATAATAATATTGAATAATTTGGCTCTATAAGGTCAAAAATAGGTATTATGGAGCTAACATATCAAAAATAGAAACATTAATCTTCACTACTCTCATGTGGTATGAAGTATGAACCATAACTCCAAGTTTCCAAGACTGCCACACACTTACCAACATGTAAGTTGAAAAGCTCACATTAACTTTCCAAAAATAAGATAAAATGTTAAACCACATGGAGTAATAAATCCACTCCATTTTTAAAATGTATCTAACCAACATGAATCAGGATACATCATCCTATGAAGGTTGAGGAATGTAGGAGAATCAATGCTAAATATACATCTAGGATATTTTAAGAATCCTATTATACATATTTGCACACTTAAATGGATGAATATATTATTACAAATTAAACATGAGACAAATATATTAGGTCCTAACCAACTATAAATAATCTTTAATCCAATAAAACATTATCTTTCACCAAGTATCAAATATTAGATCACAAGTTACATTCATTAAAGGAGCACTATTACACACATACACTTAACAGATAGAGCTATATATAATTTACCATTTCCATCTTAAACTTATTTTATATGTAGGTATTTATCAAACATTAATAATTTAATGGTTTCATTCAACCCAACCCACCTTTCTTCCCCTTTCGTAGACCAAAACCTAGTGTCAAAAGTGGACTTAGGGTTCAAAGATAAGGAGATAATTTTATAGAATTACACACATAGATGGTTACTAAAGATCACACATAATGAAAATTTATAATTAGGTACACCAAAATTTATTTAATAAAAGATTAAAATATCACTCCAAAAATTTATATCTTTTAAAAAATAACATTATCTAGTACCATGAAAAATTTGGATGATTCTCTCCAAATGCATCTAAAGACTCACATCTTGATCCAAGCAATTCATAGTCTAGCTTCCTACCATTTTTGATATAAACACTCGGTCTTAGAAGTTCATAATATAGTATAAACTAAGTATATTAATTATATTAATAATATATATATATATATATATATATATATATATATATGAATTGAAATTATTAAATTAAATTATTGTTTAATCTACTTTGAATTAAAATGAATCAAATTAATACATGTAAACTATTGAAATTTATATAAAAGAAATAGATAGATCTAGAAGTGAAATATGAAATTTATAGAATTTGAAATTAGTAAAAAATATTAAGTTGACCAATATATGTTAAAACTCAATTAAATAAATATTATTTTTTATTGTGGAGGCTGACTATGATAAAAAAAACTATTTGAAAAGAATTGTAAAATATATCATGTTTTAAATCATGAATTTAAATTACACTCAAACAAGGTCATACTAGGAGGAAAGGGTCACACTATGACCTTGTTTCTCAATTTTATAAAAATCCTAGTTTAATGTGTGACTTATTTTTCAATATGGGTTTGTGGATTATCTGTGAGGGTTCACTAATTTTTTATTTGTGTTGTTTTTCTATTCCTTTAAAAGAGAAAACCCTAACTCCTACAAAATAAATAGAATAGAGATAAAATGATCAAAGGGGGGAATATGGATAGAATAATAACTTATATAACCTCTTATATCCCTGAATAATTTGAATCATACATATATATCCCGAATGAGCCTCAAGCTAGTGTAGTTCTCCCCCCTATGGTGAGAGTGTGATATGTGATTATGTAATTATATGAATGTAACTAGAAGATTGATTGAAATTATTGAAAATTAATGACTTTGAACTTAAATAAAATATATTAAAACTTATGTTATGACTTTTATAATGTATGTAATTGAAACTAGAAGAAATTGTTCTCTTTTACTTAGTGTGCAATAAAATTTCCAAGTGATTGTTAGATGTGTTTGGAGAGGCCTTGACATTCTTATATAGGGGAAATTTTTAAATTTTTATGCTAACCAATATTTAAAAAATCATGGGATGGGTTAAGTTTAATGTATAGAATATAAAAATTTAACATTAAGGCATAGGATACAAGGCTACACTAGTGGACAAGGCCATAATGTGGCCTTATCTGACCTAGTGCAATTTTGTCATAGATGTATAGAGACTATTAGAAAAGGTTTGACATGTATCTATAAGTATATTAGGTTATTTGAGTGATGTTTTTCATATAATAATATAACATTTAGAATAAATAATTATCTCATAGATATTGTAAGATAGTGAAATAGTGAATTGACCAAGAAAGGTAAGGATGCCAATATTAAACATTGTCAACAATTTAAAGCACCCACTTTATTCTAGTGATTCAATAAATTGAGATTACTAGTTAAAGTATAATTCAACCTAAGTATGTATACACATTTTGTATTTTGATGTGAAACTTGATCATGTAATAAGCCTTAATGTAAAACCTTAGAAAATGCTAATGAAATTAGGTATTTCCCATATTTAAAAGTTGAAAAATCTAAGACGTGAAAGTGGAATTTTCAAATGAGAACAAAAAAAAGTATACACTAAAAGAGTATGAAATCTAATTTCACTATAAATTGATATTAGAGAAAGAAATTCCTCCTTATTGAGTCATTTAGAAAAATGATGAACTTGTGTAAAATTGATAGTGATCATGTCTCAATTTGAAAACCTTTTAATGTTCTCGAGTTAGAAATATTTTATGCTACAACTCTCATTTGACTGCATAGGGTAATATAAAAAATAATTGAAGGGGTGCAACCAAAACAAATTTTCTCAATACATATAAAAATTGTAGCCATAAACATTGAGTGTCACTAGACTCTAATAAGGTTCACTAGTACCATGAAGGTAACTCAAACCACTATATACAAATATAGGTTCTATTTAAAATTTTAAAATTAGAAATTTTGAGAATTTGAATTTTTTAAACTTGATAAATTTCAAATTTACATGTAGAAACTTTAACATGAATGAACATCATGCCCCATGTATTATACTTGTATTGATATTGAATTCCATTTAAACTTGTATTTTTGTAGAAATATGTAGCTTGAAATTGAAATTTTTTTGTACATGCATATGTGTCAAATGTATATGATTATGTATTTAATTAACTATAGGAATGAGTTCACTCACATTTCACATGCCCCCATAATCTGATAATTATGAATCATGCTTTAATTTTTGAAATTATATAGTGCCATAAATGTAAAAATTTGCTCATGAGGCTTGAAAAGATAATCCCATTGTGATGCCCCCATTTTGAGATGAGAGATGTTGCATGTAAGTAACCTATCTAAAAATAAATCAAATGTGAAAAATTAAATCATGTAAAAAAATTTTAATTAGATTTCATCTTAGTATTGAATATAACATTGAGTTGTATATAAAACATGTCTTACACACACACACACACACACACACACACACACACACACACACACACACACACACACACACACACACACACACACACACACACACACACAAACACACACACACACACACACACACACACACACACACACACACACACACACACACACACACACAACATTGAAGTACCTAAACATGATGTGAATTTAATGCATCATGTAACAATAGTAAAATTTAAATGAGTGATTCATTATATGAATCATGGAACCAAATTAAAAATTAATGTTAAAATAAGTAGTGTCAAATAATGTCATGCAATTCACATAATAGGTCACATATAAAGCCCAAAGGCCACATAGGCACATGAATTTTTCATAAACACACAACTAGGCAAAGGGACACATTCAAATGATATAATGATTCCATACAACAAATAATTCACACATACATGTCCAAGGGCCACACTAATAAAGTTATAACTTATCATGTAGTAAAGTAAGAATAAGCATAAATCAACTAAGACTAGCTTACATTCTCTATATGTATGAATATTAGAGTTAGAAAATAACGTATTCATGTAAAACATGTATGGTATGAGTGAGTATAAAAAAATCCTATATATATCTCAATGTGGTAGATAGATATCACTTATTTAATTGTTCATAGAGAATAAAGAGATGCCCCAAACTTAGTAAAGATTTTGGATAATAAGGGAAGTCCAACATCAAAGATCCATGTGAAAGTATATTTGTATCACACTCAAGTATATTTTTAAAATAAATTTGTATTGAAAAATTAAAATGTGATATCTACTTATAATATAATAGATGAGATATGTAAATAGGTAAATTAACATCATCTAAAAATGATTTTTAGGTCTTGATTTTGAATTTTTGAACATTTTTCTAATTTTTTAATTTTTTTACATATATGAATGTTTTTGGAGTTTATGTAATATTTAAATGTAAAATATATATAATGGATGATAATAATTAATACTTGTAAAATATAATAAAGTGGGAAGAATTCAAAAAAATCTCAAAAGGTGATAAAGCATAGTATGATAAGAAAGAAGGCAAGCCATTTGTTCTCAATGTGTATTTAAATGAATCATACTGATGTATCTTAAATGATTAAGATAGATAAGAATGTTAGAGTAGGGGTTTTATTTTTCCCCATATTTATTTATTATGATATTTTTCCCTCTTTTGAAATTTTCCTACTTTTGTGGATAAGCTTGGTTAGGTGTACTTGGATTTACATTTTTACTAGATGAATATGAAGTAACTCCCTTGACTGACTATTTTCAGTATGGGAGTTACTCTTTTGTTATGGGATTTATGACTACCTTGCTTGGGGGAGTTACTCATGCACTCATATTTTTACATCTCTCTTGGTGATTTATTGTTCCATGAAGATTGGTTTAGGATATTATCTTGTTTATGTGATATTTTCATGTATGTGATTTCATTTTCTTGCAGTGATTATGTTGTGTACATGCTTGACTCATGCCTATTATAAACCTATGCAATTTATTGATCTAAATATCTTAGAATCCACTCTAATATGGTATCATAGCTACTTTGGTATTTTATTTTCTAATTTTTTTTATTGTTATTAGTTTCATTTGAAATCATGAGACTTATTATTTGAAAATAAAAACTAGTTTTCACAATCCATTTGTGGGATTTTTTCATCTTTGGAGTATTTTTTTTAAAAATTAGTTCATTGGCATCCATTACCACAATATTTTTAGTTTCTTTGTGAGTGCATGTTCTATGTGTCTTGGTGAATTTTTATAAAAAAATCTTGCATGCTTCTACATAGCCTCAAGTCTAGTCTCCTCTATTTGATATCAGCTTATGCTCAACCTTAGTTGGTTTTGTGTGTTTGACCCTAGTTTTTCATTTCTTCTAGATGGACCTCAACCACAACATTTTTAGTTGTTGAGTCTATTGTCATTGCTAAATAGTCAAAACTACCATTCCATGTAGCCTCTATGCCAAAATCAATAGCACAAAAGACTCATATAGTTTCAAAGGCTTGAAAGTTTATTCTAAAATATGATAAGTCTATTCAATTTTACCCTAATGTTTTTTAGCATATTAAATTATTTTTTAATAGCTTGATTTTAAAAAAGGTCAAATAGGCTGATTTTCTTTTAATGAAAAAGTAATGCATAAGAGGATTGGTTAGGTTTAACATTGTTAGTGGATATATTTTTATTATTTTTTATAAAATAATATATTGTGGGAGATATTTAAAAATAAAGTGTTATTCATTTTTTTACTTGATCACATTATAATTTCTTCCTTGGATTAATTATCAACCAAGTCCAACATCCTCTTTTATTTAAAAAATCTTATCGTTTGACTCATTGAACTTATTTCTCAAGACATACTATCATATGAGTCTAGCATATTTGAGCATGCATCTAAATTTTTTTGCAGGGTTCACCATTTCATAGTTTAGGGAGTTGTATTATGCTTTTTCAGGTCACTCTTTAAAATCTACAATTTATGCAACAAATTCAACTTGCACTACTACTACAACTAATTTTTTCACTAATGGATTTAATTTCAATTAACCCACTAACTTCCTTTAACTATAACGAATGGAAAATTAAGATGACCATCATTATAAGGAGTAAGAGTTTGTAGAGGATAACCATGGGTGATGAAACTAAACCTATCATAGATGCAAATATAATTAAATGGTATAACCATAGTGTTGAATCCTATGGGATATTATATCTTTCTATAGCACCTGATCTCTTATTTCTCTTAGAGCCTACCAAATCACCTTATGATGTATGAACAATTTTGGGTAAATTGTTTGGGGGGAAATATGTGATGAGAGGTCATGAGATTGATAATGAAATCATTAGAGTAAGTCCTTGTAACTCTTACACCCTTCAATATTTATTAAATATGTTTAAGTCCTTAATATTGTAGTGTAAATAATGTGGGATAAATAAAGAATATGACCAACTTGTCCTTTATATAATCTCTAACCTAGGTCCTAACTATTTGATCTTTGTCTCTATGTTCCATGCCACTAGAAGTGCTTTAGGCACTGCATGGAAAATTTGATCTTTAGATGTTTTCATTACTAAATTAACTAGGGGAACAAGACAAGTTGATTTACATGGGCACATTGAAGTCCAAAAAACCTTAATCCCTAATTACTATGAATGGTAAAGCAAAGAATTCAAACAAAGAGAAGAAGAATAAGAGTAAATATCAAGAGAAAAAGAAATAATAAAAATCTTCCAAAACTAACACTAAAGCCTCCTCTTCTAATGACACACCTAAGAAAGAGAAGGTTAAGTTTTCTTACTATAAAAAAATGGGCATGATGAACATAAGTGCTTGGATAAGCAAATAGATCACCTAACTCATCTCTTAGAGAATAAAAACATAGGTGTTATTTTATCAATAAGAATTCAACAAATTAAGATTCTACTAAGGAAAAGGGAAAGGGGAAAGATAAATAAAAGGTTAAGGCTCTAGTATCAGTTATAAATTCAACGTCTTCATGGGTTATTGACTTGAGTGCTTCTCACCACATATGATATTCACTAGTTTAATTTTATTCCTTAGATCCTTGTAGGATGTCTTCTATAAATTTGGGTGATGACATTTATGCACTAGTTATAGGTAGAGGGTCTATTAAAATTGAAAGAGGAACATTCAATAATGTTAGAATCATCCCTTATCTTTCAACTAATATCCTACCAGTGTATCAAATCACTCATATTATCAAAGGAATGAGGGTTGAGTTTTTACTAGATTCAGTTATCATCACAGAGTGACATAGTGATTATATAATGGCAATGGGTAGGGAAGATCACCAAGATAGGTTATACACCTTATCATATTTTTCACCTAATTCTTCTCTAACAGTATTTCTTACTCATTCAGATGTAGTTAGTAAATTATGGCATGAGTGGTTTATCCACCTTAACTATTGCTACCTTGAACAACTTAGCAAAAATGATAGGTCATAGGATTCCCTCAAGTCCAATTCTCTAAGGGACTTTATAAGGGTTTATCTCTTGGAAATAATCCTAAATAAAAATTTGAAAAAGGTAAAGATTAGAGGGCTTCACATGAATTTGAGTTAGTACATAATGATGTATTTAGGCCTTTTTGTAGTCTATCTTTTATAAGGTCTAAGTAAATTCTCAATTTCATTGATAATTTAATGAGATATACATGGGTGTACTTTCTTAAGAAAAAGTCTAATTTTTTTGAATATTTTCAAGACTTCAAGGCACTTATTGAGAAATAATTTGATAAATCCATCTAGGTTCTTTAAATTGATAATAGAGGTGAATATGTCAGCAATAGATTTGAAAAGTTTTGCACCATAGAGGGGATTAATTTATAGTAGACAATTACTTACATTCCTTCATAGAATAGATTTACATAATGAAATAACATATCATTAAAGGATATGGCTAGTTGTATGAATCACTTTGAGTCCTTGGCACCTTATTATTGGGCCAAACATGGTTCCTCATAATAGGGTTCCTCAAAAAGATTTAAAAGGCATAACACCATTTGAATCTTGTCATGGAAGGAAACCTGAAGTTGAGCACCTTAGGGTTTCCAAATCTCCATCTATGGCATGTATATTTAAGAAGATACACGAATCTATAAAACTTCAGTCCATGCCTTACATCTTTATAGGTTATGTAGATGGTGTGAATAAGTACCACCTTCTACATCCAACCACACATGAGTTTTTTCATAGAGACAAGTGATAACTTTTAAGAGATTCCAAAATACATAACACTTGACACTTATTATTTTTCATTGGATTAACTTAGACTTGATGATTATTCCTTTGCTTAGATAATATAGAGTAGGTTACTTAGCTAAGGTCTTCTTATTCTTCTTCTGGTTATGATGACGAGGTTAGTGATGGGGAGTCTTTTACATCCACCTTTACTCATGTTTTAGAGGATGAGGATTCAAAACCTAATTCACCCACATCTGGTCCTTTTTGGGCTAGGGAGACACTTCATAGTTTAGGCACATGGGTAGGGGATCCAATAGATGACATATGTTATTAGGTAGATTATCAAAGTGGTTCACATGATTTATTTGCTTTAGTTTTGGATTAAAATATATTTTAAGAGGCATCAAGCATACTTAAGTGGGATAGTGCTATGCAGGAATAATATTATTCTTTTATCAAAAATCACACTTGGTATTTTACTTCACTTCCTAAGGGAAGAAATATAGTTCAATATAGGTGGAATATTAGACCATGTTTGTAGTAGATAGTGAAATTGATAAGTATAAGTTTTGATTAGTCACCAAGGGTTTATCACAAGTATCTGGCATTAACTACTCAAATACCTTTTCACCTATTACAAAGATGACTTTGATCTGACTCACACTAGATATAACCATAACACATGGTTGAGATGTGTAATAAATGGATGTGAAGAATGCCTTTCTTCATAGAGACCTTGAAAAGGATATTTGCATGGACCAACCACTTGAGTTTTTAAGGATTCATCCTTAGTTTTTAGGCTTAGAAAATCCATATATGGTCTCAAATAGGCCCCTTAGTCTCAATACGCCAAGATGGATTCCTTAATACTTCAAGTTTCATTAGGTGTTATTCAGACCCTAGTGTTTACTTTTTATGGTAGGATGATTCTTTACTAATAGTAGTCCTTTATGTTGATGATATTTTGATCACTGGTAGTTCCTCATCATCTATC
This sequence comes from Torreya grandis, assembly GCA_037957365.1. Taxonomy (NCBI): domain Eukaryota; kingdom Viridiplantae; phylum Streptophyta; class Pinopsida; order Cupressales; family Taxaceae; genus Torreya; species Torreya grandis. The sequence goes on along the minus strand of JARHVA010005127.1, from coordinate 738,752 downwards.
ACAATAGTGAAGACAACTCTACAAGATATATTTGACATGAAAAAATTGGTTCTTCTATATTACTTCCTTGGCATTGATATTTCATAGTCTAAATTAATGATTTCACTTGCACAACCCAAGTATGCTCTCAATATTTTAGCCTAATTTCAAATGGTTAATTTTACATCTCTGACTCCCTTTCTATTAGGATTCAAACATGAGGTTGACTATTCTACAACTTTGTTGACACCATTCAATATCGATAACTTATTAGCACCCTCATTTACCTGAATCATAAAAGGCCCATTATTTCATATATAGTAGGCATTGTTTCATGATTCATGAATGAGTCCCATGAGATATATTGGAAATCATCTAAATGGATACTCTACTACATTAATTTTTTTTATAGATCCATGATTCAATATAGATTTGGCACATATGTTGAATTAGTTAGTTTTACAGATTCAAATTAGGTTAGTGATACTCAAAATCACAAGTCCACTTTAGGGTACATCTTTTCTTTGGGTTGTGGTCTTATCAATTAGTTTATCAAGAAGAAAAATACTATGGCTATATCATCCAAAAAGGTAGAGTACATGGGATATTTTAACATAACTACTGAGGTTATTTGGATTCAAGGGATTTTATTCAAGTTTGACATTCCTTTCAGGTAGACTACCATAATTTATTGTGATAACTAGAGAACCATTTAGATATGTAATAATAAATCTCAGCACTAGTGGACTAAACACATTAATATTCACATGCATTTTATTTGGGACCTTATTCATGGTCAGGTCATCGACTTGATATTTTTATAGTCTTCAGAGTAGGTTGTAGATATCTTTACCAAACCCTTCACTAAGAGCAAGTTTATTCATCTATGATATCTTCTTGGGGTGTGATCTACATAAATAGTAGCATCATATACAAGGGTCCTTCTAACCTCTTCACTTATTTTATGTCTCTCTTTTAGGGGGGATTTTTTCCTATGGGTATTATCCTTTTCTTTACTTTATGGGATATTGTTTTGTATTGGTTACCTAATGAAGCCTAGTTATTTAGACCTATTTATTACACCACCCACCTAAGTTGTTCTTATGGGGGTGTTAAAGTAGGGGTTTTTCCCATATTTATTTATTATGGGATTTTTTCCTTCACTTGTATTTTTACTACTTTCATGGATAAGCTTACTTATGTGTACTTGGATTTACATGTTTACTGAATGAATAGAGAATAACTCCCTTGAATACCTATTTCAAGTATGGGAGTTACTCTTCTATTATTGGATATTTGGTTGCATTTATTGGGGGAGTTACTCATGCACTCCTATTTGTACATCTCTCTTAGAAAGCTATTTTTACATGGAATATTAGTTTTGTATCTTATCTTGTTTATGAAATATTTTCATGTATGTGATTTCATTTTATTGCAGCTATTGTGTTATGTACATGCCTAACTTGTGCCTATCACAAACCTATACATTTACTTGATCCAAATATCTTGTCATCCACTCTAATAAATAAAGGACATAACCTTCAATTATAAAGAGATAAATTTTATCATTTAAGTGTAAGGAGAGATAAAACATGATAATAATGCAATAGTGAGAATAATGTGCACTTAAATTATTTGTAGGATAGTTTTTTTTTAAATATTGGAATTAGTTTTAAAATTGAGAGGGAAAGTTCCTAAAGTGAAAAATAAAGAAAAAGGCTTAGAATACTATTTTAAAGTTAGGATATAATAAATACCAATGAAATGATGGAAATAATCTATGTAAAAAGAGAGAATTATAGTAGTTAATCAAGAGACTCAACCCATTTAGTGGACTAGGGGGAAGTACATAGTTTTATCCAACAAAGGATCTCATCAAAAGGATGCACCTATGTATACCCAACTGCATCATTTTAAGGTTTTACTTCCTCTAAATAATATATTACAAATGTGTATTACTCAAAATCACTAATCATGTCACCATGTAAACCTATATCCTCATGTGAAATAATAAAATATGTAATTGCCTGTACATGTAATGAAGCTCTATCAATAACCTATTATGCCTTGGGATATGAAGACCTATTTTTAGGTGACATTTTATGCTTAGGATAATTAACCATGATATTTAAAACTACATGATAAACTCATGTAATTGTATCATTCTCATAATTATATGGATAAAATGATTCTATAATATGTCCATTCTCATTCATCAATAAAGAAACTTTAATGTTCTTCTAAATATGTAGATCATGCTCTTAGATAGTTATGTATACTATTTCATTACCATGTTTCTCAATGATTATGTTAGGTAACTAATATATATGAGAAGTAAAGATAATTGGTTCTAAAGTGTGTTTATATTAGATTATATAATTTTAACCAACTAATTATCATGAATACATTTGAGACATTTATGCACTATAAAAAGGACCAATCTATGTTTTTATATCCAAGTTCATATTAAGAGTATATAAAATATCCATGTGCTTGGTATAACTAAGAAATGAGTGGACACTATAAGAGTCCTAGCTTATAAGGGTAGCACTATATTCCCAAGAGTATCCTGTGTATGCCCATAATTTTTTTTGACAACTCTAGACATATCCTATAAACCTTACTTTGTATATCAAAGAGAGTAGAGAAGTGTTATGGTGAATACATTTTTTATTGATCCATTATCTATCATAGAACTATGTATGGATTTTTTGTAAACATATTCTTTAATAAATAGTGCATGTATATTAAATCATCATCAAGAAATTCATTATCATAAAATGTAATCATATCACATGGTGTTATTTTTCTTGTAGCTATGCCAATGATGCTATCAAGTGCATGCCCATATGTATAAGGAGGAGGATGATAATTATATGCATAGTGTACTTCAAAATTATCCTTGTTTATTGATTAATGATTTGGAAATGAATATTTTTATATTTTTTGCTTTGAATTGTCATTTGTTTGTGCATTATTCTATTCTGTAGGTGTGCCAAATGTCAATTTATTTTCATCAATGAGATCTTTAATCTTGTACTTAATATTAAAGTATCTAGTTGTAAAATGTCCAATACATCTATGGTAGTCATCATATTCATTACCATATTTTATTTTATATTTTGTTCTAGATAACTCCAATTCCATTGGTGGGTGAAGAGTGGTTAGATTTCATTCAAGTATATTTTTAAACAATACATGAGGAGCTAATGGTAACTTGAGAATTTCCTCCTTGGTGGAGCTTGCAATTGAAGCTTTTGTGTTAGGCATGAGATAACATTAAATATAATATTATCTTAATTATTGAATTCATTTAGTTTTCCTTATAATTTGGCTTGATTTTAAATTTGAAGTAGAAACACTTGAATTATACTTAATATTATTCAAATTAAGAAATTTAACTTCCCATTATTTGACTATGTGGCATAGTTGATCAAAATATTCATCTTTATAAAACATAATTGACTCTTTAAGTGGAGATAGAAAAGTTTGAGTGAAATAATTTTGGAAATCATTATTAATGATTTTTTTTTTTTTTTTTTTTTTTAGCATAGTATTTTATCTTAGCACATAATTCATTGATTATTTTATTAGACCCTTGTTTGAGCTTTGCAATTTGAGCATATGAAATATTTTCACCAATGTTGATAGAAAAGTTTGTTAGTAATTTATTTTCCCAAGGATTATAATACTTCACTAATGTAATAGGAATATCATAAATCCATATAAGATAATATTATTTGAGACTTATTAAAATATGGTTGTCAATAATATTTTATTATTTACATAGTTTAGACAAGCTTCATGGAATACACGTAAATGATGTTAATGATCAATTTAACATTCATATAAAGGAATATTAGGAGCCAAAAAGTCAACTAGTAATGAATAATATGTATTTTTGGGTGCCAAAGGGTTATGCAATAAATAACATGAGTCAATAGAGGGGATAACACAAGAGAAAATTTTCTCAATATTAGCTATTTTAGCTTGTAAAAAAAGAAGGGCATACCTAATAGTAGAATTAGATGAGTTAATTGGAAGAGTATGAACATTTTAGAAACCAAGTGATGGTGTTATAGAAGAATCTAAGGTGTAGAAATAGGAATGGATGATAGTAGAAGTGACAAAATTATAAGTAGGGTATTTGACAACCCAAAAATAAAAATATTATGGTATATATGTGGATAATTTAGCTTAATGCTCATATTTTTATGCTAAAATTAGACTAATGATATTATTCACATCATGGTATCATACCTGAGACCTTGAAAAAATTCATATAATTTTTTCACTTTATTTTGATCTAATCCATTCAGTTCATGTTGATAAATATGGGTTTCACATTAATTATGTACAAAATAGTCCTCTTTTTCAATTTCATTATCAATGTCAATGTGAACTTAATTTTTATGAGACCAATAAATTTGAATAGTAACATTATTATTTTGAGAGGAAACATCTATATTTACCAATGTAAAAGATACCAAACTAAGATGCATATATGAAACAAGAATACCACTTAATCTAGCAGAATGCCATAAAGGCATATAATACAATATGAATCAAGAAATGATAATGAATATTGATAAAATACAATAAAAAAACAAGGTATAAGTGTGGTCTAGGAAATGGTTGAATGATTATATGGGATCTCAAATATACTTGTTCATTTGTTGATTAATGGCAACCCAATGTATCAAAGAACTAACTACATAGGTAAAACCATACATGTAGCCTAGTAAGGCCATTTTTGAGGGTATGATGAGAGTAAATTACATAAGTTATACTCTCCTCTCAAGTACACCATTAATAAAATAATATTGTTTTGGTATAAAAAATAAATCCTAGGCATTTTCAATATACTATGAGGCATTTGGAAACTAAATTTCATGTTTAGTTCTATAAAATGGCTACGAGTATTGAGGTTAAAACTTAGTGCCATGATGTATGTAAAACATATCATCATATACCCATTTATGATTCTCTAAGTATTTTAAAAATTAATACAACATAATTTCTAAAAACAAGCACAAGAAAATATAAAATAAAGAAAATAAAATCAAAATATTTTTGTGTATAAATATCTTTAAATTTGAACTCGAGTTTAAAACAAAAATAGATTCTATGTTAGACTTAATTTATGAGGTGTCAAAAAAAAAATTGGTTTTAAATTAAATCCAAGGTCGAATAAGATTAAATATATATTTGTTATATTTATATCCAACGTTGAAATCTATTTTATTTTAGTGTCAATAATTTATAGAAACTTGAATAGAATACTAGGACAAAAATCAAGAAAATAACAAATAATGTAATAAAAATAACAAGTTCACCAAAATGTTTAATCTACTTTAAATTGAAATGAATCAAATATATATATATATATACACTATTGAAATGGATATACGGTAAATTTATAGATCTCGAAGTGAAATACAAAACTTATAGAAATGGATATTAGCTAAAAATAGTAAATTAACCAATAAATATGAAAACCTCCCTTAAATAGATCTTATGTTGACTATGACTAGAAGCTACCTCAAAATACCTACAAACCACATTATATCTAAAGTAATAAATTTAAAACTACATTGGGACAAGGTCATGCTATGATGATAGGATGACATTGTAGCCTGGTCTTTAGATTGTAGCCACATCCTGGTAGATTATTCAACTTAACTATTTGATATGGCTCTATGTGATTGTCTGTGAGGGTTTGTTGATTTTTTATTAATAATGATTTACCATGTGGACACCTAAAAATATAAAATTATAACTCCTACATAATGAAAATAATAGATATAAAATCAAAAAAGTGGGTAATAGGGTTAGGATAATAGCCTAGATACACTCATAATACCTTTTTTAATGAGTATTTCCTACATAACTCATATGGGCCTCAGGCTAATGTAATTATCCCTCCTAAAATGAGTGTGTGATCCATGATCAATTGAAATTATTGATAATGGATTCCCTTGACGCAAAATACAAAATATTTAGACTTGGTCTATGACTATTATAATGCAACAACATTGAAATTGGAATAAGTAGTGATCATTTTCTCAATATGTAATAGAATTGCAAAGTGATTACTATATGTGTTAGAAGAATACATTGTGACTATATTTGGGTGTATCTTGAATGTTTCTAATTAAAATTTTGATAAAAGTGTAAGAGGGTTTAATTGAAACTTCTAAAATTTAAAATTTTACCATTGAGTCATAGGGGACAAGGCCACACTAGTGGAAAAGGCTACAATGTGGCCCTATCTAGATTAACATAGTATTGCCATAGAATGACAAAGAATACTATAAAATGATAGGTTTTTGTAATCATATTAGGGAAATTTTGTATCTATATACATCTCCCATGTAGCTGAGCTTACTCTATATTTGCACTACTATGTAGGGTGTGCACCTTTCACCCAATCTTGCACACTTCTTGCCCAAAGTTTACTCACATTCATATTCACAAGTCTCATGCCATATCATAGACTTTTATGCTCTAACCCTTATGCACTACATAGTTTAGATATCCACGTGCTTCATAGTCTCATACCATAACTCACAACCTTATATTACTATCTGACTCTTGAAATCCACAACACATCTATGTGTCACCTTACCTCAGCCATGTGTTTCACTGGGTTCACCAACCACCATCTAGCCTGGAAGATGAATTGATGAAACTATCTTCTTAGTAATAGATAGTAGTTGTAACTACTCTTGTATTCTATTATATAAGTATATAACATACACATCCATCCTAAGTTTGATGTTCCACATAGTTTTAACATAGATAACATACTCTATGTATCTACTCTATAGAACATGAATTGCATCACATTATACCAATTTTCCCTATTCTATGTTAATGAATAGATGTTTTATTTCCTACAATTAAGACTTCTACTCAATTAAATGTGTTTAATTTTTCTTTCTGAATTAGCTTTTCCCATTCACTTTACATAACCAAAACTCAATTATTCTCTACATGACTTAGTCATGGGACTTATGGTGTATATCATTGGTATTAGAGATAAAAAGCTTTATTCCCTTCTATTCCTATAAACATGTGAGAAAAACTCAAGAAGTAAGGTTTGTCAATCAATTGTGTTTTAGAATATCTAAACAAATTGCATAGCAAAAGTAAGATGGTTGACACCCAACAACAACTAGAGGTAGCCACCAAGGTATGAAAGCTCATTATTGATGAACTGGAAGTATAATTCATTGAATGTTTTTTCTACTTCTACAAATTGATGGTATAACTCAATCCAATGCCTTCTACCATGCATCCATAGTTTTATCAATAGTGGTTTCAGTAACAAACCCCCTTTAAAGTTCAAGTTAATATTGACATCCCTCTATTCAAAGGAAAGATTGATGCTAAAACATTAGATGCCTAGATTTGATAACTTGAGGCATACTTAACCATCAATTTTTTCACTAATGTTGATAATATCACCTTTGTAGTAATCAATATGTCCATACCATTCATTCACTGGTGGGAGAGCTTTAGCACACAACATGCACAAAAGTATGTTTTAATTGATTCTCATATGAATTTTGTTGACACATTGAAAGAGGATTACTACCCTCTGCTCCACTTTTAATATGAATACATCAAATTCCAATAACTATGCCAATGGAAAGATCAATATATGGAAGACTAAACCAACATTTTTCATGACTACTCCATACACCTACATGAGAACTTGAGTGAACAACATAAAGTGTTGAAGTACATAAGTAAAATCTCACCTTATATCCATTTGAATATGGAGTTCTTAACCTTTGAATTTTTGGGTTAAGCATATCAAAAAATTAAATATATTGAAACCAAGCCAAAGATGAAGTAACATGTCACCTGTTCATCCAACATAACATAAAAGGTCTAGCCCTTGCCCAAATCCACATCATATCCTTCTACACAAGAGTGGAAACACACTTATCACAAAGGAGAGTAGCACTAGAATACTTCTCAACCTTAAAAATCCCCAATGCCTTATACATTAGACAAAGGTAAGAAGAATAATTATTGTGATAAGTGGTTCCATCATTATCACTCATCCACTCATAATGATTTTGAATGTTGTGCACAACAATCCTTACTTTCATAATCTCCATTAGGACCCACATTAATGGATGACACTAATCTATATACTTCTAATAAGCTCCAACACCACCATGATTGACATCTCTGAAGCATGAAACCATATTTTCCACACCAAGTTCTAGGTTAAGGGTCAACCTATCCACATCATCATAAATAATAGAAGCTAGAAGAACATCATCATGCAATCCAAATATCATCACCTTGGTCTTACCAATACTACACATAAAAATCCATACTCTTTAAGGTGTCTATAGTAAGGAAAAGATATACATGTTTGATAGTAATGCACTTTTTAGTGTAAAGTCAAGCCTATGGAGGATAATGTCACTTATGACATTTCCCCTATAGATATATGTGACATCCTAATGGGGAGACCTTACTTGTATAATCATGAAGCTACATATCATTCTAAACCACAATAATGGATTATTCATGTGTAAGATCGCTTATATAAACTTTTTGAGTTAGCATCCATAACCAAAGTCAACTTGGTCTTTGCTAAGCAATTTCATAAGCTCATCTTGCAAACATAGAAGTTTGTGTTACTCATGGTACACCTTGATACACCCATTTAGTTGAAACTAAATCACACTTGGTAGCATGAAGCACTCACACATCATCATAGAAATAATAACTTGATAAGTTATTGGATTATAGTAGTGGAGTATTAGTATAACTTGAAGGTATTCTAATACACTACATATTAAAGCACCATATAAATTTAGTTCCTATATCCCCTCTTCTGAATATCCCCCTCTATCATAGATTATTTTGGGAGAATGATGAAGTCCAACACCATATTCAAGAGCTTATAGATTAAGGAAGGATCATGCTTATCTCTTCACCTTATGGGAGTCTGATAGTCCTTGAACCCAATAAGGATGGGTCTTGGTGACTCTACATATACTATTACATACTTAAAAAAATCATGATGAAGAATCAACATCTATTATCATGTATTAACAACCTTTTAAACTAGATCTAAGGTACATAATATATCACCAATATTGACTTGAATTCAGGTTACCATCAGGTTCTAGTCTATCCTAAAGATGTCTAGAAGACAACATTCAAGACTCAAGAAGGATTTTATCAATGGTTGTTCATGAATTTCACCCTCACCAATGCACCAAAAAATTTCATGCACTTTATGGATGACCTACTTAGGCCTTTCCTCCACTACATCATTTTATACTTGGATGATGTTCTCATCTTTAGCAATACTTAGGAAGAGCATATGGATTACATCTCTCATATCTTAAACTTTTTGTACCAACACAAGTTTTAAAAAAACTTAGAAAAGTGTAAATTTGGCACCACACAAATCTAATACTTAGGATTCATCATTAATTTCAATAGCATTAAAATAGATCTATATATGATTGAAGTAATCCAATATTTGCCTACTCTATGTAATCTCACAAAATTGAGGAGTTTTATTTGACATACTAACTTTTGTCATAGGTTTGTCCTTAGTTTATTACACATCTCATGGGATCTCAACTAACTCACAGATGTCAAAGACAACTAGAAACATGTAATAATGTGATTTGGAGGCACTGAAGTAATGCCTCTATACAATGTATATTCTAACAATGTTTGATATTACACAAACCTTTGAAATACATACTGATGTATTTGACTATGTACTTGGTGTAGTGATTATATAGCATGGACATATGATCATATATCACTTTGAGAAATTTAGTGACATGGTATGAAGGTATTCCAAATATAAGAAGGAACAATATGCTATTGTGTAATCAATTAAACAATTAAGACACTACATTGTCAAAAAGAGTAAAGTTATTCATTCAGACCATAAACCACTTCAGTTTCTATAGTCATATAATAAGATATAAAATGCATGACACATGAAATGGATGGCTTACCTACATCATTTACATATCATGGTCAAGAAAAATAAATGGAAGGACAAAAATGCCATAGATTGTCTTATCCAACCGCCATTCCACACATTCATCATAGTGATGGACAAGCATGGTCATAATTTCATAGACTAGGTTCCTCTTTACTCATTTTATCAGGACTTCATAACAACTTGCACAAAACTCATTTAAGTTACACAAGTTCTTCTTATCTGACCATCTTTTATTCAATCTCAAACATCTATTTTCACTCTGGTGTACCTCACCAAGGACTCAGCTAGGAGGTGCACTATGCCAAGAAATCATGACAATTTTACATGACAAAAAATCTAACTACATTGTAGTCACATTTATATTAGATGTACATGTGCATAGACATGGAGTGCCACATCAAGTCTTGCATTCATTATTACATCACCAAGCCCATAAATAAGAAGTTTGGACTTTACAAAACTTTACTAATTCCATCTAGACCATGGGAATCTATTAGCATGGATTTCATGATTGGATTACATGTGATGAAATGGAAATGCAATGTTATGTTCATTATAGTGTATCAATTTTATAAGATGGCCATCATAGTTGCATGTATAAAATATGTTGCCATAACTAGTAATATACATGTATTTTTCAACCATGTTTAGGTTCATTTTGGGTTACCCACATCCATCATCTTTGACCATGATCTATACATTGTAAGTCATTTTTGATAGGTATTATGGGAATTAATGGGTATGTAATTAGATAAATCAATGGATTTTCATCCTTAGATAGATGGACAAACTAAAGTGGTCAATCACACAATTGTTCATCTTCTATAAATATAAAACTATGAACATGCTCACACTTAGGATGATAATCTATTATACATAGAACATGACTACAATATGGATTTTCCCAACTCTATTGGCCATAATTCATTCTAAACATGTCTTGGGTTTCAATATTTTAAACCTATAGACATATTCTACCATACACCATAAATAAATGAGTTGCATGCATAGGATCAGGAAGTAGACAAAGTTGAGAAGTTTCTATACCACATCTAGTTTTTTCACTAATAGGCTCAACCTATTCTCTCTCACACTCAATCTAAGTACAAGTAGCACCATAATTCACATCACACACCTTATGAATTATAAGTTGGGGATAAATCTTGATTTCAACGTTATAAGGAGCACTTTAAAGGTCTACATAAAAATATAAAGCCTCTATGTTATGTTACTTACACCATTTTAAATGTAGCTAGTGAGAATGCCTTCATTCTTAATCTACCTCAGTACTTGGGCATGTACCCAATATTTAAAATGTAACTTCTCAAGCCTTAAGCTTCACCACTTCTTGAGCTAGAAGTGACACAACATCTTTATGATTTGGATCTTGAACACTTTCATCCTATAGAGAAGGACCAGATCATTAAAGTGATAGACACATACACTTACCATGGCACACATCAACTTTTTTTGAGTGGTCAAGGTTGGGAAATATGTAGATCAATCCAAGTTATTAACTTCATAGCAAATTTAGGTGCAATTTATGCAACTATGCATTAATTCAATGGAAACCATTTCTCTTCAAGAAAGGATAAATGATCTATGCATAAATCCCTTATATTCAAGCTTACTCATCTTTTGTTATATTATGTAGGGAATTCACCTTTCACCCAATATTGTTGATGATCCCCAAAAATGGCTCATTATATCCATGAAATAGCATCCCTTTTCCTTGCATAAGAAGTTGATCTAAGTGTAGTTTCTAAACTTGTAATTTATTTAGAATAAAATAAAAAGTATATATCATGGTTATTTATTTAGAATTAATTTTTATCTCTTTTTCATCCATTTTTAATGGTTATCATGAAAAATATGTTAATATGTACATATGCAATCCATACTAAGATAATAAAAATTTGAGTATGAAATTTAACCATCCAAGAACAATTTTGGAGGAGTTTTAGAGTCTTATATAGTAGATCCTAAATAATATATATCATTTTAGCCAAGCTAAAGACTCACCCAATTCATTCCATACCCAATTATGGACTCAACTAGTAGCTACAAACCGACCTAGTTTGTAGCTACAAACTCACCTAGTCTATAGCTACAGACTTCCACATGTGAGATATAGACTTCCATAGGTGAGATATGGACATCATTAGGTTTTTTATGGACTTTATAAACCTTGATATATACTTGACACACTTGTTATGAACTTTAAAAGGCTTGTTATAGACTTCGACATGCTTATTATAGACTACGATAGAACTACTATAGACTTATTTGAAAAGCATTTTTAAGACATTATAATTATTTTTGGTCCATTCTATGATGATAAAGATCATTTAAAATGATAATAATAATATTTTCCATTTAGATTCTTTCTATATATAGATTTATCTATATAGACTTTCCATTTATAGATTATATCTAAATATAGATTTGTATAAATTCATTATAATAAATAGTTCTCTCCATATTTTGTGGATATTGAGATAGGATAGAATATCTAGGTTGTTACTCCTGAATAAAGTATTGGTTGGAAGCATGATATTATAAATGAAACCTCTCACACTCAAATGTAATAAATCAATATACTTTGTTCTCCATCATTATTAGTAATCTATTTTGAATTTTGAGTTCTAAATAAAATCTTCTTCTAAGGAATGGAGTAGTCACTCATTCCAAGGGAGATGAATAAATGTATTTTTATTTACTTCCTGTAATTGTCATTATGTTAAAAATTGTTATTTTATTTCTTTGTGTTTTTAACTATTCCTTTTTACATTTTTTTGTGAACCTATAGGTGTTTTATTTGTTTATCATTTCTTTTTAATTCAAAAATTTACTTTATTGTAAGTGTGATTTATTTTTTTCAATAGTTCTTTTCAATTTTTGCAAGTGTGGAGTGTGATAGAAGGGATCATTTGCCAGAGATCTCTTTGTCTTACTACATATTGCCTTTAGACACCAACCTTAGACTGACATTATTAAATGAATGGGATTGACTACCCTCATCACTTTTACATTACTTGCCCTATTTTTTTTATCATAGTCATATACGCATGTCCCACACTATACCCTAGACTTTTACACACTAATACATATACCTACACAACTCTCAGCTCTGTTTTCCTCATAATCCCATGCCATAGCTCATATCCCCACATGCCTAGATGACTCGTAGACTCCATGACACATCAACATGTGTGCCTCACCTTGGCCACATACTTTAATAGGTTCAACAACCATCATCTAGATTGGAATATGAATTAACACAACCATCTTCTTGGTAAATGACAACATTTATAACCATTCTTGTATTATATAATATAAGTATGTAAAATACACATTTGACCTAAGGTCGATGCTCCACACAAACATAACATAGATAGTATGATCTATGTATCTACTCTATAAAACATGCAATTTATCACATTTTACTAGTTCTACTTATTATTTGTTAATGAATAAATTTTTTATTTCCTACAAGTAAGAATTCTACTCCATTAAATGTGTTTAGTTATTTATTTTTGAATTAGCTTTTCCCATTCACTCTACACAACCAAAACTCAGTTGTCCTCTACATGACTTGGTATTGGGCCCCATGGTGAAAATAAATTTGAGTGTTGTTCTTAGTTTTATAAACATATTTTTAGAATAAATAATGCTCCCATAGATATTGTAAGTTATTCAAATGCTAAATTTTCCAAGCAGGGCAAAGATCTCAAGATTAAACATTATCAATCACTTAATGATTAATTTTATGTTTCTAAGATTATTATTTTAAATTCAAATTTTTGTTTAGTTTTAATATATCATATAAAATTAATTAGTTTAAATTTACATCTAATTTGATCACAATAATAAAAAATAATGTAAAAATATTGGTGAACACATTGAGCACATCAAACCCTAGGTATTCTATTAGGCTTGATCATTATTTCTAGGGTTTTATGTTTATTTATATAAATATTATTTTGAGATTCAATTTATAATGTTTCATTCATACATTTTTTTAATCATATGGTACATATTCGTAAAATGCTAATATCTATGCTATCCATCATATTAGGAGTATGCTTGTTTCTTCTATATTTTGATATCTTATTATTTGATATTATAAAAAGTGATAATTAAAGTGATATAAATAGTGATAATAATTATATTTTTATGGATACCCATAGAAATAATTATTTTTTAGATGTTATTCATGCACCATCATTATCCCTGCCTACTACATGATCCCTCATACAAATCATTCTAGATTTATTAGCTGAGGTGTTGTAGTTAGAGAAAAGATATTTTATAGTGATTCATATAATTTGATCTTATCCAAAAAATACATATTTTAATTTAAAAAATACATGATTATTTTCATTGAGAATAAAATTTTACCAACATTTATTCACTTCAAATAATATAGATTCAAACTAAGATACATATTTTGGGTACAATGGAAAAGAATTGGCAAAACATGTGTAATGAATCATCAACTCCATCACTATATATAATAAAAAAGGATTAAAATTCCTTCGATACATATATGGTTCACAAGTTAATAAAGTAATTAAATATCCCAATGTACATTTTTATAAACTTTTATATAAGATAAAACAAGATGTTCATATAGAACTTCATAATCTAAATAAGGTTTTTTCTTCTAAGGTATGATATATTTAGCCTAAAATTAAATAAAATACTATATCATATATTCAATAAAATGTTTCAATTAAAATATTTAATCAAGTGTTAATATAAAATGATGTAGGAATAAACATGTGAAGCATAAAATGCTTACATGATTTAGGAGTTAACATGGATTACATATATAACTAAAATCAGGTCATAAACATATTTCATGATACACCTAAATAAATATGTATAACTATATCATTGACTATGACAATGGGACCTAATATAACACATACATTATTTCAAATCAAACATAATAATCTACATTACAACTTTATCTTGGGTTAACCTTAGATATATTTAATGGAAACAATATGATTTACACTATACAGGTGTGTGAAATTCATGTATGGTGGACATTTATATACATGTTCTATATACAATTAACCCTTAAAATATTATACCTTAGTACAACCTAATACTTATATTTTCACATCATATCCCCAAAGGAGGAAATTTTTATGATTATACAAACCTCCCCATAATCTATTTCCATAGTTACTTTAGTATAACCTTATATCCCTCCCTCCACTAAAGGATATTGATATGAGTATGCCTATACCTAAAGAAAATATTAATAATGGATATTTTTATTATCATATATGTAGGGTACATTCAATGAATCATTTATTTTCAAGGTGACCTAAGATTCATGATATCATTGAAAATTGAATTATGGATCTTAATTATATTATTAAATTCATCCATGACTTAAGCATAAATTCAAAAAAAATGTAAATATTTTATGTAACCACCCAAGACAATGGACCAACTACTATAGATAATGTAGTTAAATAACATACACATGGATATATTGATTATGTTAGTGAAAATGGATAATATGTAACATATGATTACTTCACATATACATCTAATGATTTTTATCCATGGTAGAATACATTTTTACTAGTTGATATAGGGCATCCACATGGGTCATTTTAGTTTACCAACACAAAATCATGTGTACATAACTTCTTAATGTTTTCTTGATTTATTATTTAATTTAATCTTCTACTTTCACATAAATTCATACATTTTCCTTGCATTAATAATTATTGTATCCCTTACTTTATTTTGACTTGTCCTTCACCTCTTTACTTATTATCTTGATTCAAACATATGTGACACCCATCCTATAATGAATCTAGTGCATATCATTTATGACATTATATTTATTTACTTATATATTTATTAATTATACATGATATGGTTTATATTGATCTTACACAATCACATAAATTTATGATAATATATATTAATTCCTATTTATCCCCTCCAACTCATCCAAATCATTTTGATCCACAATGTTATGATCCATATTTATAGTTGGCAAACTTCGCTTGCCTTCACTTTTTCCACATCTCCATGATATCACATTTGGTGAAAATTATGTATTGATATATGTTATCAATTATTTCAATCCCTCCCACCCTTATATTTTTGAGACAATGTTTTTTGGTCATGCTTAAATTTATCAATGTATGTCAACATTTCAACTATTTAAAAAATACAAAAAAGTCAAATTATTCCAAAAATCCAAAATCATGACCTAATAATAACATGTTTTTTGGTTACATTATTTATTTATGTTTTCTTATCACTATTTATTATATTACATATCATTTTCATATGCACATGCATTTCATACTATATATAAGTGAACACATGGCATACAAGTTACACATGATACATGGATGCATTGATGAAAAACATTTATATAGTTAAGGCCATGTCAATGTTGGGAGAATATTATTATATAGGTCACATGGATAAAGATTATATCATTAAATAAAATTTCCATTTACCATGTTTTGCGACATTGATTGCTTACACATGTTTGACTATTACTTATATTCATTATAGTGCTACATTTCAGGTATATGCTACTTTGTTATGTTGTGAAATTGACATATATTGATACTATATATTATTTTGAATTGTTCAATGTTTGGTTATTGTTGTTTAATTTCATAATAGACTAATAATTATTTTCATATTATGTGTAATTCTTGGCCTTGTGTGAGACATTTTATTATTTGTTGTTTGTATCCATTAGCCTCGTGTGCAACATTTATTGTCCCTTACATGTAACCCTTGGCCTTGTGTGTGATATGTTATTTTTCATTATGTATTCCCTTCACCTTATGTTACATTGGGTGTTATTACATGTGATTCTATTTTGTGTGTCATGTCCATAACATTGTGTGCCTATGAGTGGATAAATATAGGATTTTTCTGATAATGATGAGTTTGTTGAGTTTTTGGTGACATGATCCATATCACAACTTTTCCTCATGTATATGGTGTCATTATTGTCATCATACACATTTCATTTTTAGTCTTATTCATTAATTATATTAGATATTATTACCATTGGAATTCTAAATTCTATATCTATCTTGAAATGAAACTTTTTGGCCTTTCATAACATGATAAATATGTGTTGATGATTTATACATTGATTTGATGATATAATATACACATGTTTGAATTCTTAATTTATACATCTATCTTGACATGATTTTTTTTTCCTTGAATCACATGTCACATATATGCATTGATGATCTATAAATTAATATGATGACATATTATCCACATGTTAGCATGTGATTCTACATGATTACATATTTTTACATAACATGATGTAGTTAACTCTTATATTTTTTATACAATTAATTCACAAGATACATCCCTCACATAAAAAGGGGGAATATTAGTTGATTTTTATAGAGATTTAAGCCTCAATTAGTACAAAATATAGATATTGGCACATATTAGAATATTTAAGAATATTAGATCGGTTTGGAATGTCAGTGTGGTTCATATATGAAAAAACATATTTGTAGATTGAGACATAATTATATGCAAACATTTTTAAATAATAAAAGTTAAATGTTTGTATATATTCATAGATTCAAATACATATGGGGGTATATACCATGCATATGCACACATTTTTTATGAACACGAGTTACAATTTTTCAAGTTTATGACATGATATCATAAAGATTCATAACATTATATATTATGTTATTACCAATTGGATTAGATATGGGGAATGCACATTATTTTTGTACATACACACTTTTTTTATTTTTTTATGTTTCAAGAATCGAATTGATGGTACTTATAAGTGAGAAACTATTTTATTATTTTTAGAATATTGTGGTTTTATTCCTAATTAAATAAATAGGTCTGAGTAAAGTAAATTAGTAAATAATATGCAAGAATTAAGCTAATAATTTGTGTAAATAGATTTGTATTTTTGCCTTTTTAAAATATATTAATAAATAAGAGAAATATAACTTAGCTTATTCTAAATTATCTAGTCTGAGACAAAGTCTGATACTGGAGGAGCAGGACTAGGAAACTATTAGAAACTAGATCTTGAGGTTCATTTCTAGATTGGATAGGAGCATAAAAAATGAGACACCCTACTGTCTGGTTTTGTAGTCCTTTTCTGACACTATTGTCTGGGTGGTCTAAGCTTTCTAGGTTCTATTTGGTAGGCTTGTGTTACCTTATCAGTGAAATATCAAAGCTTGGAAGCCTATAAAGCTTACTGTGTGTCTATTTTTAATCTTCAAAGCCCTAAGAGCTCTTTGTGATTGAACTTGAATGGAAATTTGAAAAAGATAGATAAGGGGTTAGTGTGTAAATGATATATTTTACTTACTTCACACCCTATGTGTGGGCATGTTGCCTATATATGAATACTCTAAGGAGGGATCAAGCTAATGTAATTCTCTTATTGAAGTGTTTGGTATAACTATGTATGATAAATATAAATAGATGCAAAATTAGATGTACTTTTAATGGATAGGGACTGATGTAAATATTTAAATAAGATTGAAATGATCTTGGAATGCTATATGTAGAGAATAGGGAAGAGTGCTTAAGTGTACTTTCTTATATTCTTGTTTCTTTCTTGTAAATGAGTGCCAACACTTGTAAATGGACTTTGAATGGATTTTTATAAGGAAATTAATGATCATGAGGTAAATAAATTCATGTTAGGCTAACAATAAAAAGGATAAGGATCTAAAATAATTTAACCATTATGATCAATTTTTCACTTGGACAATAGTGCCAAAATTAAGACACCCTATTTTTCAACACTCCTATCTATGTTCAAAATTATTGTCTAGAGGGAATGAGACATAGGGGTATGGATCTAAGCCTAAAATAGATACCTATATCTATAGGGGTTAATATTGGAAGGCTGTGGATGAATGGGAATTAGTGAAAGAATAGCCTAAAAGGGTTATGTAGGCAAATAGGAAGACATATGGATTGGGTGTCATTATCCATGCTTAAGTCATCCAATTTCACATTTTATATGACTACATTCCCCCCCTCCCTTTATTATAGTGATGTAGCAAAGTGAAATACTAGGATAAAATAAAGTAAAAAGCATACCTAAACTTACTTATAAGGGAGAATCCTATGAAGTTGTGTGATGCTAGATGTGCATAGAGAGAGCACACTATGAAGTGTGAATCTACAATGAAAACATAAAACTAGATCAATTATTACTAGATTCATTATATATAAAATAAATATGTATAAAATCTAAGTAAGAGGAATAAAAAGGAATGAATACACCTCAATGAGTATGTGAACCAATAAAAAACTTATTGTGATGATGGACTATGTTGGGTGTGTGTTATGCTAAAAGTAATATCACAAATAAATTTGAGTGCTCAATTCCATATAAGTGGCTCAAGAATGCAAAGGTAGGCCATTTGGATCCATTATCACCAACTAAGTGAAGTTAATGAATCATGCATGTGTTAATTAATTTCTGAACTATGTGTCCAATCCCTCTAAATATGTGGCTCAAGATACAAAAGGTTGGCCCTTTGGCTCCATCATTTCCATGTGAAGTGAAGCAATGAAGTGATAACGATATATACTAAATTCCATATGAGATGGCTCATGGAGCCCATGGATGTTCTATAAATTTGACAATGTGGCATGGATAGCTTGAATGTATTCTACAAACTAGGCCACTCTTAGCCATTTTGAAAGATGGAGGTTAGGCTTGTATGAAAGCCACTCTAAAGCTGATGTACTAGGCTTATATGAAAGCCAACTTGAGAAGTCAATTACTCAAAAAGTTAAAATTATATGAAATTTTAGCTTGAAAGTGATGTCAACAACCTATAGATGGAATAAGGCATGCAACTATTGAGAATGCATGGATAATAAACTAAACTCAAAAATAAAAGAAGACCAATGTGCATGCACATTGCCCCTAATCATTAGTGTCTATAACATGTATTCTAATTTATAAGTTATATCATCTACCTAATCTAAAATTAAAAGTGGTAATCATCATGCCATGTATGACAATCCCCTATATTTAGATTCTCTAAGAAAACTATACTAAACTACTAATTCTAATTGATCTAGATGTGCAAAAACTATATCTGACCTAATTTTTTTGCCTATTTATATAAAACCTAAGTGTTTTTTTTCTTTTATATGAGCACCAAAATTAATACACCCTTGTGTTTGGCACTACTATCCATTTCTAATGTTGTTTTCCTATGCTAAAACTAGTTGTTGATATGGAACTATCATAATTTTTATACTTTATTCTGATTGGTTTGACCTCTGGATTCTAAACTAGGTGATCTGAATGTTACTATTTCAACTATTAGGATATTTTATCTCTATGAAAAAACCCATGTTTTTTTCCCCTCTTCTAAGGGTAATAATGATGAACTTTATTTGACTACCCTCGAAAGAAAAAGTCCTATAAGTGTGTTAAGTTGTATAGATATATGATATAACAGTGATATTTGACAAGAAATTTATAGATATAGAAATGTTTATATTGATATATTGTTTGATTAATATGGGTATGCCTGGATATAAAAATGTAAAAGCATGTTCAAAATACAAAACTAGAACTATAAATGTTAGATGTTAGTTTTTATTTGTTATTTGAAGGGATGAAGCATGATGTCCATCATGGCATCCAAGAAAGTAAGGGAAATTCATGATGTGGATCATGGCATTACACATTAAAAATCAAACAAGTAATCGAATAAATAAGAAATAAGCATATAGGGATGGCCAAGGGACCATGCAAATAAGGGACATGGGCATATGTCACTCAAACTAGAAAGCAAGCATATAAGGCATGTTCAAATGCCACATATACATACAAGTGAAACAAACAATGTTGGCATAGGGGCCATAGGCACATGGAAGAGTAAAAGCAAAGGACATTGAAAAATTTCCTAAGGTATATTCATGAATAGAAGTAAAAGACATTGGAAAAATTCCTAAGGCACAAAGAGGAGACAAAAAAGAACTAGAAATGTAATCACATAAGCTATGCTAAGCAAGAGGAAAAAGCATGTAATAATTGGAAAGGTAGATCACATCTAACTAATCAAAGCAAATGTGAAAGTATGCAAGACATATCTAGTATAAGACTAGGTATATGCTAAGAAATACACAAGTGCTAGATACTAGTGAAATGTCAATATAGTAATCTATGTAATTTGGTAAGTAATGCACATTAGTATGATAATTCAGAGTGTGTAGTATAGGATTGAAATAACTTGGATGGCGTTGTCATTTATAAGATGCCCCTAGTGGATATGTATATCAATGTGTGCCTCAAATGTAGAAGTAGGACTGCCCCCTTAATGGGTAGAGTGAAGCAATCAAGTAGCTAGATGTCACTATACACACTCAAATAATATCAAGTGAAGCATGGTAATGTATAAAAATTGAAATTCAATAGCATGAAATAGCAAATTTAAGTCCTAGCATGATAGTAGTAATGTAAAGCATGGATGATTCATACAATCAAAATGTTTTTGGTATTTTAATAATTTTGAATGTTTTTTGTAGTTTGAAATTTTTGTATTGTTTTTGTATTTTTATATAAGCCATGTACAATCAAGTAGAAGATATTATATATAAGAAATGTTGAAAAGAAATTATGTACAAGCATGTAGGTAAAGCAATATGTATATGATAAAATAAAACACTAGGCTAGTGGGGGGAAGGGAACCAAGGGTGTATCATCATATGTTGTGTTTATGGTGGCATCATGTCAAATGTGAATTGAAGGTTACTTTGGTGGTGGAGATGTTGACTTTGCTCTAGGATGTTTAATCCTACTAGTAAATGACTTCATTGGAAGTGGTGGATTTTGTGTTTTTGGTGGTGCTATAATATAAATAATTCCTTGATCTTGTAGTTTTTCTAATTTTTGTCTTAAATCTATACATGAGTTTGTATCATGGCTTATAATCCTATAAAAAGCACAAAATGGGTGACTATCCTAATGTGACAATCTTTTGATAGATCTATGCCATACTGTAGGTAATATGATCAATCCATGATCAAATAATATTTGTAACATAAATTATGGTTGATGTTGTGTTACCTACATGAATCTAAATATCTGGCTCTATATCCATATAGGTAACCATGTGAACTATATATGCCAAGTGTTCTGATTATGGCCATGAGTGTGGAGTATATCCTGTGAGTGTAGTGTAAGATGTTAAAGGTGTTTTAGGATGTGGTATGAGATCTCTAGATTCATTTTAGTACTCTCTTATTCCAACTGGTGTAAATTTCAATCCACACAAATAGTCATCTATGAGTGTGGGTGTTATATCATCAAATGAAGAAGCATATGAATTTGTATCAGCATCATGTACATATAGTAACTAAAAATTTGCCACAAGGGGTGAATGTGATATAATAGTCTCATCATCTATAGTAGTAAAAGATGATGTTGTTTTAAAGGTATCTATAACTGGTGGAATAACTATGGAATCAATTAGAACTATTGGTACTACCATCCATGATGGTGGAGTGTAATAGGTGTCAAAAATATGATTGATGAAGTAACTAGAATGATTGATGCTATTATGACTAGAAGAATAGTTGGTGCTAATAGTGCAACTATAAGTGGAGTAGTGTGAGAAGTATTAGTCTCTCCAACCTCATATGTATGTATATAATCAAGATAAATGCTATGAGGTGGTGCTTGTACTATGAGATACGGTGTCCCATTTAGTGAAATAGTCAAAGATGACTCTATATTTTGATAATATCTAAATGGCTAGTTATCTATTGGACATGTGTATAGATATCCTTCATGGAAAAATTTAATACATCAATGGAGATTAGAAGGAATGGCCCCCATAGTATGTATCTAGGGTCATCCAAGTAAAATATTATAGTGGAGAGGACCTAGCATGACTTGGAACTATGTAGATATCATTTTTGGTCCCACCATGATATCTAAAGTAATAGTACCCAATGTCTATCGAGGTATATCATTGAACCCTTGAATTTTCTTATATGCTTTTTATATGGATGACAAATCTATGCCCATGGCTTGTAAGAATGTGATATTACATAAATTAAGTCTGAAACCACTATTAATAACAACTCTCTTGACTACACTAGTTTTGAATTGAACTTATATGAATAGTGGAAAAAATTGATTAATATCTATTGGAGAAGGCATGCCCTTACTATCAAAATAAATTGCATCTTCTATAGTTTTTAAAGTGTTGACCACTAATGAAAAATAATAAGTTCCTAATCAATAGGCATATAAGTCTAAGTGAGTGCCTGATAAATAATTTCCTTAAATATATTAGCATTTTGAAGTAGTTCTAAGATGGAAATTCTAGTTTGAGTCTTTCTCAACTAATCAACAATGTCATATTTCTTATGCAAATCTATCTGTATAGGTGGGTTGGTCTTGGGATGGGTTGGATTAGTAGGGTGAAAGGGCTCTTAGGTAGGTCGCAGAGGCATGGTAGTATGTTGAGTAATAGCTCTAATTGGATTATATACTAAACATGTAGGAGGAGTAGTAGTCATGGGAGGAGAGCGAAGATAATCAATGGGTCAAGGTGGTGGAGGCACAAAGGGTGTTAGCTAGGCTCTTTGGTGATAGGTAGTGACCTATGGAAGATAAAAATGGGCCAAGCAACATGACTTGACATGGGGTAGAGGATTCAAGGGAGGTGATGCAAAAGATGTATTAACATGTTTAAGAATAACTTGCTTAACATCATCCCATGTAATGAAAAATAAGCATGAAATTCAAAAAATGAAGCTTTTTAATAACATATGATAGAATTCATCATTCATGTACATGATAGGTCCCATTAATGTTTCCTTATTATTTTCAAAAAATGTAAGAAAAGTTTGTAAATAAATGAGCATCATTTTTGTAATTTGAAGTATGGATGTAAGCTGATAGCACAAGAAGAAAAATAGGAGCTAGTATATGCAACTAAGGATTTTTGAAAAATATTTATGAAAAATACTATGAATTTTTTGATTTAAAATTGAATTTATAAGTTTGATATGCACCTAAAAATTTAAAAAAATGATTGGAAAAGTAATGGAAAATAATTGGGAGCTAGTTAATGCAACTAGAGATTATTGAATGAATTTTTAAAATTAGTATGATAATTTTAAAATTTTGATATGAATTTATAGAATTTGGCTTAAAAAATTAAGAAAAATATAAAATATTTATAAAATTAGCAATATATTTTTCTTGGTGTTTGAAATGTGTTTGTATGCAAAAAGGGCCTAATATGTACAAACTACAGTTTTAACAAATTATATGATGATTTTGTAATTAATTTGTATATTTTTTATTTTAAATAGATTAAAAAAAATTAGGAAGTCATGGAAAAAAATAAAAATTACCCTAGGGTTTCTAAGGTTTTAATGTGAAAATTTGAAGTTAGGTTCACCAAATGTTTTATTATTTTCATAATAATGGGGTTTTATTCTTTAATAAATAGGTTTGAGAAAAGTAAATAAGTAAATAGTATGTAGGAATTAAGCTACTAGTTTGTGTAAATAGATTTTCATTTTTGCCTTTTTTTAAATACAATAATAAATAAGAGAAATCTAACTTAGCTTATTCTGAATGATCCAAATTGAGACAAGGTCTGATACTAGAGAATTAGGACTGGGAAACTATCAAAAACTAGATCCTGGGGTTTGTTTCAAAATTGGATAGGAGCATCAAAATTGGAACACCCTACTATCTGGCATTATAGTCCTTTTTTGGCATTATTGTCTAGGTGGTCTAAGATTTCTAGGTTCTATTTGGTAGGCCTGTGTTACCCTACCAGTGAAATATCAAATATTAGAGAGCTCGTTGTAAATCTATTTTTGATATTCAAAGCCCTAAGAGCTCTTTTTATTTGAACTTGAATGGAAATTTGGAAAATATAGGGAAGGGGTTAGTGTGTAAAGGATATGTTGGATGTAATTCATGCCCCATGTATAGGCACACTACCTTTATAGTAATACTTTGAGGAGGGATCAAGCTAATGTAGTTCTCCCATTAAAGTGGTTGGTATAATTGTGTATAATAAATGAAACTAGATGTGAATCTAGATGTACTTCAAATGGCTAAGGATTGATGTAAATATTTGAATAAGCTTGAAATGATCTTGGAAGGTTGTATGTAGAGAATAGGTAAGAGTTCTTAAGTGTACTTTCTTGTATTTTTTCTTCTTTCTTGTAAATGAGTGCCAACCCTTCTAAATGGACTTTGAATGGCCTTTTGTAGGGAAATTAATTATCATGGGTTAAATATATTTACATTAGATTGACAAGAAAAAGGATAAGGATCCAAAAGAATCTGACCATTAGGTTTAATTTTACACTTGGAAAATAACACCAAAATCAAGACACCCTAGGTTTCAGTGCTCCTGTCCAAGTTGGGTGATATTATCTAAAGGGAATGAGCCCTGGTGGATGGATCTAGGCTTGAAAGAGATACTTGGGTATGTAAGGGTTAAGTTCAAAAGGTTGTGGATGACTGGGAATTAGTGAAAGAATAGCCTAGAAGAGTTGTGTAAGCATATAGGAAGACTTATGGGTTGGGTGTCATTAGACATGCTTAAGTCATCCAATTTTTCATTTTATATTAGTAAAAAAACATAGAATCTATAAATATAATTTTACTAGTTGATTCAATTAAATGAGGTAATGTAGTTGAGTTTTAGTGACACTTAATATCCTAGGCATTACTAAAACTATCCCAATATGTAGCTCCCACATTTCATATTGGGGTTCAAGATTAGTTACATGAGTAGTGTGGTTGAGTTCAATGACTCTTAATGGTCTAAGAACTAATCCTTTTTCATTGGTGGTTAAGGAATTTATATTCTTAACTCATGGAATTTCCTTCATAAATAAAATTGGGTCATCATCACCACCAATTATCCAAATGCTTCAACAATGAAGCATCATCTCAAATGGAATGAAATAAGGTAATACAATTGACCTCATTATAGTTTTATTCCTTCTTTTCTCTTTAAGTTAAAAAATTTAAATAAATTTATGATTTAAAATTTTAGAAATAGATGTTGATTATTGCATATTCATTATAGGTTTCATGGATCAAGATGCATATTTGGAGCCTTATTCCAAAGACATGGTGTGTTATAAAAACTTAGATACATCTCTTTTGTTACATCTTGATTTTATTCTAGACTTATTATTTCTAATTATGTGGTTCATAAAGGGTTTACTTATGTTCTATGTAACAGGAATTGGTTATATGTTGATTATAGATAGTGTTTATTAATTTTAATCATGATTTTTGACTGATTAGTTAGTTGATTATATTATGTATGGTACATTTTAATCATGATTTAATAATATATTTTATTGCAATAGTTATTATGTTCTCTTACATAATTTGGTCTAATCACTGTTCATTTAGACTAAGGTGGATGTAGGATGGATTCCACCCTCCTAACTATGACTAAAGGAGGGTATCATTAGAGAGGATGGTGCAAATAGAGACATATCAAGAGAAATAAAATAGAAACATGAAACCCAAAACACACCATGTAGAGTAGGATTGTCTAAAAAATTCTAGTTTATTTATATTTCTACAGCATGTGGATGTGGTTAATTATTATGTTTGCATAATTTCTAACTTGGAAGTGTGTTTGAAGTTATTTGTATATTTGATCATACTCCATTGATTACATTTATGATCCATGTTATTTGGAAAAATGTAACAAATTCTTGTTGAGTTAACATGAAACATTTGCTTGGTTTACTTCATTAATTAGTAGTTATCACTACATGTGTTACAAAAGTCTCATATTGATATTACTATATTAAAAAGTTTTATCTGGCTATCTTAACATTTATTTCATTTTAGACTGATGATGTTTAATTTGGATTGAATAATAAAATTATGCTATATTTGTAAACATGTTAACTATAATACATATATTCATTCATTTTAAAAAGGAATTTTTAAGGTAATAAATAAGATTTTTATTTAACCTTGGCATTGTATAAGGTTATATTTAAAAGCATGGTCTTAGAAAATTTAACAAGGTTTACTATGTTCATTATGGTTTAAAAATTATAGCATGGATAAAAGTGTGGTTTAATGTTTCACTAAGGCATGTTTATTCATAGTCAAAAGATCTTTGAATCACACCACTCATGCATGATTGTATTTCAAAATTTAAATTATTTCCTTTCTATTTGCATGATAATGTGGGGTTGTGAAGTCAATGTTATCATTGGTAATTATAATGTTACTCCATTATTTGATTTGGAATATGTAAATAATTTAGGGTTCTTTTTGGAATATACTTTGAGACTCTTTGAGTCATTATGAAGAATTTGGACTATTTCTTCTACATGGATGGTAAATGATTGGTTTTTGGATGAGTTAACTAGATTATGGAGATTTTATGGGGAAATTTTGGAAAAAAAATTAGAAAACTAAATAGGTGTTAGATATTTTTTTAAAGCTAGGGATGGTGGAGAACACACAATGAGATAGACATAGCAGAAAGAGGAAGCTAGGCAGAGAAGAAAGATTATAAAATACAAAATTGTGTCTTGGTTGAAGACTATTTACAAAAATTCCATTAGTCCTCACTAGATGATTTTGGTATAGAGGCTACATGGAATGCTATTTATGACTGGTCAGTAATGAGAGTAGTATCAACAAGTGAAAATTTTGTATCCAAGAGTCATCTGGATGAAATGAAAAACCAAATTCAAACATGTAGAAGTAGTTGAGGCTAGTCACATATTGATATTGAATAAAGGAGACTAGACTTGAGGCTATATGGAGGAATGCTATTTTTTTTAGAAAAAACACTAAGGCACACAAAACACATAGTCATAAAGAAACCATAGAAAATATGGTAATGGTTGCTAATGACCAAGTTCTATGAAAAGATGACTCCATAAAAGACAAAAAAATCACACAAATAGATTGTGAAAAATAATTTTTATTTACAAATAATAAATATCATTATATCAAATAAAACTAACAATAAAAAACTAGACAATCAAATACCATAGTTGCTTTGATACCATATCAAAGTGGATGCCAAGATATCTGGAATAAGTGAATGTAGAAGTTTTTGATATGCACGATTTAAGCATGTACACAACACAATAGTTATAATAAAAGGAAATCACACACATGAGAATACTTCATAAACAAGATAAGATTAAAATTGATCTTCCATGGAATAATATTTCACCAAAAGATATGTGCATATAGGAGTGCATGAGTAGCTCCCCCAAGAAAGGTAGTAAAAGAGCCAATAACAGAATAGTAACTCCCATACCCAAAATATCTAGTGAAGGGAGTTACTTCAAATTCATTTGATCAAAATGTAACTCTAAGTAAACCTAAGCAAGCTTATCCACAAGATTAGGAAAAATCCAAGTGAGGCAAAAAATCCCATGATCAATAAATATGGGAAAAAATAAAACCCCTACTATAATAAAGATTATGAATTTTATTATAATTAATAAAATGTTTAAGATGAATTTAGATAAAGGATATCATATTATTTAAGAATGTTGTGGCATTTTGTATATTAATCTATATGTTGAATCTATTGATTTTTAGTGTTTAATATGTCTAGATATTTTTATCTTATTACTGACATTTAATAAATGAGTGAGTTAGACTTCACTGATTTAATTAGCATCACTAATATTCAAAATAAAGGTAATTTTATTGAAGTGTGTGTGTGTGTGTGAAATTTATTGATCCTAGTGATCTAAAAACTATATGAAAACTTTGGCCAAAGTAATGTTTATGGTTTGAGAATTATTATTTCACTAGTTTGATTTATTTTCATGCTTATGATATCATGTTAGAATGTGTTTCTTTATGGTATGTTGAATGTGATATTTATATTATATCACACAAGTTTTTAGTTGATTTTCTTATCTTTTTCACTATCACTATCTACCCATCCATGAAGGGAGGTGAATTCCCTTGTTGTGATATTGTGAGGGGAATTATCAGTTTATGGTTGGTGTTGAAAAACACCCAGATGATACTCCCCCTCCCCTTCCAATAGTCAATCAAAAGAGACTTCACTTAGATTATTTTTAGATATAAACAAGTTCATTGTGACTCATATGTTCTATAGAACATTATATTATTATAATTTGATTATTCAAATATGTATTATTGTATAGTTATATTTTCTGATGTAAATTATAAAATCGTATTAGTTGGCTATAAATTATTTTACTTCTTTAAATAATTAAGTATAAGTGGATTAATATTAATCATGGATATTTATTTCTCTATATATGTTATTCTTATGAAATTAGATTAACATGCTTAATCTAATCACTAGCTAAATGAATCAAATACTATTAAACCTTATGGTTGAACTTACAATTAATTTTAAATGATGCATTTAGTTAGAGATATTTATTTTTGTACTAATATATAATTAGAGTTTTAAAAAAAATACTTAACTCTAGTTAAACTTAACCTTAAGGGGGTATTAGATTTGAGCCTAAAACGCTTTGAATAATGAGTTGATTAATGTATTATTATTCTTATTTATTCATAAATAATAAATTTTCATCAAACTCCATATGGAAAGGGTACATCAAATCCTAATAATACAAACCCTCTAATTGACTTGAACTAGTTTGTCACTGAACAAGTTACAAAGTTTAATCAGATTCTTATAGCCATGAATGTGACAAGGGACCATATAACTACCCTTGAATAGGAAGTTCATGACCATGTTGAGGAGAATAATTAGATTGAACTTGAATAACATGTTGTTGAATAAAATGTTACACAAAATCCTAGGCAAGATCTCAAATTTCAAGAGCACTGTTACTACTGAGCTTACATGAGATATGAAGAAGCTTAATCCACCCAATTTCAATGGAACCATTCTAGGAGATGGAGTTGAAGTGTGGCTAACTAATATGGAAAAGTATTTTAAAATTTAGAATTACTTTGAGGTTAACAAAGTAGTTTGAGGATATTTCTAGTTGGCTAGTGAAACGACTACATGGTGGGTAAACAAGAAACTAGAGATTAATTTTGACTCCTCCACCACAATGTGGGAATAGTTTTTGAGCTTGTTCAGATCATGATGGTTAATCAAAATCTATTTCAATCAAAAGATGATATATTTTAAAAATATAAATTAGGGATACCTTTTAGTGATTGAGTACTAGGAGCAATTCACTAATATCCTAAATTATATTCCAAAGTATTACATAGAAGATAGGTTTCACATTAAGAAATTCAATATGGGATTAAAATCCCAAATTAGGTATGAGGTGGATGTAGATGACCATTTACTATGGATTAGGTCTTTGATAAATTAATTAAGTAGGAATATAAATTGAATTCACTTACTTAGGTTAGAGATAAATTAAATAAAAAACTTATAACTCCTAAAATGACTTTTTAAAAGAAGAATTAGAAGATGAGTGAAAACTCTAAAAACTAGTTCAAGAGTTAGAATTACATTTTAGTAGTGATTTAGGAAATGAGAAACTAGGTAATTTTTTCAAAGGTGGTTTTAGAGGGAATTAACAATCTAAAGGGAAAGGATGACTTGGTGGATGCTTCATCTATAAAGCTGATCATTATGCAATGGAATGCTCTTAGGGTAAAATATATGGTAAGAACAAGGGTTCCTCTCCATATTAGATATTTTTTAGTATAGGATTCATGCAACTATTGACAACCTTCATGTGAATTTTCATGATTCTCCTATTGAGTTGTCATGTACTTATTTTGGTCAAATATGAGATCAAACTAATAGACTTCACTATAGTAGTGGATCTATTATCATCTCCTTTGGGGTCTTTTTATGTGATCCTAGGAGTAAATTGGTTAGATTGACATAAAGCCAAGGTAGATCATATACTTAAAAAGGTCAAATGTCTAGATGATGTAGGCAATAAAACCCAAATTTAGGAAGCTAAGAGAGAGCTTAAGTTGTACTAAATTTATATAATTTAGTTAAAGAAATCCCATAGAAAATGGTTCAAGAAGTTTTTGTAAAAATACTAAGATTAAGGAATCAAATGAGCCTTCTATTGAAGATTATCCTTTTATCCAAGATTTTTGAGATGTTTTCCTAAATAATTATTGGGTTTACATCCTAAGAGTGAATTTGATTTCTAAATCAACATCATTCTAGTGTTTGAACCATATTCTAGATCACACTAAAGAATGATACAACCAATTTAGTGTAGTTAAAGGCTCAACTTCTAGATCTATTGTCTAAAGGGTTGATTTAACCAAGTGTGTCACCATGTGGTGCACTAGTGGTGTTCATTATGCATAAGTATGTAAATATTCTACTAGATATTGATTACACAATGTTGAATAAGACAATAGTAAAAAATTAGAATCCATTACCTCACATTGATGATCTTCTTGATCAAATACATGGACCATCAATTTTATCAAAGATTGATCTTCAAGTAGGATATCATCAATTGAGGATTCGTGAGGAAGACATTCCAAAATTAGCATTCAAAACTTGATATGGGAATTATGAGTTCATGGTTATTCCTTTTGGGTTAACAAATATGCCTTCAACATTTATAAATCTCATGAATAGTGTGTTCAGAGATTATCAAGATCAATTTTTATTAGTCTTTTTATACATTATCCTCATCTATTCAAAATTTGAAGAGGAACATATAGAGCATTTGATGCTATTTTTGTAGTGGTTTTGAAAGATTAAAGTTTTGGATGCTAAACAAGTGCACATTTTTTCAAAAAAATTATAATACCTTTGACACATTATATATGTAGAAGGAATTTTCATGGACCCTTGAAGATTAAATCCATTATAGAATGGCTACCACCTAAAAGCATCCATGAAGTTAGAATTTTTATATGTTTGGTAGGGTATTATAATAATTTTTTTCCAAACTTTTCTAAGCTTTTAAATCTGATTACTTCTCTTTAGCATAAAAATTAGAAGTTCATTTGTTCATTGAAGTGCAAAGAAGGATTTAAAGAGATAAAAAATAGACTCACCTCAGCACTAGTGTTGAGAGTTCTCAATATAAATGGTCAATTCTTGGTGATAACCAATGCTTCAAAAGATAGACTTGGAGGAGTTCTCATGCAAGAAGGTTATATTGTAGCTTGTGAGTCTAGAAAGTTGAAACTATATGAGGAAGATTATGCACCACATGATCTAGAATTATCTATAATTATTCATACCTTATAGGTTTAAAGGCATTATCTATTGGTAAAACCATTTTATCTTAAGAGTGATAACTTGAGACCCAATTATATTTTTGCCCAACCTAATCTGAGTGTATGTCAAAGTTGATTGTTATATATTTTTTATACTATGATTTTAACATCAACTACATTGAAGGCAAGGAAAATAGGGTTGTGGATGCCATTAGTTGTCAAAGGTATATAGAAGCTTTAGATACTATCAAGAGTAATTTTCATGAACAAGTGGTGAAATTATCTCCATGATATGAATTTTAAAAATAGGTTAAGCTAGCATTAGTTCAAAATTCTTAGGATCATAAGTTTGAGGGATTCAAATTTGAGGATGATGGTTTAATGAGGTATAAAAGATGGATTTATGTACCAGATAAGGAGAATTTGAAGAGTGTGGTACTCAAATAACTAAAAAATACTCCTTATTTAGGCCATTCAGGTGTGACTAAGCTCTTATTAGAGCTAAGACCTTTATATTTTTGGATAGGAATCAAGAAAGATGTAACTAAATTTATGTCTTGATGCCTATAATGTCAATGAGTTAAGGTTGAGCATGTGCACCCTATTGGGTTTTTATACCAACATTATAAAAAAAATTTAAAGTGGTAGGTCCTTAGTATGGACTTCATCCAAGGGTTACCAATGTCTTTGAATCGACATGAAATTATTTTGGTGGTTGTTGATAAAATCACCAAAGTAGGTCACTTCATTCTTGGTAACATTTTTCTGATGATGCACCTATGCTTGTAAAAATATTTTTAAAATAAGGTATAGGCTTCATAAATTTTTGAAAAATATTATTTTGGATAGAGATCCAAAAATGACTTCTAGAGTTTGGATGACTCTGAATTCAACTTTGGGTAATCAATTAAACTTTAGTACAATGTAATATTTAGAAATAGATAGACAAATAGAGAGAGTTAATTAGGTATTAAAATATATTTAGAGAATGTGTTACCTACATCAATAGTAAAAAATGTAAGAATATCTTCCATTGGTTGAGTTACATACAACAACTCATACCAATTAGTGCTAAAAATGGATCCATTTGAGGCATTGTATGGAAGAAGATATAAAACACCAATTAATTTAGAGAGGTTAGAACATAGGGTAGTATTTAGACTAGATATGTTTATTGAAATGGAAAAACATGTTAAATTAATAAGGTGAAGGTTGGTTGAATCCAATAATAGACAAAAGAGTTACCTTGATATAAAAATAACAAGGTAATTTTTAGTTGGATACAAAGATTTATACACGTAAAACCATATAAAAGCTCAATTAAATTTGGTAAATCAACTAAGTTATCTCCTAGATATGTGGAACCTTTTGAGGTCTTAGAAGTTTTAAATCTTATGGAATATAGGACTACTTTACCACCATCTTTATCACTCATGCATAATGTTTTCCATGTGTCCTACCATAAAAAGTATATTATTGATCCTTCTCATGTGTTGCATTGGAATGCTTTATAGGTTCTATATCTCAGGATGGTCATAGTAGAACTAGTTAGAATAATTAACACTCAAAACTTTAATTTTAATAACAAAAATGCCATAGTGTAAGGTCTAATGGGACCAATATTATAAAGATAATGTTACTTGTGAAGATTATGAAGAGTTTCATAGGTTGTTTCCTCATTTATCTACTTTGTAATTTTTTGAAATTATGATTTATTTTATAATTTTTTGTTGAAATAAGTGTCATTGAGATGATGACCAACTTTATGAGGAAGGATATTACATCCTAATTTTCCTTGACTTACTATTTTTTATTATGTGGTTAATAATGGGTTTACTTGATGTTCTATGTAACTAGATTATTTATATATTGATTATAGATAGTGTTTATTGATTTTAGCCATGATTGTTAACTGATTAGTTAGTTCATTCTATTCTATATGGTACATTTTAATCATGATTTAGAAGTATAATTTGTCACAATGGTTATTATTTTCTATTACATGATTTGGTCTAATCATTGTTCATTTGTATTGAAGTGGATGCATGATGGATTCCACCCTCTTGACTATGACCAAGGGTATCATTAAAGAGGGTGGTGTAGATGGAGACCTATAGGGAAAAAAAGAATAGAAACATGAAACGTATCACACACCATGTAGAGTATGATTTTCTAAAAATTGGTAGTTTATTTATATTGTTGTAACATGCGGAGGTGGTTTATTACTATGTTTGCATATTTTCTAATTCGGTAATGTGTTTGCATTTATTATTATATGTTGATCATACTCCATTGGATACATTTACAATCCATGTGATTTGAAAAAATGTATAAAATTCTTGGTGAGGTAAAATGTAAACATTTACTTATTTACATTTGTGATTCATTAATTACTAATTACCACTGCATGTGTTACAAAAGTCTCATATTGATACTACTATAATGCAAAGTTTGATTTGGTTGTCTTGACATTGATTTCATTATTGATTGGTGATGTTTAATTGGATTACATAACAAAATTATTCTAGATTTATAAATATGTTGACTATAAGACATATCTTCTTTCATTTCAAAAAGGAAATTTTTAGGTAATAAATAAGGCTTTTATTTAACCTTGGCATTGTATAAGGGTATATTTGAAAGCATGGTCTTAGAAAATTTAACAAGGTTTATTGTGTTTATTATGGTCTAAAAATTATATCATGGATAAAGGTGTTGTTTAATGTTTCATTTTGGCATGGTTATTTGAAGTTAAAAGATCTTTGAATCACACCACTCATGCATTGGTGTATTTTGACATTTCAATTATTACCTTTTTGTTTGCATGGTAATGTGGGATTGTGAAGTGAATGTTATCATTGGTTATTATAATGTTAATTCAATATTTGATTTTGAATATTTTTAGAGTTTAGGGTTCCTTAGGGAAGATACTTTGAGACTCTTCAGGTCATTAGGAAGCATTTGGACTATTTTTTCTACATAGATGGTAAATGATGGATTTTTGGATGAGTTAACTAGACTGTGGAGATTTTATGGGGAAATGAAGGTGGAAATTTATTAGAATCACAATAAATAAGAGGGAGTGTGGGTGAATCAATATTAAAAATCCTTTCCTTCAATTACACTTAAGCAATCATGAACCATTCAAACAAACATATAGATATAGAAAACATAAGTAACTATCCAAATAAGCATGAAACATAAGAACACATCACATATGTGGGAAAACCTCAATGGGAATAAATACCACTAATCTATGAAAATTTAATTTAGTAATATAATACAAAAACCAAATTTAATGAAGCACCAACTTCATATGGAGCACAAACCCCAACTATCCAAGCACCCACTTAACTAAGCTTTAGTAAGCACCTACTTGTAAGGAGGCACCAACCCCCTAGATGACTTAACACCAAATTGACAACCTAATTTATTTGATCATATTCAAAACACCTTTTTTATCAAAAAATATATGATGATCACCTTCTTTATCTATTGACACTCTTATCCTTCTCAAGCTTCCTTTTAGGCCTCTTCACTCAACTAGGTCTCTTCAAGACTAATCAGGTCATATAACCTTGATATTCATATGTATACACACTATAAAATATTACTATATATCCTATAAACTCCTATAATGATCTACAAGACCTACTTATACTCAACAATATGTTATTTCATTCGCATACATTCTTTTTTCTATATATCCCAATGGTCCTAAAATTACCTTATATATATACCATTCCTTGTTCATATACCACTTAGTTGGCCATACACCCTTAACCTCATAGGTAAACAATATAATAAGTCTTATTAAATTTAATAAATATGATTCAAATGACATTTAAGTGCCTTTTGGTCTATCATGACTTTATTAGACCTCATTTCACTCTTAGGTCTCATAGAGACCCAATTACAGTAGGTCTATCCTTTTAACACCAAATATTGATCTTCTTGGGTTAAAATGGATTTATCCAACACTTGAAGACCATTTAAATAATTATTCAATAAACTCTTGTGACTTCTTCCATGCTTTTTTATATCTTCATCCTTCGTTCATACCTTCAAACCTTCTTTAAGACAGATTGCCTTATTAGGTCTATGTACAATCAAAAACTATCTAATGAAGCTAAAACATACTCAATCCACTAAAATATGATAAAAAATGCATATAAAAATATATATATGACCTGAAGGTCATTACCAAATTCATTAGACACTTCCACTCAGGAAATAAGGACTCAAGAGCACCTCTACAACTTACTCATTTAGAACTACCAGTTTTCCTCAAAGACCAATCATTATGAATTTGAATTCCAACACCTATGTAGACAAATTAAAATAATCCTGATGCATGTATATGGTCTTATAACATATAAAAACCCTATTCAAATATAAATATCATATGGTCTAATGATAACTATTGGTCTTACAGACCAATTTGTTGACTCACTACACACATACCTCAATGAGTTAGACAAGCCATTTTGGCTTTATCATTTTCACCAGTATACCTAGATTTCAATATATTTACAAAGAATTAATAAAACATAATAGTCTCAAAAAACATCTTCATGCACTTGGTTTTAACATTCAATCATGATAACACTTTCCAATTCATCTTCTCATTGTTGCCTAGGTTTCTCACTATTTGCACCATTAGGCCTATTAATGACTAGCTAACCTAAATGACCAATTTATCATGTTTGAGGGATAATACCTATCCATAAACATTCATGGGCATGAGACATAATTATGTACCTTCTTCCTCCATCTATTTGCTTACTATGTCCAATGTAACTTTTGAATTATATAACTTACTAAAAAATAAGCCTATAACTCAACATTTTCTCTCTCCTCTCTCTAACCAATACCACCTAAAGGTACTTGGGAGAGTCAAATACAATATATAATATCTTAATTGATAAATTAAATCCATCTTAAGCAATTTTTATAAACATATTCTATATCAAATATTTATTAGGGTTTTAAAAGGGTTTAAACTTGTTTCTACTCTTAACGATCATTCATAAGCATAACCCCTCAATATAAAAACTAATGCCTATAATTTTGAGATAAGAAACATCCCCATATACCATTAAGTACTAATTTTCTGATGGAAATATTTGACAAGACAAAGAACACAAGAAAATCCTTCTTAGGCTGAGAACCCTTCCTTTTAAGCACTCAAGAGACCTCCAAAAAACTTTTCATGCCTTGTCATTTGCACTATGACCTCAAACTGCATGAATAAAATTGAAACAATATAAATCACCTATTAAAATTCTTAAATAATATCAAAAACCTCAAAATATGATCATGACCCCTTATTAGGCCACACACACTCTCTCTCTTTACTCTCTTGACCTTGACCTATAAACCATATTAGGCCTTAAAATTAACCTTCATGCCTCTTTCCATTAACTCTCCACCTCACTCACATACTTAAGAAACCTATATAATTCTTAAAAACTACCATACATACTTCAAATTCCTTGAAAATAGATCATGATACCTCATTATGCTAGGCAAGGTCTAGGAGTGGTCTAGGTGCAGACATGGTCTGAAGGTCCTACACCTGTAGGCTCACCCTAAGACTATTATGAGTGTTTAAATGCCTCAAATACATTATAAAATAACCTAATACAACCATAATTCATGTTTTCACTCATATCACCACGCCACCATACTCATACCTTCTCACAAGGTCTCTTCATACCATGATTAGGCTTAGGATACTTAAACACTTGATGCCTTGACATGTTCCTTCCATGTCATGATCTCTAAAAAAAATAAAACAAGAAGATATAATACATTACACCACAATAATATCACTACACCTTTCTCTTTCTAATGACAAAAAACTTCCATAGCCTCATATAGACCTAAAACCACATGATCAAGCATCATATGACTTGACATCTCTCTTTCATGCACTTGAACACTTTTGACACCTTGATCTATACCTTCATGAAACCATAAGGAATTATTTGACTTTAAATTATCTCTTCCCTTCAAATTATCTCTTGTCACATAGCTCACCTTAAAACTCTTCATGTTACATATTCATTCATGACAAATCTTATGACCACACTCTTGGAAACTTCAAACTAACCTAAAACATAAAATCAAGCTTGACATCAATCAAAAGAAAAGATAATACTCAACAATCACACCTTGGCATATCAATCACATACCTTAATGGCCACTCACCATGCACCTTCACTATATGCACCTTGACATGAATGACATCAACCTTGACATAAATGATAACAACATGCTAAAAATTCCCCCTTTATCATTGATGGAAAACACACTATAACCTAATCATTCCCATCTCCCCATTTTTTCCTTTCTCCCCATTTGACATTAATGACAAATTATATTACACAAACTACCATCTAAACGTTAGACCTTAAGAAACCATGCTTCTTATGACTTTTACCTTACTGTCTTGACACTTCACAACATAGAGGAATAAATCTCCCCTTGAGATGATGCTTATTCTCAAAGAAACTATATGACACCAAATTTCAAATAATGATAGTTATCTCAAAAATATACATCTACCTCTTGTATTAATTTCCCATAACTAGCTCTTTTCTCAAATAAATATGATCATACCTACAACATCTAGAAACACACCTTATTAAAAAAACTCAACACACATGATATGAAGTATTATAAGAACATGCTCCCCATTACTATATGAATATCTCCTTAAAATGAACTCAAATCAAAAGACAATTCTCATGTTCCTTTAAACATATTGATACAAATACCACTTTTCAACACAAATCAAGCTCAACTACCAACTGTTAGAAATAAGGAACAACTTTTTATTTACATCTCATATACCAACAACACTTCTAATTCTATCAACATTATTCAACATGTATTCATGGTAGCTACCAATATTCCACTAAATGATGAGTGTCTCCATGAATCCTAATGGATTCACCCCTTACCCTAGGGCACTAGAACAACACAAACTTAGAAGATTCCTAGATCTCCATGTTCTCGTAAGACTAGTGATCCTTTAGGAACATTTTAAGATTTATTAGCCTCTTTGGCTTGGCCTCTTCATCATCCATGTGGTTAAAAATTTGAGATGATAATGAGCACTATTTATACTCTTCAATATCTAGCCTATGATCTACCATAGCAAATAGTCCACTTTGGCTTGTAGACTAATCAGGACTAAGCTTGACTATGTTTGGATTCCACACCTTGGTTTGTCTTTTTTCTTGAACTCTAGGAAAATTAATCATCTTTTTCTATCTTTTTGATTCATGATGATAAAATATTGAAATATGACCAATGTTATGATAATTATAGTAAACATCATCACTCATATATATTGACTGACGTGGACTGTGACTCCTTCCATAGTCCCATGAGTACTCATTCTTGGAGGATATTATACACTCTCTTAATCTATGACCAAATTGATTACATGAGAGAAAAATAACAATTAAATTAATTTTCATACCTTATGTCATTAGACTCTCTAATATAATTTGTCTTCATATTATTTTTGAGGTTGATCTTCTTGTTCACATTAGCATTCTCCCTATTCTCCTTTTGATCTAGTTTGAAACCAAGGCCTACCATATAATTGGAAAAAATTTGACTACTCAAAATTTCATCTACATCATTGGTTCTCTTTTCAAAATTCTCATAAGTCTTCATCTTTCTAGTTTCTTGATCTAATTCCGAATTTAAGGACTCCATTTCTTATACATAACTAGTGCATTCTTCTTCTTTATATTTTATGCTAGTAGTACCTATATCCATTTGAGCTTCAATAT
This sequence comes from Torreya grandis, assembly GCA_037957365.1. Classification (NCBI taxonomy): domain Eukaryota; kingdom Viridiplantae; phylum Streptophyta; class Pinopsida; order Cupressales; family Taxaceae; genus Torreya; species Torreya grandis. Next base: position 698,743 of record JARHVA010005127.1, on the reverse strand, counting down.
GATTTATTATCTCATCATATTCCTTTGATGTGTTACTTAGTCTCTCCTTAAAAAGAAAAAATCTGATCTTTATAGTCCTTAACTAATGACTTCAATTTATGATTCTTCCTTCTTTGTAACTTTAACTCCTCTAAAGCACTCACCAATTCTACCTCAACGTTCACTTCAAAATTTTCTTCATCTTTTTCTTCATCATCCATACGTCATTTCCATTTTGAGAAACCATCATTGTCTATTTATATAGCCATAAATAAGGTTTCATTATTTTCATTATCATTTTTATCATCATCACTATCATATGTACTTGTGTCGCTTACATTAGATGAGTTGTTATCTTCTTTGGTATAGAAACTTCTCTTGTTATTGAATGATCCTTTATTGTCTTCATACTTCTTGAAATATTTCGTCATTTTTTCAGGATTATAGACCTTCGTATCATCACCATGATGTTCATCATGTTTTTCATCATGCTCAGTCTTATCCTTATCAAGACACTTAGATGTAAAGTGACCAACCATATCATAATTGAAACATTTAAAATGCAACTTACCCTTTTACTTACTATATCCAATCTTCAATTTCATAGAAAACATGGATATCAATTCATTATCATCAATATCTAAACATACCTCACCCTTGACCTTCTTAGATTTTGACTTCTTATTATATTTGAATGCTTTTTCCTTATTGGAAGGTCTTCCTTGATTTGTTCTCATCTCAGAGTCATTCAAGATGCCATGAATCCCATCCATCTAAAGTGTGTCTATATCTTGTTTTTTTCTACTACATACACTTTTGTATCAAATTTAGAAGCTATAGATATCAATACCTTTTGTAAAATTGTAAACTCTTTCACTTCTTCTCTAGTACCTCTGATGACATTGATCACTTCATCAACCCTTAATATGTAGGATGTAATGCTCTCATCTTCCTTCATACTTAGAATTTCAAATTACCTTATATGGGTCTATAATTTATCCATCTTCACCTTGGTTTATCCTTCATAGATAGTCTGAAAATTATCCTATATAACCTTTGTCGACTCATAGTTTATTGCCTTCAAAAACTCTACCTATGGTAGGCCACATATAATACCATTCATTGCCTTGGAATTGATCTCACTTTCCTTCTTTCTTGCTTTATCAGTTGATGGTGTAGGAGGTGGAGTATATCCATACAAAACTAACTACCATATGTCATGGCCCATTACCATTAGATATTTCCTCATTATGATGATAAAAAATTATTAATTATTCTCATTTATTAAGGGAGATTTACTGGTAGAGAAATATCCTTGAACTTGACTACTAGCCATCCTTGCTTCTAGGATCTCCTTTAGGTTATTAGGCCTAATTCAAAGGAATAGCTATAATACCAATTTTTTGAAGGAAAATTACAACTAGGGGGGTGGATAAATCAATATTCAAAAACCTTTCACTCAATTACACTTAAGTAATCATGAACCATTCAAACAAACATATGGATCTAGCAAGTATAGGTAATTATCCACATAAGCATGAAGACCAAGAACACATAACATATGTGGTAAAACTTGAAGGAGAAGAAAACCCAATGATGTATGTAAATTTAATATATTCATATAAGGTAAAAACAAAATTTAATGAAGCACCAACTTCACATGGAGCACCAACCCCAACTAGCCAAGTACCCAGTTGACTAGGCTTTAACAAGCACCTACTTGTAAGGAAACACCAACCCCCTAGATGAAATGGCACTAAATCATCCACCTGATTGATTTGATAAAATTTATAACACCTTTTTTCTCACAAAATATATTATTTTCAACTTATTCATCTCTTCACACTCTTATCCCTCTTAAACTATCTTTTAGGCTTCTTCACTTAACTAGGCTCTTCAAGATTGATTAGGCCATATAACTTTGATATTCATATGTAAACACACTATCAAATATTCATTAAAAATCCTATACACTCCTTTTATGGTATAAATTACCTCCTTATTTTCAATAATATAATATTTTATTTGTATACATTCTTTTTTTATATATCCAATAGGCCTAAAATTGCCTTGTATAGTTACCATCCCTTGTGCATATACTACTTTGTTAGCCACACACCCTTAAAATATTATGTCAGACATATAATAGGTATTAATAAATTTCATAAATAGTATTTAAATGACTTTTGAGTCCCTTTTGGTCTATCATGACTCAATTAGACCTCATTTCACTCTTAGGTCTCATGGAGACCTAATTGCATTAGGTCTATCCTCTTAACACCAAATATTAATATTTTTAGGTCCAAACATAATTATCTAACACTTTAAAAACATTTAAATAATTATTAAATAAACTCTTATGACATCCTCTATGATTTTTTATATATGCATCCTTCATTCATACCTTAAAACCTTCTTTAGGACAAATTTCCCTATTAGGCCTGTGTACAGTAAAACATTATCTAGCAATAATGAAGATAAACCATAATAAATACACTCAAATATGATTAAAAAAATTAATAAATTTAATATATATGACCTTAGTGTCATTAAAAAGTGCATTAGACACTTCCACTCAAGATAAGAGGATTTAAGAGCACCTCTACAACTTACTCATTTAGAACTGCCAATTTTCCTCATAGACCAATCACGATGACTTTGAATTACAACAACCATGTAGACACATTCCAAGATTCTTGATGCATGTATATGTTCCTCTAAAATCTCCATAACTCTTAAAATATAAACATAATATGGTCTAGTGACAACTATTGGTCTTACAGACCAATTTGTTGAGCTCACTACACACAGACCTCACTGAGTTAGACAAGCCATTTTGGATTCATCATTTTCACCACTATACCTAAATTATAAATTATATACCAATAATTAATAATACATAAAAATTTCAAACAAAATATCTATGCACTTGGTTTCAAAATTATATCATGATAACACATTTCAATTCATCTTCTCACTACTGCCTACGTTTCTCATTATTTGCACCATTAGGCCTATTATCGAATAGCTAGTTTAGATGGCATATTTAGTACATTTTATGGATATAAAATATATATAAACCTTAATTTTCATGATACATTAGTCTCTACCTTATTCCTTAATTTATTTGCTTAATATGTCTAATGCAAATTTAGACTTCTATAACTTCTTTAGAAATAAGCCTGTAACTCAACATTTTCTCTCTCCTCTCTCTAACCAATACCACTTGGAGGTACATGGGAGAGTCCATTATAATATATAATATATTACCTAATAAATTCAATCCATCCTAAGCACTTTTGAGAAACATATTCAACATTGAGTCTTTATTAGGGTTCTAAGAGGGTTTAAACATATTTCCATTTATAACCATCATTCCTAAAGCATAGCCCCTCAATCTAAAAAATAATACCTATAATTTTGATCTAAGACCCTTCCACATATACCATGAACTACTCAGGTTCCCATGTAAAGTTTTGATGATCTAATGAGCACAACAAAATTCATCTTGGGTTGAGAACCCTTGATTTTAAGCACTTGAGATACCTTTAAACAACTTTTCATTCCTTGTCCTTCATGTTATGACCTAAAAATACATGAATAAACTTGAATCAACATACCTCACATTTTAAAATTCTTACATAATCTCAAACACCTTTAAATCTAATCATTATCTCTTATTAGGCCATATTCTCTCTCTTTGCTCTCTAAACCTTGACCTACAAACCATATTAGGCCTTAAAACTAACATTCATGCCTCTTTCCATGAAATTTACACAAAACTCACATAATAAATAAACATATATCATTATTAAACACTTCCATACATATTTCACATGCCTTGATAACATATCATGTTACCTTATTGGGCTAGGTAGGGTTTAGGAGTGGTCTAGGTGTAAACTTGGTCTTAAGGTCCTAGCCCTGTATGCTCACCCTGAAACTCTTATGAGTTTTCCAATGCCTCACATATATGCTCAAAAAACCTCATAAAATCATTCATGAATATGTGCACTCATCTCACCAAGACACCATTCTCATACCTTCTCATAAGGTATCTTCATGCCATTACCAGGTTTAGGCTACTTAAGCACTTGATGCCTTGACATGTTCCTTTCATGTCATAATCTCAAAAAATTATCAACCAAGTAGATATAAGACATTACACCACACTCATATCATTTCACCATTCTCTTTTTGATGACAACAAACTTTCATAGCCTTATATAGACCTAAAACCATGAGACCAAGCATCATGTGACTTAACATCTTTCTTTCATGTACTTGAACACTTTTGACACCTTGACCTATGCCTTCATGAAACTATAAGTCATTAGTTTTATTAAAATTATATCTGGCCTTAAAATTCTCTCTTGTCACATGGATCACCCTAAAATTCTTCATGTCACATATTCATTCATGATAAATCTCATGACCACACTCTTGGCAACTTCAAACTGGGTTGAACCTTGACATCAACCAATATAAAACACAATGCTAAATAATCTCATCTTATCATATAAATAAAATACCTCAATTAACACTCACCATGAACCTTCACTAGATGCACCTTGACATCAATTACATCAACCTTAACATCAATGACATCAACCATGACATCAATGACAATAACATGCCTTCTTTTTGGAAAACTAGTTAAGAGGTGTTAGAGATAGAATAGAGCTAGGGAATGTGGAGAACACATGGTGATATATATAGAGTTGATATAGGAATATGGGTAGAGAGGAAATAATATAAAACAAGAATAAATTGTGGCTCAACTAGGAGACTAAGGTAGGGTATGTTTAAATTATTATTTTGTTTTTTATTATAATACTTGCCATGAATTCTATGAGCCCATAAATTATTTTGGATTATGAAATTTTTTTTTGAAGTTAAAAATAATATGCTCAACCCTATAGGTGTGTACTATGCATCTAGAGGGCCAACCATATATAAATACAAAACCCATTTTATTTTAGTTGGTTGTGTTTTTACTATAATTCAAACCTAGTTTAGTGGCAAGGGTTTCATGAGTTTTTAATATAATTTTAAATGTGTTGATCTAGGTATTACTTTTTTTCTTTTTTTGGGTTAAAACCCTATCTTAGGGTTGAACTTGTTAGTTTTTTTATCTCCTCATACTTTCTATATGTTTGAAATATTAATCATGGAGACAAGGACTATTAGTTTGTTTGCATAATATTGTGAGGGTTTCAACCTATGGTGGATTTTCATTGGGATTTTATATTAATATTGTTAAAGTATGCATGATTGTCTATATATCTAGTATTATTTATTTAACTTTTGAATTTTAACTGTGTCGAGCTTAGTAGTTTTAGTATCAAAAGAGGAAACTAAGTGGATTTTTGTTTTTTCGGTTGTTTGATAGTTCAAAGGAATAAATATGGGAATTATTTTAGTTCAAATTATTTATTATGAAATTATAGTATAAAAAGTGGTCATTCAAATGTGACCCTAGGGATGGGTCCAATCCATCCATAGGGCCAAACTCTAAGGACCCATTGAGACTCAAACTCATGTATGAAAATATTTTTCATTGGTAGTAAATGACTATGAATATATAATTTTCAAAGATAGAGTTTTTTTGTAATTTGGGTCAAACCATTGATTTAAATTTGTAAAAAATATAGATGTGTAAAACTTTTATATATGTATATGTCTAAATGACTATGTAAAATATAAGATTGTATTTAGTTAATCTATTAAGTGATTACTGAGATATAGAAATTTCATATGGAATTATTTGATGATTGAGGAAAGAGTTTTGAATTAATCATATATGTTATATATCGATCAAATAATGATCTCAAATTGATTAGTATAGTGTAGAGTTAAAAACTCTACATTTTTCATTTTTTGAGTTTTAGTTATGCACTCCAAGTTTTGTCCCTACGCGCTTTGGTTTGAGACAGTGAAGTTTTTTTAAAATCAGAGCGCGGGCTCAAATTTCTTTTCACCTAAATTTTGTCTAAGTGTCAAAATCATGCAGAAGCTACCAAGTGTCATCAGCCAAGGTACATTTCATAATTTATATAAGTTGGTCAGAATGTGCCACGTGTCCCATAGTAACTCAATAGAGTGCAACAAGTGTCGGCATCCACATCTCATGTTTCTTATACATTTCAAAAGCTTCTTTTCAATAAGATTTTCTTAGGATCAAGCAAAAGGTGCCAAGTGGCAACTGCAAAAAGTTTCAATATGCTTTTCTAAAAGCAATGGAAGATGGCACATATCCCTAGCTGAAGAAAGCGAAAGCCATCACGTGTCAACATCTGAAATACATTCACTTTGTTTCATTGATAAGTAAAGACTTTGGCAGGTCCTAAGTTTTGTTTTTGAGGAAAGCAAAAGCTACCAAGTGTCACCGTCCATGTAAATATGAAATGAAGCTTGAATGTTTCTATAGTATAGATAGAGTGATGCGGAGACCAATAAGTGTCACCTTCTATAGGATTCTCAAAAGATAGCTAAAAGTAGTAGAGACCACCACATATCCCTTGTTAAAGATGTGCAAAAAGTGCCACTTGCCCCTATTCCCTTTTTGAAGTTGCTCAGGTGAGAAGTGATGTGGGTCCCATTTTCTATAATTGTTAAAGTTTTGAAGAAGTGAACTGTGAAAGATGTCAAGGATAGAACACTCCTGAGTAATGACACAATAAAGAGTATAGGTTACATGGAAAGTGCCGTATGTCTTCTGTAAGTGTTGTGAAACATGCCAAGTGTCATTTTCTAGTGCCTCCTAAATAATAAGAAGGTTTTCAAGTAGAGTAAGGGAATTGGCCAAGTGTCCTCTCCCATTTGATAGTAGGAAGCATTCTATGTATCTATTTCGGCCAATGAACTTGTAGGGAGATAGAACATTTTAGATCTAAGAAATATCCTGTGTTAGACACTTCCAGTTCAGTTAGAGTTTAGTTAGGCCATTAGATTGGGAATGTGCAGGCAATCTAGAGCTAATCCAATGCTATAAATAGGGGTGCAAAGATCACCAGAAGAAAGATAAGAAGATAGAAAGAATTTCTACAAGAGATTATTGTCAAGATTTTTTAGACTTTTTTTAGCTGTGACCATGGATATTATTTGCCTTTGTTCTATTTTATTTAGTTAGAAATTTTGTATAATTGTGCATGTTTCTGTGCCTTTTATGTAACTAAAAACTAATGAGAATACTAAATTCTATGCCTTTGTTGATATTATCTATGTCACTACAAAAGTAGTCTAAGTTATGAGCCTCTATTTCTATTGTTTTCATCTTTTACATTAATCATGCCTTGTTTGCTCTTTAATGTAATCAAATCTTGCATATAACTTCACTATGCTTAGAATTAAGGGTCAAATTAAATTCAGGTGCATCACCATAGTTAGAGTTTCTTTCATTGCACTTGTGTTTCTATTTAATTCCTATCCCTTTCCCGATTATACACTTGATATAAAGAAGAGCCAACTTCTTTAAAATCTGGAAGTCATTTCAGGTTGCAAGTCCCACATTCCTAAAACTTCCCATTATTGGTGTTAAAAACAATGCAATTTTAATCATCAACAGTTTTTGGCATGCCTGGTGGGACAACAATATCTTGAAGTTTCTTTCAAAATTGTATGAACTAGAGAGCTACAAGGAGTTAGAGTTGTGGACTAGTAACAAGATCTCAATCTACTTTAAATCTAGGTATTCTTTTTCCACCATTGGTAACTAGTTCAAGACGAAGAGTCAATCAGTTTATACCAATACCAAGAGTAAATATGGGAGCTCCTATACCCCTAAGGAATTATGCAAGTTGGAACACTAGCAGTCCTTTGATCCTACCAATACCACCAGCCACTTGGGACCCTAATAAATGCCTTAAAAGCTCTACCCAAATTTAGTGGGCAAGATTTTAAAACACTTGAAGAACATCTGTAGGATGTGTCTGATGTCTATGTTATACATGTGGTCACACAATAAAATGTGGCTATAAGATTGTTAGCAACTTCTTTTAAAGGAAAAACTCTAGAATGGTACCGATCCTTGACTTGAAATACAATATCTACATGGGATCAACTTAGAGATCTTTTCTTTGAAAGATTTGAGGAAAAAGGTGATAAATCTTCTCTATTGCAATAATTGATTACTATAAAAAGGGCACCACAAGAAGTAATGACTGACTTCAATTCAAGATTTCAAAGGACTTGGGAAAGAATCCATGCTACAACAAGACCATTACTAGGTATGGCTATAGTGTTTTATCTTAAGTCTTTAAATTCAAATATATTAGTCATGATTTAGTCACTTGGAGGTCAGACTCTGCTAAAAGCTTATGACTGTGCAATGAGAGCTAAAAATAATTTAATAGATGCTGGAAAGTTGCCCCCAAGGCCTCCCATGCCCATGTTTCTAGAGATTACCTTACCATTGCCTCAAGAATCTCCTAATTCCATAGCCCCACCTGTGTCTATGTATAAATATCCTCAACCACCTGCTAAATAACTTGTCCCTACCCAGCCATCTGAGATGGATGATATTAAGAACATTATAAGGACATTTTCTAATGAGTTAATTAACATAAATATATAATAGAATCCTTACCCTAGACCCCAATATCAAGACTATCAAGGAAATAGATTTCCATCACAACCAAACCAATATCAGGGTCCTCAAAGGCAAAATAACCTCAGCAAGCAAACCGATTAGTTGTAGTCCCTACACCCTCACAGACTGTTCCCCCAATCCAAATAGGGAGATTATTCAAGGGAAAAATAATTATGTGAATGGCACCAATGCCTAGTGTTTCCCTTGTAATAATACTCATACACCTTGAGATTGTCCCATGGGTAATCTACAACAAAAGGTAGTAGAGCAAAGAAGAATGGATGGACAATTTGTAAGTACTTTAGATGCACAAACTTACCAGTCTCTTGGTATGAGAAATTCAGTCCTGATGGCTTAGATGCAAGGGATGTCTTTACAACAACAAGAATAAATAACCCTTGAACATGCTTTATTTTCATGGGTTGAAGATGAAGAATCAATATTCTTGAATGAAGCTTCTGCTTCCAAGAAACTAGTGGTGCAATCAGACTACTATACCAGATTAAAGAGAAGAATGATAAAGCAACCTGAAGTCACAAATAATGAAGTTATGGGACCTCCTCCATTTCAAAGTCTTCAAAACACAAATACTAGACAAGAAGTCCCTCAACCAGTACAAAACCAAGTAGTACCTAGACAAATTCAAGAAAAAACAAGGTACTCTTACTTTCCAAGAACCCAAACAATAGGACCAATGAATGTGGTAGATCAACTGAAGAGAACCCAAGCACATGTGTCAATATGGGACATATTATCTATTCTTGAGCAAAATACATTGTTAAAAGAAGCTCTACAAGGTCAAGTAGTGCTTAAACATACTAGCACTAAAGAAAGACTTGCTGATAAAGAAAATCTCAAAGACACAATTCATTTGTAGACAACAGCCTTTGTGAACAATGCAGCAAAAGTAAGTAAATCCAAACCAGAGCCCTTCTATTTAACTCTAATAGTTAGAAAGAAATTGTTGCATAATGTGATGATAGACTCAGGGGCTAGTACTATAGTAATGCCTAAGCAAATAGATGATGCTTTAAAAATAAAGTATGAGCCACTTACTAGAGGAGTCATGCAGCTGGATGGAAAATTAGTGCAAACAATAGGGAGAATTAAACAACTTCCATTACAATTATATATTTGCCCCAATATAATTGTTAGTCAAGATGTAGTAGTCATAGATATACCCCCTATATTTGGCCTAAGTTTATCCAAGTATTTCATAGCCAAAATAGGAGGATATATGTCACTTGATTGGTCTCACCTCATCCTAAAAACTAAATATGGTTCAAAGATGAAAATACTATCTGAGTCATTATCTAAGGATCACATCACCAATGAACCAACCTTAAAATTAGAAGCAGTTCATGCTATGCTAAATAAGGAAGAAAAGGTCTTTGTTGAAGAGTTGGGGGATTGGACTGTACATGACTAAGAAGAGGAAAATAACCATTTATTAGCTATGATGCATAGTGATCCATACGGAAATTATGACTCTACTGGTCTGGGAACTTATGTCATTTTTGATGAAGACCATGAAATCCCAATTTTTTTAAGGGAAGAAATGCCAACTACTCAAGAATCTGAAAAAGATTCAGAAATTTGGACCTTAAATTTTGATGGGGCTAGAAGTAAAAGTGGTGCTGGAGTAGGAATTTGTCTTGTTGCTTTAAATGGGGAATTTTTTTTGAGAGCTATCCGTTTGCAATTTTCTTGTACTAATAATGATGTTGAATATGAATCCTTAGTACATGGGCTCATTTTAGCCAAGAAAAAGGGAATAAAGAATTTAATAGTAAAAGGAGATTTGAAATTAGTGGTGAAGCAAATTAGAGAAAAGGCAATAGCCAAAAATGTAATGATGAGATCCTATAGACATAAAATTTGGGACTTAATAGAAGATTTTGAAGCTTTCAATATTGAAGTAGTTCTTAGAACCCAAATTTTTGAAGCTGATAAGATGGCACATATTGGCTCACAGTTTGATCCAGCAATAGGCCTATTAGTTAACAATGAGTTAGTAAAAGTTATAGTAAGGCCAACTATCCCAGATAATGATGAGAATTGGAGAGTATTTGAAAATGATTCTCAGGTACTCTCATTCTTGCAACAATCAGGGGAATTTGCTGATCAATTACAACTAAAAATAAAAGAAGCATATGGAGACCAAATTATATAATTAAAGAATAATAAGCTCCCAAAGGCTTGATCACTTTAGAAAACCTATTTGATCTAGAAGATGTAGGCCTATAGAAGAAAAGGTTCCAAGTAAATAAAGCAGATTATTCTAAAATAGAGGTGAGTGAAGGGAGAAAATAAAAAATTGGAAATTCTACAACTCAAGAGGAGAAAGAAAGACTAATTGACTTGTGCAAAAGATATGATAGAGTCATAGCCTAGAGCTATGAAGACCTTCATGGATATAATAGAGACATCGTTCATCACACAATAGAACTGACTAAAGGATCTAAGCTAGTCAGATAGAAGCAGAGGCCAGTAAATCTAAGGATTGAATCTCTAATGGTGGATAAGTTGCAAAAACTTTTAGATTCTAAAATAATTTTTTCAATCAAACACTCAACCTGGGTATCAAATTTAGTACCAGTCGGGAAAAATAATGGTGACATAAGAATATATGTAGATTTTAGAGACTTGAATAGAGCATCTCTAAAAGATCACTATCCCTTGCTCTCTATGGAACACATTCTATAGACTGTGGCTGGATCAGAGAGATTTTCCTTGCTAAATGGTTTCTTTAGGTACAATCAGATTTGGCTGGCTGATGAAGACCAATACAAGACTACTTTTACTACCAAATGGGGAACATTTGCATATGCTAAGATGCCATTTGGCCTGTCAAATGCTGGAGCCACTTTTCAAAGAGCTATGGATGTAGCATTTGGGGAACTTATAAATAAAATCATCCTAATTTATCTTGATGATCTTACTATTTTTTCCAAGAATGTTGTTGATCATTTTGATCATTTAGAATCTATTTTAAAGAAATGTCAAGAATTTGGAATATCCATGAATCCTAAGAAATGTATCTTTGTTGTACCTCAAGGCAAATTATTAGGACATATAGTATCTAAAGAAGGATTTTCTATAGATCTAGAGAGAGTTACAACCATAATGAACTTGCCCTTACTAGTAAATAAGAAAGCAATTCAATCTTTTTTAGGGAAGATTAATTTTTTTAGTTAGTTCATATCTGACTTTGTAGGCTTAGTAAGACCAGTGACACTCTTGTTAAAAAAAGACCTGGTTTTCAAGTAGACTATAGAAGGAAGGCAAGCCTTTGAGGAGGTCAAGAAAGCAATTTCAACAGCCCCAGTACTTAGAAACCCAGATTTTTCTAAGCTTTTTGTAATGTATGTCTATGGAGGAGAGCTTAGTATTGCTTCTGTTCTAACATAGAAAGATGATAGACAGGAGGGAGATCATCCAATAGCCTTTTTTCAAGGACTCTTAGGGAATATGAAACCAAATATAAATTTTTGGAGAAACAAGCATATGCCATGGTAAAAGCCCTCAATAAATTTAGGCATATAGTATCAGGAAGTAAGATTCTGATACTTATAGCTCACCCAAGTGTCAGAGAATACATTATGGAGGGTGAAATTACTAAAAAAAGAGCAAATTAGATAACAAAGATCCTTAAATATGATGTATACGTCAAACCCACTAAGTTAGTCAGAGGTAGGGGGTTGTGCCAATACATGACTCAAGAGCTTGAAAAGATGATACTTGAAGAAATAGATTCAGAAATAGAAAAGAAAATTGTATTGAGGATACAAGAGGTTGATCAGAACACCTGGGTCACAAACAAGATTCATTTTATGAAATATGGGATTTACCCAAGAAAACTCCTTCAAAACAAAAGGAGATACTATAGGATGCAAGGGGTCCATTTTGTTTTAATTGAACAAGTTCTTTTCAAAAGAAATTCTGATGGAAAACTTTTAAGGTGCATAGAGAAAGATGAGGTTAAGAAAATACTGCATGAAATGCATCATGGAGTCTTAGGTGGACATTTTTTTGAAAAGACCATAGCTATAAAGATATGTGATGTAGGTTATTTTTGGCCTACTTTATTTACAGACTATTATCAATTGGTTAAAAAATGTCAATCTTGTCAATATTATGTGGGGATGAGAAGGAATGCAACAATGCCTCTTAGTCCTATAATTGTTGATGAACCTTTTGCTCAATGGGATCTTGACTTCATTAGAATGATAAATCTAGTGTCTAGTATGGGTCACAAATGGATTATAACTACCACAAATTGTTTCACTAGATGGATTGAGGCAGTGCCACTTAAAGAAGCAACAAAAAATGTGATCCTAGACTTTCTAGGGAGTATCACTACTCAATTTGGGGCTCCTCACACCATAATTTTAGATAATGCTAAAGCATTTTTAGGGTCTAAAGTATCTAAATTTTCACTAAAGCATGGAATATATCTAAAAACTTCCTCTAATTATTACCCTCAGGGTAATGGTTTGGTAGAATCAACTAACAAGAATCTGATTAGACTCAGCAAGAGAATAGGGGTTGATCATCACAAAGAGTGGCATAAAGTGTTGAATATAGCATTGTGAGCTGATAGAATTACACCTAAGTAGGTGAAGAAAATGTCCCCATATGAATCAATCTATGGCAAGCCTATTTTAATACCTCTAAGCTTGGAAATTCCTACTCTCCAACTGATAAAATAGATTGAAATTGAGAAAAATGGCCCCATGCAGGTTAGACTTGCTAAACTTTTAGAAGTTCAAGAAAAGAGGGATGCGACACATAATTCATTAATAAAGCATCAAAAAATAATTAAAGACTGATTTGATAAAAGGACTTCAAATCCTCATTTCAAAGTAGGTTCAATTGTTTTGAAATGGGATGCAAGAGCTACCAAGCCAGGTTAACACACTAAATTTGAAGCATTGTGGACTGGCCCTTATAAAATTCATGCATGTAAACTGAAATTTTTTTTTGAGCTAGAGATAATGGAAGGTGAACCTGAAGAGATTCCTATGAATGGGATCTACTTGAAACATTTTAGTTAAGTTGTGTCTTTATGTATTATAGTTAGATAGTTTCCCTTTCCTTATTGCTTTGTTTTTCCATTTTGTCTTTCCCGCTCTTTCTTTTAAATAAGTGTTCTTTGAACATGTAGCCACAGCTCAGAGCCTTTTTTCAAAATTTTCAAAATTCTTGACACATTAAATATCTCCCAAATCCTTAAATTCCCCAAGGTACCTTGCGAAGCCACTTGCATGATGTGTCTAACTCGCTATCCCATGAAGATTTAGTAATATTTGCTAATGATTATCCAATTTTAATGCCATTTTGAGACTTGATGGGTCAATAAATACCTAATAACAAGATTTAAAGCTTTCAATGTCTCAAAAATTCCTACGTCTACTAGAAAACCCTTACTACTTGCATTTTTAGCTCATAGCAAACCTGTTTAAGTGAAAGTGCCTTCCCTATTGCAAAAGCTTCATACCTGTTACCATAGTTCAATATTTTCAAGAATAGATATAGATATGGAGGGATCATAGTCTTCGCAACAAGGGTCTAGGATTTATGAATCCATTGACAAGTTTCTTACAAAAAAATCATATGCTTTAGCCCCTGCACAACCATTAAAGACCTATCCACAGACTAGAGTCCCTGAAGTTGGTCATGCAAATGACCCAACAAAGGTGAAAGATTATGTAGATGGAATCCTGGACCCAATTCTTCAAATAACTAGTAGAAAAACTCTCAAATAAGGGGCACATCAAAGATTTCTTTAGAGGGCCAAGGTTGGACAATACGAGACATTTGCAATGAGGATATGGACTTCTCAACTGGCACAATTCATTATCCCAGGTGTGCATCCATGCCCTAACTTGGTTGAAATATGTGCTAGATTATTTCATGTGCCTTCAAATACCATATAATAGGGTCCATTCATAGTGCAAATTACACCAAAGGTTATTAGAGACATGTTGGCCCTATACCATGACAAGATAGCCATATTTCCCATCATTGCCAAGATGTAGAAAATGTGGACAAATGTCAATACTCAATTGAGGTTTCTAAAATGAGAATTGTAATTAGGTGATGATGATACCACTATGCTGACACTACCTACAACAAGAGCACAATTTACACAAGCTAGTCAAGATGCACTTTCAATGATGGCTTTCATTTTCAGAATGAAAGATGATATAACTATCTATGAAGAACAAATGGCCATCCTCTTCAAATTGAAAAGTGTTGAAAAGACTCAGAAGTATTGGCTTGATTTATCTAAGTAGATTGCATATTCAATGGTTGAACAACTCACACAGTTTAGATCTAAAGGGGTTTTCAGGTATTCCTCTTATCAATTTCACCTTATGTTGTATCAAAACTTTGGCATCTTTTCCCAACACATGCATCTAAACATGTATGACCCAAGCTTCAGTCTACATAGGACCACTCCTGTGTCTACATAGACACATATCTTGTCCAAAACCAGTGTCCCATACAAATTATGGGAACTTTTTGTTTCCCTTGCTTTTTGTCATCTGAGCCTAGAACTGGTTGTAAATAGACTATTTCCAAGCGTCTCAAGCCTTATGACCAATTACACTATTCCTTGTGATTACTTTTTTGGATCCCATCATACTATTATTAGAGTCCATGGTTTTAGTGGGGAACCAGTGTTTCTACCTAAGATTTTGACCCTCAGGTTAGCATTCTTAGAGGTCACCATGTAGGTGTCTATGGTAGATAATGAATATGGCTCTAGGAAGAAAAAGAGGAAAATGTATGATGTTCCATGGGTAATAAATGACATGGCCCTAAAGGTCAGAGATGTTGAGATCATGTTTCTAAAAGTGCTAGCCTTCTTGGGTTTCTTTCTAATTGAAGATAAATGTGTATATGACCCAAATGGTTTCATAACTTCATGGATTAGGACTAATAGGGTTGCTACCAGAATTGCACATGAGAGCCATCCCTTTTGGGTAAATAGGAAAAATCCTAGGGAAGATATTCTTGAGTTTTATGTTGAATTGATGGATTTACCCCATCAACAAGATAGACCATGGGAAAATTTTTATGTCAAGAAAAGGTATTTTGACCTTAAAATCAAAATGACTTCTAGTTTAAGAAGATCATTAAAGAATGAAGACTGGAACGTTGAGAAAATAGAAGCCTATTGGAAATATAGGCAAGAGATTTGTGAGACAACTCACTCTTTTGGAAATGTGGATTTAGATGAGAAATGGGAGGAACTTAGGGATGAATGTCATTTGTCTCCTATGTCTAGCCCTGATACAAGCAATTTATAGACACAGAGTGGAGAGCTAGAAGCCAAAAAAGAATCCAGTCAAACATCACAGGCCCCAGTGCAAACTTTAACGACAATTCCTATAACTATTTGGCCCCAATCTCTCAGTACCATTTAAAAACAAAATAGTGTGGTATCTTCACCACCAAAATCTTCTCCATCAACATCAGTCCTTTAGGTTCCTAGTTCTACACAAACACCACTAGTAGCAGTGGTGAATGTTGAAGAGAAGGGAGCACAGCCAAAAGAAGAAACACCAAGGAAACATAAGAGGCTAAGGTTCCAACTTGATTCAGAGGAGAGGGAAGAACCCTCACAACACCAATCATAGAGTACTTTGGTTGCTCCTCAGGTAAGTATTATTTCTCCTCCTCAATCTCTCTCTTCTCCTATAGGGGTGATGATTCCATCAGGCCAAATAATGTTCCCCACCACCTCTGATGTGGCTATTTCTCATTTTACCCCATCTATCCATACTCAGTCTATATCATTACCTCAATTTTCCCCCTTTATCCAAAATAAAGTACCTCCTCAAATTTCCCCTAGCCAACATTTGGCTATTCCATATGGCTTACCACAAGGTTATCCTTTTGTGGGTGGGCACATTTCCTCTCCTTCTACCTTCCAAACTCAAGCAGATACTGCTAAGAAGGCTAGAGAAGCTAGGATGGAGAAAAAGAGGATGAAAGATAATAAAGCCTTGGCTACACCACATCCGAGGTCACAATTTGACCCAATCCAACAGTAACTTATGGTGTCCCATTTGTCACTAAATATAGTCAAGCCAAATGAATAGATACAGCTTGAAGATTACACAATGAATGCAGTGGCTATAGACATGTCCCTTTTTGGACTATAAGAAAGGGTTGAGCTACTAAATGTATCCACTTCTATATTAGCTAAGGATTATTTGAAAATATATAAGAAGTTACAGAAGATGGAGGCTGACCTAGCCCAAGAGAAGGCAAACTGTAGTAGTTTGAGTATAGAGATCAAAACTAAGAATCTTGAAATAGAGAGTCTTAATAAATAGTTGCAAGATACTATTTCTCTTCAGACTCATTAGGCTATTCAGGCCCAAATGATTCTTTGAAAGTAGGGCTAATGTAGGTGAAATATGTAGTGACCACCTTAAGGTGAGAAAAGGCAACATTTTAAGAAAAATGTGAGGAAAGCCTACTACAGGTTACTCAACTTCAACAGAAGCTACTGAATGAGCAAAACAATACCACTATTATACAGGCCCAAATTCAAGTAGAGTGACAAATGATAGAACAATTGAAACTTGAGTTGGCTAATAGGCCAAATAATACAAGGGTTTTGAATCTAGTTAAGGAGCTTTATGAATCAATATGGAAAAGAATCTCTACAGAGATTACTCAGCTCAGACCCTCTTTAACCTTTTTACTAAATGCATAGAAATTGTGTGAAAAGGTGGAGACTTCAGTTGAAGACACTCTATCTACTATTTTTGGGAGAGTGTTTGACTCTCAAATGCTACTACAAAAGCTATATGATGCAACTAATGGAATGTTGTCAGCAATAGGGATTAGTGATAAAATGATCACTACTAAAAGAGTGAATGAAGTTCTCAATTGTAATTCTTTAGCAGTTAAATGTGAAGAGCTTCTAGATGTGGTGAAGGAAGGAATCAAAGACATGAAACAACACATTGAATATTTGGTACAATTGGGTCTTCCTTCCCCTTTTCCTGATAGCAATACAGTGTTGATGATTGATGAGATTAAACCTTTATTATTAGCTAGGCAAAATGATCAGGTAGTTTTTCAGGGTTTAAGGGGTGATTCATTAGTGCATGAATTAGAAGCTATTTTGATTCCCTTTTCCCAGATTGAATTTAAATTGAAGGCTATAGTTCATATTTTGTAGAATTTTTCACACAAGGATATCATAAACCTTGATTTAACCTTCAACAAATTGTAAAATAAGCAGGGATTATCTAATGATGAGTGGTCTACTTATCAGACATCTTTACTAAAGTTATGATTTTTGTCACATTTATTAATGTGAGAGATTATGGATTTTTCTTTTTGAGTAGGCTCAAGTTCATCACCAAGAACTGTAGAGTAAAAAACTCTACATTTTTCATTTTTTGAGTTTCAGTTATGCACTCCAAGTTTTGTCCCTGCACGCTTTGGTTTGAGACAGTGAAGTTTTTTTTGAATCAAAGCATGGGCTCGAATTTATTTTCACCTAAATTTTGTCTAAGTGTCAAAATCATGTAGAAGCTACCAAGTGTCATCAACTGAGGCACATTTCATAATTTCTATAAGTTGGTCAGAATGTGCCACGTGTCCCATATTAACTCAACAGAGTGCAACAAGTGTTGGCATCCATGTCTCATGTTTCTTATACATTTTGAAATCTTCTTTTCAATAAGCTTTTCTCAAGATCAAGCAGAAGGTGCCAAGTGGAAACTAAGGAAAGAATCAATATGATTTTATAAAAGCAATGGAAGATGCCATGTATCCCTAGCTAAACAAAGTGGAAGCCGTCACGTGTTAAAATCTAAAATATCTTCACTTTGTTTCATTGATAAGTAAAGACTGTGGTGGGTCTCGGGTTTTGTTTATGAGGCAAGTGGAAGCTACCAAGTGTCATCATCTATGTAAATATGAAATGAGTCCTGAATGTTTCTATAGTATAGACAGAGTGATGTAGAGACCAACAAGTGTCACCTTCTACAGGATTCTCAAAAGATATCTAAAAGTAGTAGAGACCGCCACATATCCCTTGTTAAAGATGCACAAAAAGTACCACCTATCCCTGTTCCCTTTTTGAAGTTTCTCGGGTGAGAAGTGTTGTTGGTCCCATTTTCTATAAGTTGTTAAAGTTTTAAAGAAGTGGACTATAATAGATGTCAAGGATGGAACACTCTTGAGCAAAGACACGGTAAAGAGTATAGGTTATGCAGAAAGTGATGTGTGTCTTCTATAAGTGCTATGGAACATGCCAAGTGTCATTTTCTAGTGCCTCCTAAATAATAAGAAGGTTTTCAAGTTAGGTAAGGGAATCAACCAAGTGTCCTCTCCCATTTGATAGTAGGATGTGTCTTGTGTATCTATTTTGGCCAATGAAGTTGCAAGGAGATAAAACATTTCAGATCCAAGAAATACCCTATGTTAGACACTTCCAATTTAGTTAGGCCATTGGATTGGGAATGTGTAGGCAATCTAGAGTTAATCTAATGCTATAAATAGGGGTGTAGAGATCACTAGAAGAAAGATCAGAAGATAGAAAGAATTTTTTGCAAGAGATTATTGTTAAGAGTTTTTAGACTTTTTTTAGATATGACCAAGGATATCATTTGCCTTTGTTCTATTTTATTAAGTTAGAAAGTTTGTATAATTGTGCATGTTTTTATGCCTTTTATGTAACTGAAAATTAATCAAGATATTGAATTATGTGCCTTTGTTGATATTCTCTATGTCACTACAAAAGTAGTCTAAGCTGTGAGCCTCTATTTCTATTATTTTCATCTTTTACATTAATCATGCCTTGTTTGCTCTTTAATGTAATTGAATCTTGCATATAGATTCACTGTGCTTAGAATTAAGGGTCAAATTAAATTTAGGCACATCGCCATAGTTAGAGTTTCTTTTGTTGCACTTGTGTTTTTATTCAATTCCTATCCCTTTCCCCATTATACACTTGATATAAAAAAGAGCCAGCTTCTTTAAAATCTGGAGGTCATTTCAGGTTGCAAGTCCCACATTCTTGAAAATTCCCATTGTTGTTAGAAATAGCACAATTTTAATCATCAACATATATTATGTTGAAGTACTCTATACATGATTAGAAATTTTATTCCTTTGTTATAGACTGTGTGTGTGAATGAAAGGTTGGAATGTGTGTGTGGTTATGTGTCTGACCAAGTAGTTCCATTGCCTTTGTTTACTTATGATGGGATAGTGTTTCCATTAAGCTAAAGGACTGGTGATTGATAGATGTGCCTATAGATTATAACTAGTTCATAGATATGTCGATATAAGTATTTTATACTAAGGTTAAATGTGTATTCTAATGAAATTATTCTGTTATTGTAAGAATTAAACATTATAATGTTTGGGACTGTATGTAATATATATATATAATTATAGGTATATATATATACACACACACACATATATATACATATATACATATATATACATATATACATATATATATATATATATATACATATATATACATATATATACATACATATATATACATATATATACATAGATATATATACATACATATATATATATATAGATATATATACATATATATACATATATATACATACATATATATACATATATATATATATATATACATACATACATATATATATATATATAGATACATACATATATATATATATATATATATATATATATATATATATACTTATATGAAGTAGTGTGTGTGTGTGTGTGTGTTTGTAAATACATAAATACACACACACACACACACACACACACACACACACACACACACACACACACACACACACACACACACACACACACACACACACACACACACACACACACACACACACACACACACACACACACACACACACACACACACACACCCATCAATATAGTTGACCTTTGAAAAAATTTATACTTATATTTCATAAAATTTTATGAAAATGAATGTATATTATTACATGATTGGACTTAAAACAAATTTAAAGGAAATTAAATTTAGTTTTAAGATATTTCAATTAATTGTTAAGTGACATATGAAACTTTTTGTGTAAGTGGAAGGCTTATGGTTGGTTAAATAATTGATTAAAACCAAGAGAGTATATGGTGTAGTTTATAAAACAAAAGAAAATTATTAGAGGACTTTTTAGTAAAGAGAGTGAATATAATAAACTTACATAACATGATTTTTTATTGCTATTGAAGTAGGATGGGGCATGTTTGTTTACAATCTATTGCTATGACTATTATGAAATCTATTATAATTACAAAAATTTTAAAATGAATTTATATAAAGGATCTCAAGTTATTTAAATTTTTTATGGCATTTTTTATATTAATCTATATATTTTTTATTGTTGGTAAATGGTTTTGAAGGGGACCATACCCAATACAAAAAGGCTCAAAAGCCAAATAAAACAAGGAAACCCATAACTAAAAAAGGCTCAAAATATAGATAATACATGAGTATATTAATGGTTTTTTTATGAGTGGGGTCCACCCCCAACTAAAAAAAAGGACTAAAATTAGATTAAACAAGAGAGGGAAATAGTAGGGAGCATCTTGCTAGATAACAACACCAAAACAACATATAAAAAATAACTTCACATCATCAAATCAGTACCAAAGCAACAACAAGTCAATAAAATAAAGAACTTAGAAAGTAAGAAAATGAAGCTTCACTGGAGGAACTTGTTAAATCTATTATTGAGTCCCTCCAAAGTAGTAAATAGATTGAGAGTAGTATTTTAAGATGGATCTATCATATCAATGTTGGTTAGATCATGAGTCTTCTCTATGCCACCCTTCCACAAGCCCAAATGCAAGTTGCTAAGGGTGAAAACTTGAGTAAATTAAAACTTAAGGAGATCTATAATGGCCCTATATATGGCCATATGATCAGTTTTCTTACCCCTAATATGATCAATAGTGCCCTCTAAATATTTCATTCTTTTGAAAATATCTTTCATCCTAGTCTCATAATGGGAAGAGTTATCCACCTTCTTCTTGTCCTCATTAATAATCTTGTTGAGCTATGTGACCTCCTTCTTGAGATCACTGATCATTTATTCAAGCTTCATAACTTGAGCTTTGAGAGCCCTAATTCCTTAATAATGTGTTGGGAGGGACCAGAATCCATAGCATCCTATCCTATGTCAAGGAAACTCTCTGCAATGGCAATTTACTTACTCTTGTGAAATCTAGGAGCCAAACCCTTGCCTTTATCACTACTTCTAAGCACCCTCTTGGGAGGAGGAGGAGGTGAGGAATAAAAACTAGAATTCTTAGTCTTAATCCTTTTATGATTAATAGGTTAAGATAGGGGAGGGGGAGGACTATTGTAAACTAGAATGTTAGTAAAGATTAAGATGCAGTGCTAATGCAAAAGAAAAATAACCCCTTCATGAAGAGGCAAGGCACACTTGTGTGCCTAAAATATTTGAATAGAAGCTTCCAAGGATTAAAAGATATATTATGGGATACTAACCCTTAGCCCTTGCTAGAAATGGTTCAAAAGGATAAGATAATTAAGTGGGAAAGTGTTATACCTACCCTCTAAAATCACATACCTAACCAACATACAATCTACCTCATCCAAAGGAGTAGGGAGAGAGGAACACACAATACTAGATTTGATAAAATTCAAGGCATTAACTAAGGAACACTCCAAAATCATTTTGTCCTCCACAAAATTTTCAAATTTGTTTCTAAAGAACTTCAAACCATGAGACCAGTGATAGAGAAATTCTTACCTCTATAGAAAATAACCCTATTCTTCTAATTATTGGCAACAGTGATAGAGATGTGGTTGTCATGTCCTTTGATCTTTTGAATGAAACTTGTGAAGCCTCACATAGTTAATGTCCTCCAAATATCTCCATTTACATTCTAATCCAAGTCACACATTAGCTCAACATAGCATGGAGATCCACCCATGGCATTAGAATTAGATTCTCGACGTAAAGGCACATAAAAAACAATGAATAAACCATTCCCACACCACCTTTGCACAAATTGATACCTAAGAAAATGATAATGCAAATAAGACCTATGTAGGATACCAATGAACTAATCCTAAATAAGTTAGGTGAAATTCAAATAGTGATTATCCTTCACATGAGTGTTCAAATCACCCATACCACAGCTAAGCATAACTTGTTTCCCCTTCATTAATAATGATATCCTTAGTATTTTGTGGGATTTGGTCATAATCAAACCAAAATTAAAGTTTTTTATTAATCAACCTTATATTAGAAAAAACATATTCCACATGGTTACCTTCTCTATAGGTGTGACATATCTTATAATTTGAAAAGCCCCCACATATGCTAATAGCCTCTAGGATGAAGTCTCTGATAGTCCAACTAGCTGGATGAATACCATTGAGGTGATTTATATTCAAATAATCACTTTTAATGATAATATTTGTAATATGGAAATCTCTTTCTAACCTAATCCCCCAAAGAACAATAAGCACCTCAACATAATGGTTGGATTGTATGTCCATAGGTCTGTCATAGGTAATAATAAGATTGCCTAAGTGATCCCTGATGATCCCACCTCCTCCTGTAGCTTCAGGATTGCCTCTAGAGGTGCCATCAAAGTTTAGATTGTACTAGTTTATTAGAGGGATCCATTTCATAATAGATCTGTCAATAGTAGGAGTTTTGATCTAAATATCACCAATAATGATATTCTAATTAGAAAGTAGTTTATCCTCATATTTAGGGAAATTTTGGTTTTTGGGAGGTTTAAAATTAAGTACATTCTCTTTTTAATCAATAGATATGTCTTAAATTATTTTTTTTAGGAATTATTTTAATCTCTAAAAATGACTGCATTCCTAGCTTTCCAAATCCTCTAGAGGGTGTGGTAGAAGATAAGTTTCTAAAAACATATGAGCATGTTATGTCTAAATAGAGTCTACCATTTCTCCCAGGCCTACAAAATATCTCTAGGGAGGTCCAAGAAACCTCAAATATAGAAAATATAAGACCCCATAACCTTTTAGCATAATAATAATGTAAGAATAGGTGATGAATGTCTTTAGCTTCTTTCCTACATAAGCAACACATGTTAGGCATAATAAAACCAATTTTGATAAGGTTATCATTGGTGAGAATCCTTTTATTGATCACCATCCACAAAAATTGATTAATCTTGGGAGTGATCTCCTCAAACCATATCCTACTCTAGTCAAAATTAGTGCATATCTCCTCAAAAAGCAATTGATAACCAAACTTAACAATATAAGAACCATCAAAGGAGTTGACCCAAACAAAATCATCGTTAGTACTTAACTAGATAATTTGAATGTTATTAAGAATCTCTTGGAGTGAGGTCACCATATCTTTCAAATCAAGAATGTTATAGGAGATAATATGAGTGAGGTCCTTCCATTGAAACTTATCATTTTTGTAGTAAATGTAATCACTAACTCTATCACCAATATGGGAAGAAAGACAAATTTCTAGCTGATTACAAGAGTTGTTCTACTATTTTTTTAAAAAATTAGCCCATCTATCTTTTTATAACAAAATATCCTTACCATCACCAAGTTTCCATTTAGAACCTTTCTCAATGCAACCCCTAATTTTGATGAGGTTTTTTTAATTGAAAATAGAGCCATTCAAAAGATGTTCCTCAATAAGAAAGTTTTGAGAACATTGCTGACCTAGATACTTGGCTCTCATAATATGAGTCTAGGGATGATAATATTTAGATATATTTCTACTATTACTAATATTAAATAAATGAGTGAGATGGACTTCATTTATTTAATTAGTGTCAATAATATTCAAAAGAAAGGTAATCTAATTAAGGAGTGTTTGTGAAATTCACATTAATCTTAGTGATATGAAAAAAATATGAAAACTTTGATCAAAGTAATATTTATAGTTTGTGCATTATCATTTCACTAGTTTGATTTTGTTTTAATGTTTAGCATGATATCATGTTAGAATGTATTTCTTTATGGTATGTTGCATGTGATAGTTATCTTATAGCACATAGATTTCTAATTGGCTTTCTCACTTTCCACACTATGGGGATCATTGGTCTATGGTTGGTGTGGAAAGGTGCTTGGATGATACTCCCCCTCACCTTCCAGTAGTCAACCGATAAAGACTTCACTCATATTATTTTTGGATATAAATGAGTTCATTATGACTCATGTTTAGTGTAACATTATGTTATTTTAATATGATTATTCATATATGTATTATTGTATAGTTGTACTTTATTATGAAAATTATAAAATTATAGTAGTTGGTTTTAACCTATTGTACTTAATGAAATAATTAAGTAGTAGTGGTTGAATATTTATCATGGATATTTATTACTCTTTGTATGTTGTTTTTATGATATCAACATGCTTAATATGATCACTAGCTAAATGAATCAGATAATAAACCTTATAGTTGAACTTACAGTTAATTTTAAATGATGCATTTAGTTAGAGATATTTATTTTTGTATTAATATCTTATTAAACTTATTTTTTTTACCTAAATCTAGTTAACCATGAGGGATTTTTACAACTTTATCCTTTTGCTCTAATATTTTATTTCATTTTAATACTAGAATAAAAAGGGGAATTTATTAAAACTAAAATATAGTATTATATATTTTTAAATATGTGTTTTGTATACCTTCACCTTAAATGACTTATGCATACACATCTGTCTCTTAATTACCTTTATCTCACATCCACCTGCTTTCCATGGGTTGGACCTTTTTGATTTTCTATAAGTCACCTATATGAAATAACTAGTATATTACTAACCTATTAAAAATAATATTGAAACTATATCTATATCATTAGATTAATATTCTATCTTCAATAAATAACTATCAAAATTAGTTTATTTTCAAATTATGGACTTGTCAAAACTTGATGTATTCATCCCCTGCCAAAAAACTTCCACTTTTAAAATTTAAATAATTCATACATTACACATGTTAGTGGCATAAAAATGTACCCAAAGTATTCCGTATAAATATTAAAAATATTCTAATCCTATCCATATGTTGGATTTTCTAAGAAATCCTATGATACACTTTTGTACATTCAAAGGGATGGTTTTATTACTTTCCAATTTAGAAATTAGTCATAAATAACAAGTCTTACAAAATTTAAATCACCTCAAATCCAAGCCAAAGTTGTGATTTTAGAATTATCCAAAGCTAGATCAGAGGTTACATTAATTAAAATATCAATATTTCACACATGCACTTAATGGGGAAAAGAACATGCAATTTTACTTCCCTCTTCTGAGTATTAAATATGTAGGCAAGTCTCAACCATTAATTAGGGAAAGTTTATAATGAGCTTGGTATATACATATTATTTTAAAAATTTATCATCTACTAAAGATTTTTATATTTTATCAACTTATAAAGTTTCAATATTTCCAAGTGTATGCCTTAAAATGTGCATCAAGAAATGCGTGAGCATATTGATGGTACTTTAGGAGAGATATTGTTTCTTATTTATCATTTTGACATCCATTCTAGATTCTTCAAAATCTACCTTCTAAGATAGCTCATTGCATTTGTATCCTATAGACCAATATTTTCCTACTATGTTATCCTATTTGATGTATTTTTAACTATTACCCATCCCATACCAACCAAATTGATCAAATAAATGCAATTATAAACATTTTGGTGCATGATTCATAATTAGGTTAGATTGACAGACATAGTTTGAGGTTAGTCATCCTACTTTAGACTAAAGTAAGTTAGTTAATAATGTTAGATAAATATTTGGGATGGATTAGGATCATTAAACATTATAAATATAAGTTACCATTTTAATCTAATAAACAGGAACATTCATTTTCAATTTCTATTGCTTATGCTTCTACCTTAAGTTTAAAATTGGAGGAATTATTGATTATATAATATCTTGAATGTAAAGCTTATCTTATGGATTCTTGGATGTAATAGGATGATTATTTTTATCTTATATATTGATTTAACCTTTAATATCCTTACAACCAAAATAATATTGTATAAATCATTATTGGCCAAGGGGAAGATTTGAGCTTGATAGGTCTTGCTTAAGGTAAGTATATGTTAACCCTAGATCTTTCATTTTGATAGATAGAAGTTTCATAATTTATTGGTTAATGAATGTGTATCTCCTTGTTTGAATTATTTATACACTTAAACTTATTGTGGATATAGGATAACTCAAACTTGGCATTTGTCCATCTCAAGTATCCTAGGCCCCTATTTTCCTACCATAGTTCCTTAGCCATTTTGATATGTTTATAACCCTTCCCTCTACTTACATTTATTGTTTTCAATATTATATTATTCAAAAATAGAGATATAGTTATATATATTTTATTATGTTACTAGCCTAAATTATTTTTAACCCTTTCGTTTGACATTATGTTATAAGTGTTTATCTTGCTATGTTTTTAGATCCATTTGTCACATATTGAATCATTAAGTACCATTGGGTTCCTTTAATTAACATTATTTAAGTCTAGATATTTACTAGATAGGATAGTCATACATTGATAATAATCCATTGAATACATTATAGTGCACCCAATGTGAAAATAACCATTGCCTTCACCTATTTAATGAACCATGTCAAACAGATCAATCCTATTCTATTTCATTTTTTCTACCAACAAACTATATCAAATGGATTGATATGGGATAGTTTTAATTTATATCTATATTAAACTATATATAAAAACTCAACTAATTTTATGCCTATAATTTTTATTAGTATGTCGTATAAGAAAGTGTGACATAATTTTATTTCTAGATCTACTTCTTCCCCTTAACCAACTATATCAAACTCATCAATAAGTAATGACTTTAATTTACTTTTACAAGTCAACTATATTGATCAAATTGACATATATATATTTTTAAATTTTAATTTTGTCTAAACTTCATCCCAACTAACTGCATCACTCTCTTTGATCTAGTTCTATGAAAATTTTATTTTCATTTAATTACATCAATATTTTTTATTTAGTTTTGAGTTATATTTATTTTTAATCAAATATATAAACATGTCTAACTTGTTTATATTTTTAAAAGTTCTATAATTAAACTATAGTGAAATTCATATAGTAATATATCTCTAACTAAAATTGTGTTGACATAGACTGTATCGATCTACCTAATACAATTTTATATTGTGTGTAAAATTGCATTGTCCAACACTAATACAACTCTATTTATTTTACTTCTTAATAATATACAAGGAAATTTTAATTTTAATTTCATAAATTAATCACACTTTTCATTTCAAGTTGATTTTTTGTTTATTTCACATCATGGAATGGTGAAAATTTACTTTTGATATTGATTTTCTAATTTTATTTTCTATTTGTTTGGTTTTCCTTAGAAACTGTGTTCTAATAGTTTTCAAACTACTTAGTTACTATTATGAAGGGCTATGTGTTTTTTTTTATAATCCTTTTCTATTTTTCATAAACATCATGGAAAGAGATAATTTCCTCAATACTCATAGCCATAATATAGAGCTAAACATAGATTTTATTTTCTATGTGCCTCATGGTATATCAAAAACACCTAAGATTCCATTTTTTATTAACTTTATGAATCCATTCATCTATTTATTATATAGTGCATTGATTAGTGGTTAGTGTTGTGAAGTTAATTTTATCTTACCCTTAAAATGGATTTTAGTGCTCCATGGTAATGGTACTTCCTCCATAGTTAGTACTCTAAAACATTGTACTAGAACTATCCAATAGAGAAGCTAGTATTTATGAGAGCTTAAAAATTAGTTGAATCCTTTAGTATATATATTTTATTTATTTTATAAAAATGGTTAACAAAAATAATTATATTTTAATTTGTTACTTTCTATTTTATTTTATATTTCAAAGTGAATTAGGAAACATTGATAAAGTTGTGTGTTGTGTTTTGTAATTATGTCATCTAATATTGATATAGTTACTTATGTTTGAAAACTACATTGACTATATTGATACATTATTCTATGTTTTCATCCATGACTTATCAAAAAACTCAATATAGTCTATTTTCTTGTATCCAATCCCTCCACCTATACAACTACTTTGAATAGATTGATAAAATTTATTTCATTCCTATTTTTTCTTAGACTATTATCCTATAGACTACATCAAACATATTGACACAATTTATTTCCTATTAATTTCAATATTCTAATAATAAACTATATCAACTAGCTTGATAAATTTTATTTCTCACCTCTAATTTATTTAATTGAATCAAATAGTTTGATACAACCTAGTTTATGTTATCCTTATTTCTCTATAAGACAACATTGAGAAACTCCTTATGGTCTATTTGTCATAAATTTATCTTATAAAATAAATTAAACTATTATATATTGTGATAACTCCTTTGCTTTACTGATTTGGCCAATATAGTTAATTTTTATATATTTTATCTTACTTGGATAGACTAGTTTAGTTTTGACTTTAACATTCCATCATGCAGTATATCTTTGATGATTCCAAACAAATAACACAACATAACATGATGGATTTAAATAATTTCCAAAAATATCATAAATATTATTTTAATTTTATAGATAGCCAAGATAAAATCAATATTCATGTAACTACAAGGACCACCACTTACATTTCACTCAATATTACTCAACCTCTTGATCCTTTTAACTATCCTCCACACATTCCTATTATCGAGGATGAGATTGACCTTGAATATATTACCAAAATGATGATATTCATCTCAACATATGGAAAAGGTTACTATGGTAACATATAACATTATGATGGTACCCCACACATGATGCCCCCTTTCACCTGCACATACTAGTTCTATAGGATTTGTGATAACTCAATATATAACTTCTTCCCTTATTTATTCTTCCACCATGTATAGCATATTCACTACCATGTAAGGTATTTCATATAGTTTCCCTACTCAAATTGACCATAATAATACTATATCAATTCCACCAATAGTGAATCTCAATATATTTTTACTATTAAACAAGCTCTCAATAGTAATCAAATATTGTTACATGCCATTAATCAAATGCCTAACTTCCAAAATAAAAATGCCAATAAAATGATGAAAATTCAAAATCAACTCTTGAAATTACAAATACATCCTAAAAAACCTCAATGGGGGGTGAAAAAAATAAATCCCCAATTAATATGCATAGGGTAACCTTATTTCTCAATGCCCACTTCTTAATAAAGTCATCACATATATTCAAAGTGAACAAATAATTCTTCAAATTGTAAACATAGAAAAAGGTGGTATAACTCATACTATTACATATAATGGATCTATTAATCCTATGCTAAATTTTAAAGATTTTATTAACATGTTAAACAAATAGATTAAGCTAAATACCTTTACCACTACCAAACTTCTAGTCAAAAATTTTATAGATGATGCCCTAGATTGGTGCAATCAACTTAAGTCTAATACTATTAATAGTCTAGAAGACTTAGTTAACATATTGGTTTAGTAATTTCAAAATAATGATCTTCATGAAAATAATCTATCCCATTTCATTAATTATAAATAGGTGAAATCCAAAACTACCCAAAATTTCATTAAACATTGAAGATATTTATCTAACAAATTTGAACACAACATGTTGGAAGACAACCTATTACATTTATTCACTAATGGTCTTCATCCTAAAATCTACTATACAGTTAGGACTCTCTCTCCAAAATCTTTTTAAGAATCCATTGATCAAGATAAACACTAAGATTTACTCAGAATATAGTTTGAGCCTTTGTAACCTATGCCAGGAACTCGTATGCTTCTAAGATATAAAAAAATTATAACAATGATGGTGTTAAAAATACTTATAATTTTATACGTGCCATTCATGTTATTCTTCCTACTGGTTCAAAAAATGTGAATCTTTCCCAACATCTCATGGAAAGACCCTTTCAACCTCCTCCCTCATCATCATCATACATAAACAATGTTGACATTCATAAACCTCTTTCCCTAGTGGAAATCCAAAAATGTTTTCCTAAGCCATTAGGAAGATAACTTTACCCTACTCATCTTACCAAACATTGGCATGATCCATACATTCTTTGTTGGTATCACTCGAGTTGGGTGCATGCTCATGAAACATGTAGACAACCTAATTTTTTTCTCTTGAGTTTATCCTTGGTCCTAATTTTGATCATAAAACCATGATTTGAAAACATAAATACACATATGAAAAGGTAGATAAATCCCATGATTCAAATTTTAAGTATGATTATCTCAATCAAGATAATATTCACATTGCCATTTATAAATACCTACTTCCAAATCATCAATATACTACTCAACCTCTTTCCTCCAATGTTGTATAAGCTCCAGTTGACCTTGTCTCCTTAACTAATGTTTAAAATGTGGTCAACATGAAAAAAATGAGGCATGTAATAAATTTTATTGATCCTTATCCACATTATACTTATATACATTTTCCCACTTACCAAACCAATCAAGACATGTCCATCTAATTTTACAAATCTTGAGTATATAAACATTATTACTAGTTTATGTCATATGACTTCATCGACTAAATTAATGTAGTCACCCACATTATCACTTCTTTAAATTGTACCAACCAAATTGATATAGTTTGGAAGTCATTTTCAAACTATCTCAACCAACCTAATACAATATTTTTAATTTCATCCTTCTATTATCACTACATTGACCAACCCAATATAGTTAGCCAGACCTAAACCAAATTCATCAACCAACTTAATGTAATAAAATATTCCTATATCTAAACCAACTACATAAACTAGTCTGACACAATCATATAGATTTAAACAAACTACATTGAATAACTAAATATAGTTAACTATTTCTAGATCTAACCCAACTACATCATCTAACTCAAAGCCATCTATTTTTATTTCTAGTTTTGTTACTACTTTATCAATCAACTCAATATATGAAAATTATAAATATCTTGTGAAAAAAACACATAGCATAATTCAATGCATCTAATCTCTTTATTTAAACTACATCAGGCAAGTTAAGACAACATATATTTATCTCTACTCAATTTAAGTGTACTTCATCCCCTCCCTTAGTTGAATTGATTCAATATTATTCACCTTCTTCTTCGGCCAACTTAGCTCCCTTATAATATTATGAGTAGGACCTAATTGTATACTCTCTTGATATCATGAGGACTTCCCCTTGTCATCATAATCACTTGATACAACTTTTATTCAAAATGAACATCCCCTAACCTCTACTTATAGGGAAAGAATCCACTTTGTCTAGGTCTAAGGCTACTATTATTAAAAAATTGAATATATGTGCATCCATGTTGATAAAACCTTTGATTCCTCTCTTTCACTTAGTTTTCCTACTGCATCTATGATTCTCAATGAAATATTACTTCATTTGAATGATCCTCCTCTATTTATTAGTGTTATATTAGATGATATTCAAGTTAAGTGTGCCTTGACTGATAAAGGGTTAGACACCTATGTATCCACCCTTAATTTAATTAATGATCTTACATACTCCAAATTAAATCTATTTAAATAATGTTCCATAACTATTATTAAATAAAAATTCCTCCTCTTGGTTGTGTTTGGCTCCCCATCGTGGTCCCTCCAATCATGGTTCGAGTTAAAGTCACAACTATTAAATTTTCTCTATCCTATTATATTTAACTTGGATGACCTTGAACATGTTGCATTGGAGACATTACCTCTTATACATGTCATTTTATAAAATTTATTCTCAATGGTTCTAAATAAAAATTTCAAGGATATATGAACCCTTAGAATTTCTAAAAATTCCAACAATGTGGTGTTTTTAAAATTCCTACCCTTGAACCTTTGCCTAAAATTCCTTTTCATGAATATCAATGATTCAACTATCCCATCAATTATAACTGAGGTTACAATGGAAATCTAAAAATTGTGGGAAACATACCTCATAACCTACTAGATTCTAACAATTACAATCCTTATGATATTAGTCCTAAGATCAAAACCTTGGATTTCCATTCGAGTATTATTATTTAGTTAGCTCCTTATTTTAGGCCTAATTATTACCAAAAATTAAATGATGAAATTAACACTTCATTAGTCATGCCTAAAAATCAACTCCTTATTCTCCCTTAATTGAGAGAGTAATTGAATCCTCCCATATCGATCTTCATACACCTGACTATGATGATGGATATTATTTAGATGACCCATTCTTATCTAGTTATTATCAAGCTAAGGATGCATAAATTATTCATTTTGATATTATTTACAACATTATTAAACATATATCTTACATTTATGTAATATTTATTCAATAGATTGATTTCCTTCTCCTACTACTACACTTAACATTACTTCTTATTCTATTGATGCTCACATATATAACATGGAAAAGGTACCAAATTTTTACCATTAAAATATAATTTATTACAAGCCTTTTAAGATTATTCTCCTTAAGCATGCCATTGTTGATACCATACTAATTTATATATTTTGTAATACATAAAGTAACCCTTTCCCTAAGATATCATCCACATTAATCTAACCCATATTGAGGATATCTTTTATTTTATATATCCTAATTAATAACCTACTCATATATGCCTAGATCATTATGATTTATATGATGAAGTCTTACCCATGAATAAGATTGAATATCCACCTACATGATGGGTAGATGATCCATTTTATGATTTTCATAAGGTAGCTGGTCATTGGGCTAAATACTATTAAACACACTAAAGATTCTTAGCATAGTAGTAGTATCCAATGAGATTTATTCCTATCATAAATAGTAGACCTCCCCAGTAAATTCATCATAAGTGCACATATTTTTTTCATGGCATTACTATGCATACATATAGGCACTGATGAAACATTTGATAGTACATTGATGTTCTTCATCCTGAAGCAACACAACCTTGTAGTCATAAGATTCAACCACCTCATAAGATATCCCTAGAGTATATCCCAAAGCATAGGGAAGTATATTTACTTTATAATTAGTGTGTTACCAAAAAACATATGTAGAGTATTATAATATTATTTCCTTAGTTTTACATGACCTACACCTTCACCTTCACAACAACACTATTAGGATCATTCTCAAATGAAGACAAACCCTTCTACTAATATTGTGAATCCTCACATATCAAAGGATATCATCCACATACTAATGTAAATTACATGCATTGATTATACCTCATAGGAGAAACCACACCCTCCTATTAATTATTCTCATTCTCATAATTTTCACATAGAGATGATACATTAAGAAGTACTCACATGACTCTCTATGAAAATAGATGAGACTATGATCAAAGCTATATTTTAGTTTTAGATTAAGGTAAAAGCAGGTTTTGAAGGGGCCCCAAAACCCTAAAACAAAGTTAGAAAGATACATCATAAATGCCCATCAGGAAAAACAAACCTAAAGCCTACTATAGAATAGTAACAAAATAAGGTTTTACAGGGACCTGAAACCACTAAAATAGACCATAAGAAGAAAGATCCTAGGTTTTACAGAGACCTAGAAACTCACATAAGTTTTAAAATCTA
This sequence comes from Torreya grandis, assembly GCA_037957365.1. Lineage (NCBI taxonomy): Eukaryota > Viridiplantae > Streptophyta > Pinopsida > Cupressales > Taxaceae > Torreya > Torreya grandis. The sequence goes on along the minus strand of JARHVA010005127.1, from coordinate 664,574 downwards.
AGAACCAGATATCGGAACCAGTTATAACATCCAACAAAAGGGACCAAACCCATATGAATAAAAAGACCCTAGTCTTCTAATTCCAAGATCATCTTCACTATCTCCTTTCCAATTTTTGCAGTATCCTATATGGATATTGTAGCCGAAGTAGCAACATCTTGCATAGCTTTCTTCCTTGAGCTTTGTCTAGTCCTTTTGCTTGGCCCCTCCAAGGATTTTATTTCCTCACTAGCTCATTTTCCAAGGTTTTCTGCAGCTGCACATATAATAGAAGTAACCTCCTCCATCTTTATTCTACTTTCCTTTATAAGCCTTCTAAGATTATTCTCATAATCTTTAAGTTTTATAGGAATATCTCTCATCTGCATTTCCATATTATTGATTTTATTTTGATCAGCTTCCTTATTATGTTCCATTATTTCCATTCTCTTCTTTAGCTCCATTATTTCCTTATACATCCATGAATCAACTTGAAGAATGGAATCAGCTTTGCATTTGACCAATTTCATGAAGGGAAGCCTACTATCCTTCTTCCCAACATCACTAATATCTTCAGTATTCTTTTGTGGAGTGAATTCATCCTTTTCAGTTTGATCCTCTTTTGTTTTATGTTCTTTGGTAGTAACAGGGTTTTCATTCTGGACAGGATAATCCTTTTCTTGTTCTCTAATCTTCATAGCATGATTAGAATCTTGAACCATATGTTCCTCATCTATTTTTGAAGCTGGATCATCAAGTAAAATGTCCATTTCTTTTTCACTTCTGCCCAACACTCCCTGATTATCCTCATGATCAGAATTTTCCTATTCTATTTTTTCCTCTGTTGTATCCCCTTCTTTTTCATTCTCACTTTTATCTTTACCTTCCAAATTAGAACTGGAATCCCCACTATCCTTCCCTTCCTCTTCCTCTAGACTCTCCTTATCAGAAATTTTTGTAGTTTCCCACTCAGTTTCCTCATCAACAATTTGTTTTTTAAAACTGGGGGGTTTAGGTTTGAGTTTTTCTTTCCCCTTTACATTTTCATTCTTCTTACTCTAAAAATCCTTATTTTTGTCAAAATGAGGATTCGAGGCTATGGCATTGTTTTTGCAAAAACCCTCAATAATTAGAATTAGACCTTCATGCAAGATAGGGCGAGAATCCTTTTTTCTATGAGCAAATAGACTTTGAAGCAGTGAATAATGCAAATAGAAAGGAAAGGAAATTCTATCTTTGTGCCTAAAATGATTAAGAAAGACAAAATGGAATTTATGTACTCTTTTTCTTCTACCATCAAGGATGAAATACTCACGAGTGCAACATAAAACTTCTCTCCAGATTCCTTTTATCTGCTCCAAGTCAAAAAAATCTCCTCTATATTTTAGTTATAACAGGACATATATAATGTTATTGATGATGTATATCAAGAGATATATCAACATTTTTTATCACACCTTTATGTCATATCATATTATTATTCACATTATCATATGTTTGGGATTGATATTTACATTTAATTATAATAATTTGTGATGAATTATTATTTATATCTCACTTGTATTATGGTTCTCATTACTTTTCATCACTTTAATTTATATTTATGACATTTTTATTACATCATGGTTTACTTGATTGAAACTTTTGATATTTTCTTTCAGTGTTTGTTTTAGCATTAAAACTTGGGTAACACTTATATTAAGCATAACATTTGTCATTTTATTATAATTTATATCCCCCCTCTTAGGATTATTATTAATCTTATTAGTGCATGTGTTATATCTTTTGTAGATCACTATAGTTTCTAACCAACTTGGATATTATACCATATCCCATGCCACTTTAATGATACTATTTTACGCCTTTATGATTGACTAAAACTATACTCATAATTGTACCACTTATTAGATGGATATATCTTCTATGATCCCTAACTTCCTTTTATTTCTCTTAATTTGAGGCACACATAGGTAAATTTTGAGATTATACGCTTACTTTTGGGAATGTCTATGAATTTATCAATACCATGGTCATTTGGTACTATTATCTAGTAACCAAGTGTGAGATCTCTTGTCATAAATTATTTCACTCATTATTGGTTTTTTGAATCCATATTGAGGAAAAATAGTAAAATCCAAAATCCAATTACAATCTTAAAATTTAGATCATACCAAAATACATGATCTTAATTTTGTATATATCCTATACAAGTTGAAGCTAAAACTCCATAGTTATCCTCATGATAGAGCCATGTCAATTAGAGTGCGATAGATTGGTAATCTAGGATAGGATGTCTCATTATATCATATACTATATACTACCACCTAATTTCTCAAACAAGTACCCAATATTAATATTATACCAATGGATATATTAGGGAACCTAAAGAACATGAAGCATGTAGGTGTAAGGTAAGACCATTTTAATTTTCATACATACAACCTTCATTAAATGACCTAGGTACTTCAGTTTTTATCCCAAGCTATGTGTTTAGTATTTTGAGTGTCTTAGGTCCTTGATGTCAATAATTTTTAGCACTTACATAATATTTTAGTGTATCTCATTTTTCTAAAGGATATCCACATAAACCATATTATGCCTCACACTCCTTTACATCATACTATCTTCAATATTCTTATTGATGGATATTAATTTTTAGATGATCACATTTCCTACTTACACATTTTGGTTTGTATATTATGATTTGTAGTGTAAGACCTTTGATAGGATTGGGCCTTCCTCACAAATACATACCTCATGACACCACTTAGATTATTTTTTGAGTTATAGTATAATATCCTCGATATTTTCTCAAACATATTTACACCACCTTTCCATACCATATTATGTTTGTCATTCACATTTCATTAGGTGGTAGTAATTTCTACATTACACACTAGCACAAAAACTAAGATTGAGTCATAATTATTTAGAGATTCTTGCTTTCTCTCATTTTGGAATTTATTCATTTATCACTTTCTTACATGTCCTTGTTTGTATATTTTATTTTTGTTCTCAACTTTCCATTCATTGATTTCATATACTCATAGTGTTTTACATATCTCATCTATTATGGTGTGGTTTACATTCATTTTACTATTTAATTTATCTTTTATTTTTCAAAATTTCTATCTAGCTATGATTTTTTACATCATTATTATCATTATTTTTTACCATGCATTCGCTCAAAATTTTCTATAAAATAATAAAATATACATCATAAATTTTCCCATAGCATAATACATCATAAAAAACATGTGATAGAAATAAAATACATCCATCGATAACATCCATGAGTCATAATAAACACACACACACACACACACACACCCATGGCTCAATTTTTTTGCATCACAATAAAAATGTTATATTATATTACAAAAACAAATCTAAGGATGAGTTCCACCTTGTCCATCCAATAGAGGATATGATATATTACCCATATAAGCCTACCTAGACTATCTTCTTTATTGTCTCCACTATATATATTGTGCTCACGAATGTAGCCCCTAGACCTATCCCTTTAGATTGGACACCTAAGACTATAATCTTGACACCTAGTTAGTTTTGGCTAGATGAGTGACTCTCTCCTCAACTAGCACCTACCATGACTACAGTTTTTCCTCTCCTACTCCTAGTGGTGATACATCCTAAGCTCTATATGATAATCAATGTATCTCTTAGGAAAATAACCTAACTCTTATCAACTAAATAAAATATGCCAAGGATAATAGAACAAATATATCTCCTAATTTAATTATATTTCATTATTATTTTACATCATCTAAACTATCAAGGAAGTCAATCTATACCATGGCCCTCCATCAAGACTCCTATGTGGTAGCATCTACAAAAAAAACCAAAATAACATTAGTTCTCATACATAATCCAAAAACATCATACATATATGAGTCATATATATCTATATATCCAAGTACAATGTAACTATTAAGTATAACACATTTTACACACACACACACACACACACACACACACACACACACACACACACACACACACACACACACACACACACACACTAGTATCATTAGATTAGCCACATAACACCTTTTGGGTGTCATAACTCAAAGGAGGCATAAATCCTATGTACTACCTTAAATTGATGACACAAACATGTCATGCCATGATACATATCTAATTTACTATTGTCTACCTAAGTATTTAATGAGTTGTAGGATCCCCTTAATATAACTATAATGAGAATTGTGATTTTGGTTGAGCCTACACTTGTTGATGCCTCCATGATCATTTAGGTGGTTATGTAAATTATTTATATTATAAATAATCTACTTCATCTACCACTCCTCCTTTAGTAGACCCTCCTAAATTCTAACTACACTACCATCTCACCACCCTAGGATAATGAAGCCATATAACTAGTACCTTAATAGGCACCCTTCTACTTCCCACACCACATCATTCCATCACATGAGGAGCCTAATATGATAATACCACCAAAAGAGATAATGATTGTGACAACCCAAACTAGCCTAGTATAAGATAACATAGATGAGAATCTATCCACTATGGGTAGTACCTCATGATCCTCACTCATGTATGTAACTACATAATAGATGGGCATGATGGGAAGGAATCCATAGTGCACATATATGGATTCTAAATTATCTTCCCCCATTACACATTCTAAAATGATGAAACATGGGAAATATGCCACATAGTGTGATCCTATTTCAACCTCCATATGCATGGGAGAACATCATCCATGACATGGAGAAACCCTATCAATCTATACATAGGTAATAAATCATAAATATAGCTCCCAAAAAAAATAACATGCCCCATAGTCTATTAGACTATTAAAAAAATACAAAAAAAATAATTCACTACTACACCTAAATCAGCAAACCTAAATCATGCAATGTGTCATGATCTAGCATAGACCGATATAGGTATATAATATATAATAAAACTCTCCCATCCAATTTATGACAGATCACTTGAGCTATAAAAATTCTAATGGTCACCTTTTAGATATATATAATGATCGATACATATAAATAAAATAAATAAATGTGAAACCATCATTTTTCATATTTATCTGAGCTTATAACCCACACAACTAAGGCATTCCTCTCCTTGGAGTAATTTTTAGTACCACACACCACTAGTGTGATCATAATATGCATACCAAAGATGACATGGACATCCTCAAAGTTGATAAACATCTTAACGGTATCCCCATACACCACCCACTAAAAGGTATTTGTTAGTCTCTCCCGTTATCATAAGGACATGTTGACTAATTCTACACTAAGCAATATCCACTACATATCAATAATACTAATAAATCAAGTGAATTTATATAATATCAATAAAATATTGGTAATTGATCAAATAGACTTGGTAACCATATAAAATTCAATAGTTTCCATAGTATCTGATGCCTTTGTAAAATATCAAAAAATAAATCACAAGTTAGGTCTCTATAAAAAACTAAAATATAATAGACGTAAAACCAATACAAACATTTTTTATTTTAAATTAACTACTTCATCATCCATGTATCTTATTATATTAGCCATCTTATTTTATATACTATATTATCCATGTACTTTAATACATCATCCATCTATAATTCAACAATATATTAGACATGACCTAATGTAGTGGCCTTTTTCCTATACTACATCAACATACACATGCCATCAACCATTTCCCTAAATTACTATACACCATGACCCACATGTTTAAATAACAAATTGGTCATGATAAATTTATATGCCATTATCCATAACATACATCATCGAATACTCTATCAAATGTTTATTTCAATAACCATTATCCATGATAGTGGTCAAATCTTATTCAATGATAATATCAACTAACTTAAATTACCCACATTTTTTTACTATATCAGCCTGACTGATACAATTCAAATTATGTAGTGATTTTTCATTAGGTTGTAATAACCACCTTGACCTACATTTTGAATTTTCATCCCTACCTATTTTCTATCATATTATTTAGATCTAGACCTAAGCTTGTTGGGGAAATTTTCACTACATGGATTTGCCCCAATGTCTACTTTTCCTAATCTAGTTACTTTTTAATCTAAAATACTAAAAATTATAATTAATATATCTCATACCTATACCACACTATCCATAATTGTGATACATCTATAAAATTCTCCTCCTCCTCATGTGTGGGTCATCATCTCTCATTTTAATATATTTAGATACATAGAGATCTGGTTTCCAAAAATATAAAATGTGAAAATGAATAGTTATTTATCCTTTCATAGTAACATTTTTCAATTTTTAGTCATTGGTTATTTACCAATAAATTTCATATTGTTCTCATATATTTGTTTATGTATTTACTTTTTATGAAAGGAAATAAGATTAGAATCCTAGTGATATAGATTTTTCAGTGCTAATATAATATTTTTTCCAAAATTTTGAATTTTCTCTTTTTTTAGCTTTGCACATTAGGAACCTATCATCATCTACTAAAAACATAAAATATTTTCAAGAAAAACAAGGTAATTAAAGGTACATAATTATATTTTATTTTATTTCATTTATTTTCCACTCTCTACTACATTTATTTAGATCAATTTTTGTGTTGTTATGTTGTTTCTTGAAGCACCATCCCATGTTATAATCTAGTGATGCATGATGATCTTTGGGTGGAGCATTTGTATACATAAAAAAAATTAAACTTTATTATTTAATAAAACTTTCCATCTTGAAACAAATTATCAAGTTTTAATCTTTCTAAGTGCATGCCTTAAAGTATTCACCAAGAAATGGGTGGTAAGACTAATGCTTCTTTGTGAGATACATTGTTGCTAATTTATAATTTTTACATCCATTATAACTTACTTAGATTTGACCCTCTAATATATCTCCTTTCATATTATATCCTATAAATAATCAATACCTATATTTTACTACTATGTTTGATGTAGTTCTAACCATTATCCCTCCCATCTCAAGTTCATCGATCAGATTGATGCAATTTAGAATGTTCTAGTACACGCTTTATAATTAGGTTTACTTGGCTAACATAGTTTGAGGTTTTTAATCTTATTTTATACTAAATCAAGCTAGACAACAACATTTAATAAATATTTAAGAGGGATTATGATAATTAATCACTATAAATACAAGTTACCATTTCAATCCAATAAATATGAACATTAATTTTAATTTTATATAGCTTGCACTTCCGCCCTAAGTTTACATTTAGATGGTTTATTGCTTAGATATTATTTTGGAGATAAAAATTATCTTATGGAGTCTTGGATGTAATTAGAGGATTCATTTCATCCTATATCTTGATTCAACATTTTAGGTCTTCACAACCATAAAAATCTCTTTCAAAACACCATTGGCTAAGGGGGATATTGAGGCTCGACAATTCTTGTTCAAGGTAAGTGTGTTCTAACCCTTACTCTTTCCTTATGATAGATATAAATTTCCTAATTTATTAGTTAATTAATATGTATCTCCTTCTTTGAATTCTATCTACACTTAAACTTAATATGTCTATAAGATTATTTAAACTTGTCATTTATCCACCTTAGGTAGCCTAGACCCCCATTTGCCTACCATGGTTCCTTACCAATTTTGATATGTTTCTAACCATCCCCCTTACATTTATTGTTTTAAATATTAGACTATTTATAATTAGTTATCTATTTATAGATAATTCATTATGTTATTGGCCTAAAGGATTTGAAATATTTTCCTTTAAAATTATGTTGTAGGTATCTTCTTTTTAGGTTTGTGGATCCATTGGTCACATCCTGAATCATTAAGTATTATTGAATTCCTTTTATTAACCTTCTCTAAGTCTAGATATTTAATATATAGTAAATTTATATGCTAATCCTAACCCATTACATAAAATATCAACCCACATTATTTCCCCTCTTGAATACCAAAGCCTTATACTGAAGGACCTAGTGATTCAAAGAAAAGGGGGAAGGTTTATGAATTTTCACATGTAGATAGTTAATTAATATTTTACACATGAATTATTTACATTAGGTGTAGTTTATTATGTGTAAAAAGTAATAAAAACTAACCTAGAAATAATTTTTATGTTTCAAAATATAACATTAGTCAATAATATGTAAAAGTTATTTGATTTTATCTAGGCACATATAGAGACTCATATCCTAATCTAAGTGACTTAGAATTTAGTATATTTCCCTATGTGATATCTATATTTGTCTCAAGTGTGAACAATATATTAAAATTATAAGAATATTAATCTTATTATTAATTTTCATAAATATAAGATCTAATTGTCAAATCATACTTTACCTTTTACATTTATATTTGTGTAGAGTAATAATACATAACATAATCTAAATTACTTCAAATTTATACATTTTTAGATCACATTAATAAAAGGTGAGTTAAAACATAAATATAGTATCAATTAATTTGTCAAAATGATCAAAATAATGTTTAAATAGATATGTAATTTCTCACATTAGGAAATAGACTATCAAAACCTACATGAACACAGATGCAAAAGCTCAAAAACATTTATAAATTGGTATTTTCATCTATCTAATAAAACTATGTAGTTTATCTCTTTTAGTTTTTCCTACCATAGATCATTGCACACACCTTTTTGTATAAATTATGCATACTTTATTTTCCTTGGTCATATGTGTATATTTTCATTTTTATTATATTTTTATCAAAAACCTATCTTCACTTTTGACACTAGATAGACATGGAAAAGGTGTTAGAAATATGGGATAAACAACCTCAACTAAACCTTGTTGAGTGTCTGAGAATTGCATACATTTTAATAATTTCAATAGGTATCAATGTGCATGTAATTATCCCACATATGTGTGTGTGATTTATTAATCATGATCCACACTAATATAATAAATTTATTTGGATTTTGACACTTGATGATATATAAATTTGACATAGGTTCTGTGTTTAGAATTAGCTTCAAGGCTATAATTTCCAAGTATTTTGGATGTGTATACTTATTAGGTAATGTATACAGAGAGTTCAAGTAGGTTTCTCAATTATTTCAATTGAGTCTCAATGTAATTTCCAAGTGAGTGGTAGATAGTGAAATATTTGTATTTATAGATGACTCTTGATATTTCCCCATAATAAGCATAAAAGATGTTATTATAACCTAAGATACACATTTTAATTTTGAAATTAGATTTCATAGGTTCCTAGATACTACTAGAAAAGTTAAGCACCAATGGTAAGTATAAATATCTATTTTTTTTAGACACTATTTAGAGAGGGAAAATTAGGGATATATAATATGGTAATAGTTTTCTTAGGATAATAGAGTTTTTTGGCATAGACCATGGATATCATAAATATGTTTGATATAAAATTTGTTTTTCCAAGTTAATAGATATTTTAAAATATATGTGAAAGTTTCCAAAAGATTAAAAGTGTAAACATAAGTCATGTATGCCAAAAATGATGTTTTCAAATGTCTAATACCAAATTTATATGTCTAAAGTACCTTAAGTCAAAATTTCTATTATTATTTAAAGTTTATTTTATTTATATAATATGGATAATATTAATATCACATAGGCATCACATTACTCCATATGATGAATAGAATATATCATATTATCCCATTGAGGAATGAACATCCCATCTTCATAGTTGGATATAATCTATTTCATATGTCATACCCAATTTCACTCATCTAAAGAATATGAAAAAAAGAAAAAACCATATAAATATTTATAGAAATATATAAAGGTTTACTAATATTACCAAGGGTATAGATAAATTTAAAATTGAGGGATTTGGGATCTAAAGTAATAATTATCCATAGTCTTTCCTCCTCACACTAGCCCATAGAAAACCTCCATTAATGGAGTCTCTCAACTTTAGCATGTTTTTTCAAGTTAATTCAAAATAGTTTTAGTTTATTTTTTATGTTTTATTTTCATGTTTAGGTATATTAAAAGGATCCCATACCTATCATAAATAATCCATCAGTATTATAGTCTTTACACGATGAAAAAAGGAATTAAGGGTAAAAATATTTTAGGGGCCATTAATGTTTGCCCTATGACCCTAAAGAAATCCTCTCTATTTATATTTTAATTTTTTAATATATTAAAAAAATATATAATTTAGTTTTTAATGGTGTCTCATAAGGACCACCATTTCTTTACTCAGTCAAAATATATGGCATGAAATCTAAGGCTCAACATCCTCTAACAAACATTGATGGCTATTATGTGGCCTTAGGAAAACTCTTGTGTTTTTAAAATTTTAATTATTCTAGTGTTGGGTTTGATATCACATATTAATTTTTATTTTAAAATTAATGGTCTCATTTAGATCTCCCCTTAGTTTTTTATCTTCAACTTGCTAAGATCCAAAACATTTTACATTCCCCCAAGGGCTTCTAAAATTCACTACCCAAACCTAACACATTTATCTAAGTCATTGATCAAATAAAATAAAAAAATTTCCTCAAATAAGTTTATTTTTGGCTAAAATATATATCTATCTTAAATAAAAATCAATTTTCTCCCCAACTAAGCATAGTTTGGCACAACTCACTTTGAACCAAATCAATTTGCATTTATATGCAATGTCACTAAACTTGTTTATTTATCTAAACTTGGTTTTCTAAAGAAACTCATTTCATCATTTGAGTGCTTTAACTTTGTTTATATTGAGATTCTACTAAAATAATATAAATTTAGTCCTCAACCTAGGTTATCTATCTACCCTAACTTGTTTTGAAGTGAGTTCATTTCCATATGCAAAATTACCTGGGCTTCAAGCCTAGACCCAAATAAACAAATTATATTTCCTTAATAAAATGAAATGGGCCACCAATATTTATTCACTCCAATGTAATTAAGTTAGACTCAATTTAATAAGTTATCCATGTATTTATACCTAGGCCTCTTTCCCTATTCATGTTTTTTGACTTTATTTACATCACCAAATCAACTTAGAATGAGATTCCTATTTCAACTCAAGCCACATTTTTCAAAATAAGTCTCTTGGGTATTAAAAATGGGCCCTTTTTTAATTTGAATACAATGTGTGTGTTTTTGTGTGTACATACACACACATATGAAAGGTAGAGGGAAAATCAGAGTTGATAAGAACACCTCCTATAAAATAGGATATGTTAATATTATATATATCCTTATCAAATGAATAAAATATAATATATTTGAGTTTACTATATATAAATGAGTTGTTATTGAGTTAAAAATATAAAATTTGTCTCGAGTAAAAATTTCATATCATAGTAGGTTGGTTTAGGTGAATAAAATATAATATAAGATAAGAGTGAAAGATGGATGTAAGATTGGATTTATAGTAATTTCCATGGGATGTTGCTTAAAAACTATTTCACAAAAGGTATCCATGTGATGCATTTAATATTTATGATTGATAAATGAGTATAATTAGGCATGGCATTGGTAGTTATGAATGAATAAAAGAAGAAAAATTGTGAAATATAATAAAGGAATGAGATTTGATACATTTTAATTTTGCATTAATAAATCCTAAATCACTCATTTTTTCCCTAAAAAAGATGTCAACATTTTATAGAGGTGATTAAAATAATAAAAAAACAATTTTAATGCCAACATTTTTCTACTCCATCTTTGAAGATAAAAGATGATTCAAAATTATTTTTTTATAATAGTAGGTATATTTATAAATTATGATAGTAGTTTGAGGGATGTTACAATTTCAACTTAAAAGAATAAGAATCATGTAAGGAAAACACAAAAGAATGTGTGAGATCTAAGTAGATAGGAATAGTATTATATCCTTAGGTATAATTTTTGATGGGTTATTTATCACACCAACTTAGGTATGGTGGAAATCCACCTAACCTCTCCTAAAAAGAGATAATATATTTGAAAGGTCTCTTTCTATCAGGTCTTAACTTGTAGGGTAACTTAGTATTTGATGTAAAACTATTCCATTTCAAAGGGTATATTTATAATAAACCCATAAAAATTATAAATTTGGTCATATGGATTAATTACTTATACAATCAACAAAAATAAATATATTATGAAGATATAACTGATTCAATAATTTTTCATTGTATACATGAATTCAAAAATGTGTTAATGAAAATGATACGGTTTACAATCAAGGTGAATATTTTAAACATGGATTGAAACTTCAAATCTATTCTACCTATTCTAGAAGATGTATAAAAGAAAAAAAGATGAGGGTAAGGAAGAAAATGTAAGCCAATTTTTTTATCTATAACAAGTCTAATTCATTTGACCTAGATGAACTCCATGATACTAATATGGTGTTTGGATAGTAAGCTCACACCCATGGACAAATATGGTGCAAGAGTCTAAGGTATGAATAAATAAGGAAAAAATCACCATATACATGCATATATATTGAAAAATAATATTCAATGACTTTTAATCTATTATACATATACTTGATAAATAATTTTTGGATCCACCTTAGTTCAGGGAATTAAAGAAAATGCTTCATTATAACATTGTTTACAAGAACATTTAACCTATAAAATTAATAAATTATATGAAATATTTTTATTCTTCTACTATATTATAACACTAATAAACCAACCTTGAACTTAGTCTCATGGATGACCTTATATTAAATTTGAATATGCTCATCCACTAGCTAGGTGGTTGAAAATATTCAATGAATCACCCACCCACGAATTCGTTATAATAATTAAATAGAAAGCACTCACTAAAGCACAAATTAAATGTGGTATGATATTCAAGATCACAATTAAATCAATGGTAACACAATAATTTTATACTAATGCATCACTTCAACTAGCATAGATTTGGGTTTAAATATGATCCCTTAAATGGATCACTATTATATTAAATGTAGGGCCACAAATCTCCATATTCCACGTGTGAAGTGTCCTCTTGACAATTGATTATACACATCTATTCTTTTCCTTTTTTTTATATTTGGATAGTTTAATCGTTATGTTCTCTCCATTGTATAACTTAACCCAATATCTAATGTGATTTGTAATATATTTCCATGATTGATTTAAACTAGGTGAAAAGATAGTCAATGATTACACAAAAACTTACTAGACTTACATTACAATTCCTAGATTTTGTTGAGATAGACTAGGAAAAATAAACATCATTTTTAGATTTTGAATTGGTTTGTATAGGTCCACATGTTATCTTCGGCAAGATCATCTTACATGTCCACTTATCACTACTTGAGGAGGCTAAATTTTTTTATGTTTCAACTTATTATTGATTTTAAACTTGTTGAGGATATTTCACTTTTATTTGGACATGATGTAGTGGAATCTTGACAAGATTAAAGATTCCACTCACTCAAATATTTGTGATCCTTCAATATTTATTCCATATCTTGTTTATCCTAGAGTCATGATATTATGCCACTAGGCATCATCTTGATGACATTTTTTATCACTTCTTTGTTGTAATACTCATGTTTGTTCTAGAGTCATAGAGAAGTGGTATGATGACATATGGAATCATCCTATTCACCTAAGAGGTTTGGTGTTTGTTTGTTATGTTGTAACTATACTAAGGGCCCAAAGACATGAGATCATGCAACGTGGCATTATCTCAGGGACCCAAAGGGTCTAAGGGCTTGAATCTACATTATAATTATTTTAGATAAGTGGATCTATAGGATTGTGAGAAGTGGTGACTAATCAGTGAATTTAAACCTATCTATAGGAAAATAACCATTATATTTCAAATGTATAGACTAGATGTTAGAGATAAATTTGATGAAAATAGACTAAGGCATGTAACTTAAACAAAAGGATTGTAAACATATCATTTCAAATGAATATTTTTATCAATAATATAATTAATCTAGTCCATAAAATAAATAATTAATTCATTATAAATGAAAAATAATAGATAAACTCTAGCAATTTTTAGATTTTCTATCTCTTTGAGTACTAAAATTAGACTCAGAATCAATATATTTTACCACATTCAAACATTTGAGTCTTAAATAAAAATATTTCTATTTTAAAGATAATTTTGATGGCCTTAATGGATGTAAATTTTAAGAAAGTGAAGTGTTGATATTGGTACCAAACCATTTTCCATATGGTAGTCAATTCCACGTGACATATATTCACTCACTTATGTCATGATTAGTGTCTATTTGGGTTCATGATCTATAATATTGTAGTAAAGGGATATCCTAACATGCATCCAAATATCACTCACCATGGCTTAATAGTATATTGAATAGGATACAAACCACCCTAGGGGCTTGGAGAATTAGGATCATGTCACTTGGCATGATCCTAAGCATCTTGACTAATCATGGGCCGTATTAAGACTACCTCAAGGGGAAAATGAAATTGGATGATGCCATGTGTAATGATATTTATTTTTTATAGGTTGAAGGGATGTTGAGTAAACTAAAGGGGATTAGGGGGAGAAATGACATGAGATTGTGCCACATGGTATAATCTAGGGAACTTAAAGAGTTTGATAGAAACAACTAATGTAAAATAATCCCAAGAAAGTGAGTGAGAAATAAGTGGTAGCTCCTCACTTTCTTGGGGACTTGTAGGGAGATTTAGATAAGTGTTGGTTCATGGAAAATTAAATAGCCATTAGAATATGAAAATATTAATTTCAAATAAAGTTGTTAAAATTGTTAGTTCAAAAGTAAATAAGTCTTAAGACTACCTTTATAAATAATTAGATATTTGGTTAATACCAAATCCAACATTAGTCTATTTTTATGACAAATGACTAAGTCAATGTGTAATATTATAGGAAAACTTAGTATTTTTACTAAAAATAAAGCATTAATTGATGATATTATCTAGGAAAAGTAACAACATATCTCTAAAATAATCAACTTATAGAAATCTGAGATGAAATAGTCTAGAAATGTGAATTTTAATGGCATTCAAAACATAATTAAAAACAAAACAATACTTATAAATTCTAAAAGAGCTCAAAAATTTAAATCAATATAAATATAATTACCAAAATTCTTAAAAAATTGAAGGGATGCAATAGATATTTTAAGTTTAGACCTATTTCATAGATTAAATATAGTGCAATGTCAAACCTGTAGCTTTTTAATATTTTTTAAAATCAAGACATGGATAAAAATAAACCCAAACTTGATTAAAATAGAAGGACAAAATTTAGATAAAAAACATGTTACATGATTTTAGTGATGAAATTATGGCATGTTGTACAAGCAACTACAAACGGAAACTTTTTTGGAATATACTCCTAAGTATTTTAAATCTAAGAAATAATCAATGAACCTAAAATATCTACTTAAAATATTGCATGGGTCATGAAAAATCCAAGAAGGGAGGAGATGGGAGTAGCTAAGTGACCAAATCATGTAACCCTTTTGACTTTGGCATTTACAAAATGAAATTGGTTTACCAGTTTATAAGATCTATAATTATTAATTACTAGGTTTACAACGATGAGGATAGTGAGTCCTACCTTACAAACATTTTATTGGACATTGATCCAATATTAGCCAGGTTTCTATAGCCCAAATGGAATTGCTTTTTATCACACTTAAGGCCTTTATCTATTGCCACCTATGTGTCCATATCCTCAATAAAGGTTATCTAAATCACCCAAGACTAAGTTTTTATGAATTTGATTTGAGTTTATGTTTTATTTCATGGTTGGGGATCACTATGTAAAATTAAATACAAAACTATAAATTATTCACCCTATTTTTTCTTCACAATAGGTTCACCCAAGAAAACTTAGAAACCTTTTAAGATGTAAAATTTGTGCTTGATTTCAAGGGGATACCTTTAAAAATCACCCAATTTTACCCAAACAAGAATAGGTCTGAGATGTATACAACAATTTCAGCCTTCAAGACTAACTCAATTATAAGATCTAAGGAAATAAAATAACTCAAGAATCACCCTTCACACAAAGTGTCACTTATGTTAACTAATTATAGGATTTCACTTCATCACTTGTCATTGAATAATTTTTAACCACTAGATGAAATAGTTGGGAACCAAGCCCAAAAATTAAAATAGATTAAAAAAAAAAAAAAACAACCCTAAAATAAGGAATAAAAGTAGAAATTTTAAACAAGCAAGGAAAGGAAAGAAAAATAAATCAAAAGGAAAAGATTTAAAGGATCATTCCAAGCTATCTCAAGCTTAGAAATGGAGGTTAAAGATATGCATTTTGACAAACAAAAATATCTATTCACTAGTGAGACACCAAAAATAGAATAAGGTCACATCAATATTTGAGAATGTTGGTAGGAATCCTACCAAGGAAATATATATACTTATGTCTATATTGTATTTTTGGTTAATAACACTATCTTAAAGACTCTTATTAACAATTTTTTCATGCAAGTTACCTAGATTTATATTATATAAATTAGACATGGACTTATACTCCATTAGCATGAATAACCTAGGATAGAGTTTAAGAAAAACCTCAGTTCAAACATTAAACTATGGTGAGGGATAAGGGTAGGCACCAATACCCACTAGAATAAATTATACACCAAACATGGCAGAGATGTTTTCTTTATGAAAACCTAGTATTGAATCCACTATTGGTTGTTCTTTAGTTAACATGAACACTTTGGTAATGTCCATATTATCATTCTTGTCATTTAGATTATTTGGACATTATTATTCCCAAGTTAAGGACTTTCTATATTTATCATCAGTGGAAAAATTATGTGGAGAGTTGTACTGTATTAGTTCATTGTAAGCTTCAAATCTCATTGGTTTGATTACTTCATTCAAACCACTATATTCATGACTGCTCATGTCAAAATTGATTGTGTCTATTATTGAATACTTAATAATGAGTGTTAAATTTCCATAGTAGAAGTTGATTAAAATAATATAAGTCTTAAAACTACTAGGAAAAACACTTCACTCTCCTCATCTTATTATAATCTCTAATGAAGGCATGGGTGCAATTTTATACCACCAAGAAGTTGATCTTCTGGAATAAGATTGTTAAATATAGGAGCAACAACATATGGTATGGAAGCATAAGTATTTATTTAAGGCACAGTCACTTCATGACTTCTTTACTACTCCAGATATTTCTCATCCATCTGCTATTTGGGGGGCAGTCCAGGGAATAAAACATGTTCTTGAAGAAGGTAGTGCATGGAAAGTAGGTAATGGTAAAAAGGTGAAATTCTGGGAAGATATTTGGGTAAGAGGTAAACCCTTACAGGAATAAATCCAAGATAAAGATGTTATAGAAAGATGTAAACAAAGAGTGGGCATAATGGTTAATCAATACTGGCAGAACAATACTTGAGTAAACCTCACTGACTATGATCAAGATCTCAAGGATATTCAATTATCCCTAAATGCTATATCCCTATATCCTAATCAAGAAGATAAAATTGTTTGGTATCAGGAGCCAAGTGGATAGTTTAAAGTCTCTTCCATTTTCATCTCCAAGGGAAATGGCATAAAACTATTATGGACAAGAGCCTGGATTAAGGGGTTCATTCCTAAAATCAAGTTCTTTTTCTGGACCCTTCTCCAAAATAAAATTTTGAGTCTGGATAATTTACAGAAATGCAGAATCAATATTGTTAACAGGTGTATTCTATGTAAGAGAGACCTTGAAGATAGAGATCATTTGTTTGTGAATTGTTCTTTCACTCAGCTTGTTTGGAAGGAGGTTCTCAATCTATGGGGCATTACATGGATTCATCAAAAAAATGTTGAACTTTCTCTCAAAAGCTGGTATTGCCCTTCAAAGAATCCTAAAGTTCTCTTCTTATGGAAAATTACCCTTCCCCATATCTGGTGGGGAATATGGAAGGAAAGAAATAACCAAATATTCAAAAACAAAGAGCTCCCTGGATGGGTGGTTGGCCAGAACATCATTAGACCTCTAAAGGAAAATTTTTCTTCTCAAAAAAATCTAAGCTCTAATCTCAATGTGGATAATCCCCTAAGGAAGGATTTTATTCTCGGTAAACCTGATAACCCTAGATCAGGTGTGACTTGGATTAGTCCACCTCAAGATTGGATTAAATGTAACTTTGACGGTGTAGCAAAAGGGAACCCAAGAAATGCTAGTTGTGGTGGTGTTCTGAGAAACCATGTGGGAATGGTTATTGATGCTATTGCAATTCCCATTGGTATATCTAACTGCCACATTGCCGAAGCTACAGCTGCCCTCCAGACCCTTAAATTAGCTGTGGACTCAGGATATTCCAAATTATGGCTTAAAGGGGACTCTTTGAATGTTATAAATATCCTTAATAATAAGAATATTGTGTCTTGGTCCATAGAGGATAAGGTAAAGGAGATGAAAACTCTTTTGAATAAATTTGAAGAAATAAAAATCACCCATACCTACCGTGAAGCCAATGGTGTTGCAGATTGGCTTGATAATTGTGCTGTTTGAGAAGGGCAAAAAGCGAGGTGGGATGAAACCTTAGTAAGGAACATGGATTTAAGGGCGATCATTCTTCTCGATGCCACACATGTGAAAGAAGGTAGGATTGGAGTGTAATAAAATCTTAATGAGTAGGAGGAGAGGTAGCACGGGGAAAGGAACCTAATTATTAAAGAGTAAGGCCCTCAAGAGGGAGAAGCGGATCCTGAAAAGCCATAAACAAATTCAATGTCCCAATCAACTTGACAGTAGGAGGATCCAGGGTAATATCCACAGTAATCAGGATTCAAAGAAAATGAGTATGGTGCATGAAAGGAAGGGAGAACCCCATAAACAGGAGCTAAAGAGCTATGCAGAATGGAGAGAGAAACATCAAGTCTAGAGAATTTTGCAGAAAGGAAATGTTACGAGCTACATGGAAAGACTCCACGGCTCTAAACTGCATATCACGATGGCCTTCTTCAAAAATTGGTCTGACGACAGGGTCACCTTGCATGGTATAACTGTAAATTTAACTGAGGATTTTCTTGTTGAGGTTACAGGGCTGTCAATGGAAGGAATCAAATTTTCAAAGCAGACCAACATTTTGAACGAGGCATTTTGTAAGTTCCCAAAAACAGTTGAGGAGGAGCAGAAGTTGGTCAAAAATGGGGATTTTTATGAGCTGGATCAGATTAAAGGGATTTGGAGGGACGTCCTAAGCTATATAAGGGAGTACTTCATCCTGGATAGAAGAAGCAAACGAGTGCATAAGTTCCATTTTGTCTTCCTCAATCACTTCAGGCATAAGGTTAGCTTGTCTTTTCCTTTCTATCTTTGCTACTCCCTGATTCAAAGCCTTTATGCTCATAGGAAAAAGGATTTGTGCCCTATTCTTCACGAAGGCCTTATTCTACTTATTGAAGGCTATTGCAAGAATAGGGCACTGGTTAAGTATCCCAAACAGGGGAAAAATAAGTTGTCAGGGAATAAAAAGAATGAAAATGTTAGCAAAAGAGGAATAATTAAGACCCCTAGTCCTAATAAACAGAATGTAGAAGAAGAAAGGGGTCGGGAGAGAATTGAAGAACTCGAGGAGGAAAAACCAGAGGAAGAAGATGGAACAGAGAGCTGGGACACCAACTCTAGTAATGATGAAGAAGGTTCTGAGGAAATTGAAAAAGATAAAGTCAATACAGAGGAGGATTATGTTACCAGAACAGAAGAGATGGAGGAAAACCAGAAAGTGGTGGAGGATGACACTGTCCAAGAAGATCCTGGTGAGGACCCAACTTCTAAGAATGAAAAGGAAATCTCTGTCCAGGAAGATATTCAAAACATGGAGATGGAAATTCAAGATGGAATCAATGAGCAGGAACAAAAGAGTCAAGAAGACTTCTTTGAATAAGCTAGGAATAGCCCCAATAAAAAGTCTGAGGATTGGAGAGGGAAGAATCAGAATGATGAAATACACACTCCTATGACTTGGGTTAACTATAAAGCTGAGTCTTCTTCCCAATTAGATTCCTGGTTGTGTAGGGAGATCATTGATCTCAAGAAAAAAGTGGAAACTTTGGAAGATTCTCTGAAAGCTGCTTGGAACAAAGTAAACAACATGGAAAATCAGTTAAGCGAGATCCCTGTGAAGCTCAAAGCTTACGAAAACAACCTCCGGGAGCTAATAAAGGATAACAGAAAGAAAATGGAGGAAGTAACGTCCAACATTTGTGCAACTGCTATCAATATAGGTAAACGAGCCAATGAGGAGACCAAAGCACTAGAGGGTCCCAGCAAAAGGACAAGGCAAAGTTCCAGAAAGAAAGATACACAAAAAGGAGCTTTGCTAGAGGTTACCACCCAGGATACTGCTTTGAAAGGAAAAGAAGCCATGAACTTGATACTGGAACTGGATGAATAATCTGGTCCATCTTGTTGGTTAAGAAATTGGTACTGATCTTTGTTCTTTTTTTGTTAGCTTTTGTTTGTTGTACCACCAGACTTCTGTTTCTGGGTTTTGACTCAATGTGTCTCTTATGGTTTTAGGACCATTCAAATCCTATTTTTTCTACCTCACTATAGTGTTTTTTAGGCGTTGCCTGTGGGCTTAGTTGTTCTTATTTTTCTCTCTGTTAAAGGGTTTTAGGGCCCCTTCAAAACCTGCTTTTACCTCTAATCTAAAACAACATATGGTATGGATGCATAACATACATATTATTAATCTATTTGATCCAAATATTATATATCATCTTCATGATAGATACATAAAGCATATGATTCTTCTTATTAATAACATGACTCTTTACTAATTGAATATTCATGTGAGAAATTTCCATAAATGAATGATATCTCTTCTACTAGGGACTCATTATTAACTTTTAAATGGGATATCATTAGTCAAGATGACTAATTTAGCATCTAGTCCATTTATACATCCATATAATATAACTTTGAAACTATAAATGTTCTCTCATAACTCATCCCATGCATTGTTAGTGTAATGTCTCATGCAACAAATGGCACTTAATTAGTGAAAGCATAAAAAAATACTTGATTATTAACACACAAAAAAAAAACCTATTGATCAAGAGTTGAAAAATAATGATAATTTATATTTGGATCCACAATAGGGTTATCTTTATCATAGGAATGTCTTTTTAGACATATGATTAAGGAAAGGTTTGATTATAGGGCACACATTGGTCCCTAACAGACACATAAGAATATAAGTCTTAGTATTTTGGGTGTGGACACCTAGTTGTTTTGATGAATATATTGGATCAAGACCATAACCATATGGAATAACTTTTTTTTCAATGATGAATTCCTCCTGATAAGTGGATGCCAAGGATGTGAGTATAAATGAGGTCCTCTAAATAAGCATAGAAGTTAGGAGATTTAATGTTCTAAGATAAATTTTAATAGCCACCACCTCTATTTTTAAGAAAGAATCTTTCAACCTCTTATATAACTGGTGAAAATGACTATTAAATTAACTTATGGGCTCATTAGGCTACCTAATTTTTTTATAAAACTAATAGTACAAGGTAGCAAGATCAATAGGCAAACTAAAATGGTTAACAAACAAAATTTTCAAAGATAGTCCATGAAGTGATGTATCTAATTAGAAGACCTATTTACCATTTGTAAGCATCTTCATGAAAGGAATAGGTAAATATGTGGAAATAAACATATTCATTTTGGATGTTGGTTCAAATGATGGCTTATTTAAATGCCTAAATGTGTTCTTAAATAGTTTCAATCCCACCATGGTTGAATTTTGAATAAAATTTATCAATATTCTTAGGCAGGTCATGAGCGGGCATTAGAGTGTTCATATAGATAAAACTTCTACATATTTAGTATTGTTTATTTTACCAAGCTATTGGTGTGTTATTTAGGCACACAACAGGGTATGAAAACATAACCAAAATACTAGAACCAATATTAGATCTAAAGAAATATTCTAGATCAAGACCTCTTATATAGTCAATATGTTGGTGGGTTATTTATCACACCAACTTATGTAGGGTTTAAATCCATATAACCTCTTTTAAAAGTAGATAATGTCTCCCTAGGGTCTTTATATGCCATGCCTTGGATTGAACGGTAACTCAGTAATTAATGTAAAACTATTCCATATAAATGGGCCTATTTAGAATAAACTCATAAATATGATAATGATGGTCACAAAGATTGGTCATTTATACAATTAAAAAAATGAATTTATCATGAAGATACAATTAATTCAATAATGTATTAATAATAATGATAGGATTAGAAATCAAGATGAAGATTATAAACATCATTTTCAAATTTAGATATATTATAAATATCCTAAAGATGTATAAAAGGATAAAATTGTAGGGTAAAGAAGAAAATGTAAGCTTGTTTTGTATCTAGAACAATTATGCTTGATTTGACTTAGATGAACTCCATGAAACTAATTTTTTATCTAGATATTAAACACATAACCATGGAAAATGATGGTGAAATAATATAATTTATTCAAATATTAATAAATATGGATAAAATCACCATATACTTGCATATATATTTAACAATAATCCTCAATGACTTTCAATCTATTATATATTTGCGTGATAAATAGTGTTTGGATCCACCTTAGTTAGGGGAATTATAGAAATTACAAGAAATATGTTTGGTCTCCTACTCTATTCTAACACCAATCAAAGATCCCTTAACTCAGTCTCATGGCTAGCCTTATAAAGACTATAAATAGGCTCACCCACTATCCAAGTGGTTGAAAATATTCAATGAATCACCCAACCACTAAGTGGTTACAAGAATTCAATAGTAAAAAACCCACTAAGGCATAATATAAATGTTAGATGATCTTAAATATCATATTCTTTTCATTATATCACTTGGAACATGGAAGTTTTGGATTGATGCATCACTTCTATTGATATAGATTTAGGTTGAAATGCACATCCTTTAATGGATCAATATTGTATTAAATTCAAGGGCAAAAGTTTCCATATTCCAAGTGTGAAGGGTTCTTTTAACAAATGATTTTTCACAAGAATTATTTATCTTTTTGTGATCTTTAGTTGGTTTAATATTGGTGTGGAAACCAATGTCTAACCAAGCTTAGTATTTAACGTGTTTTGGAACATATTTCCATGATCCATTTTCACTAGGTGAAAATATATTTAGTGATTAAAAAATATGATTATAATTATAGTCTAATTCATAATTTTGATGGGCTAGATAGGCCAAAATTAACATGATTTTTATAATTAGTTCATAGAGGTCCATGTATCATCTTTTGGAAGGTCATCCTATGTGTCCATTTATTATTTATTAAGGATGCCAAGGTACTACATGTCAAATTCCTATTGATTTATATCTTAATAAGAGGATTTAAATTTTGTTTGGACATGATGTAGTAAAATTTTAACAAGTGGAAATATCTTGCTCATTAGATAGTTGTGTTCCCTTGATCTTTGTTCCATCTTTTGTTTACCCTAGAGTCTTGATATTATGTCACATGGAATAATATTTGATACTTGATTTATCCATGATTTTTCTTAATTTTCATGTTTTTTCTATAGCTATAAAGAAATAAAATTATTACACATGGCATCATCCTATTCACCTAGAAGGTTGACTATATATTCATTATGTTTTGACTATCTCAAGGGTCTAGAGATGTAGGATCATGCCACCTGGTATGATATTAGAGGCCTAGAGGGTTGAATGGTTTGGATATATGTTTATATTGTTCTAGAGAAGTGGATCTATAAGATTATGATAGGTGGAAACCACTCGTTGAATCTTAGCCTATGGATAGGAAAATGCTAACTAGTTTTCAAAGATAAAGACTAGTTATTAGAGCTAGTTTTCATGAAAATCAACTAACGCATGAAACTCAAGTAAAAGGATCATAAAAATATCAATTTAGAATAAGTTTTTTGTTAAGAACATAATTGATCTAGTCCATTAGATAAATAATTAAGTCATTCTAGATCAAAAAGAATGGATAAAACCTAGTCATTTTAATATTTTCTATCTCTTGAAGTAACTAAATATGACTTAGAATCGATATATTTTAACACAATAAAATAATTGAGCCTAAAATAAAAATTGTGTTAATTTTTTGATAGCTTTTAAGGGTAATATGGCCATATATTTTAAATAATATAAGTTATAACATGGACACATGATCAATGTCTATTTCGCAGTCGATACCATGTAACATCTATTCACTCACTTAGGGCATGATTAGGTTTCTACTTAGGTTGATGATATGTAAGCTCATGGTAAAGTGATCTATTGACACATGTATATATAATTCTCATTAAGGACTTAACAATAGACTCATAAGTATAATACCACCATTGGGTATTGAAGGAGAAGGATCATGCCTCTTGGCATGATTTTGGGCATCTAGAGGGTTGATTAAGCATGGGGAGTATTAACACTACCTTAAGGGCCTATAAAAATGGGATCACACCACATGGTGTGATATTTAT
Source organism: Torreya grandis (assembly GCA_037957365.1). Classification (NCBI taxonomy): domain Eukaryota; kingdom Viridiplantae; phylum Streptophyta; class Pinopsida; order Cupressales; family Taxaceae; genus Torreya; species Torreya grandis. Next base: position 640,202 of record JARHVA010005127.1, on the reverse strand, counting down.
TATCTATAACATCAAATAGATATTGAAAAAAATGAGTGAGCCTAGGGGAGAAAGGACATGAGCTTATGCCACACAACAAAATCTTGGGAACCTAAAGAGTTAGGCATAAATATATAAGGAAAAAGAGTCCTAGGAAAGTGATCGAATGTAAATTGGTATCTCTTCACTTACATAGGAGCTGATGGAGAGATTTAGATAAATATTGGTATATAGGGATTAAAATATTAGTTATAATATGGAAATATGAATTTGAAATTAAATAACTAAGTTTGTTAGTTTAAACTTAATTAAGTCCCGAGACTATCTTTAGAAAGACTTGGATATATAATTATTTCCAAATCCAACATTAGTATATTTTTATAACAAATTACTAATTAAAGGAGTAATATTTGAGGCATGATTAGTATTTTTAGATAAAAACAAAGTATAAATAGACCAAATTGTCTAGGAACAAAATAACAAAGCTCTAAATAGTCAGATAACTTGTATAAATATGAGGTGAAAAACCTAGAAATGTTAATTTTAATGTCATTCAATACATAATGAAAAATATACCAAGACTTATAAAATATAAATAATCTCAAAAATTTAAATAAATATAGATTAAATTTACAAAATTCTTCAAAACTAAAGGCATGAAATAAATATTTTATGTTTAAACCTATTTCAAAGAGAAAATCTAGTGTAATGTCAAACCTTCAACTTTTCAAGAACTTTTTAAATCAAACCATGGATAAAAAGATACACAAACTAGATTAGGCTATAATACCAAACTCATGACAAAAAAGATTTTCCTATTAGAATAATTAATGGTTACGTGGTACATTCATGTATCTTTAATACAATATATTACATCAATTAAATAATAATATGTTTTATTATTTGTTATGAGGTGATGCTCATGTAAATAAATAATTAAGTATATTAATATGACTATTAGAGAGGTTTAACCTCTATTATTATCATTATAAAATGTTTTACCATGTTACCATTAAAAAATTAGGACCCATTGGGCATTATGGTCACTTTACAATAGTCACATTATAATAGACACTTTACAATGGTAATGTCACATTACAACATGCACTTTACAATGGCCATATTATAATGGTCATATTTCCATGACTACATAATAAAGGTTTATCATTTTAAAATGGTAATTTGTAATGAAACAAGCTGATATGAAACATGTGCTATGCCAATAAATATTCTGCAATCTAGGTAAGTTAGTTGTGCATATGTGACAAGAAAGTGTTTTATAAAGAGATTTTGAGAGAATAAATGAGAGAAGAAGATGTCATATGAATAATCTATGATTATTTTACTTATGTGTGATTTTTTTCCATGTATATATAGTGTTTATATTCTTATGTGCCTTTTTTATTCATCTCACATCTAGATCCATTGCTCATATGCATTATTCTACATGTTTTACCAGTTCCATGATTTCATTGATGAAATTAAGGCATGTTGTGAAAGCAAAAAAAAGAAAAAAAAAAGTGCATCAATACAATATTTTAAAATACCATAAAGGCAAAACCTAACAACATAGGTACAATCTATGAAAGACTTTTGAAATATCAAAGTAAATTTACATAATCTTCTAACATAATGTATTTTATAAATTTTGAATAGTCATATAAATTTAGAGCTCATGATATAAATTTTAAAAATAAAGTATTAAAATAAATAAAATTTAAACTTTATAATTTTATTTTAATAATTCTTTATAGCACCCCAAAATATAATAAATAATGTAACTTATGATCAAGGGAGAACAATTTCATGAAAATTTACTAAACTATGTCTACAAAACTCATGTAGTGTCCTATAAAATAATTTCCTCCAACTTATTTATATTTATATTTTAAACTATTTTCATGTCGATATAGTTTGTTTTATATAGAAAACTTTTCCCAAATATTTGTGGTAAATTCAAAAAAACTTAATAGGAAGTAGTTTCTAATAGAAAATTTTCAATATATATAAAATTATATATTACACTACATGCAAAAATGATCCACTTTAAATTTTATAGTTTTTAAGATAAAATATTTTCTCCATAACATGATATACTAATACATATTATTATTTAACAAAAATAATTATATTTTTAAATGGATGAATTTTCAAGAGAACCAACATCTTTATAAACCTTTTTGATTAGGGAGAATCCCATTCTTATAAGTGAAAATGATACTAGAGAATTATTTTTGAAAATATCAAAGAGATTTACATAGTGATTTGTGGACTATGGGATAATATGGATTAATCTAGGTAATTGAGCTAAATTTAGAGGAGGTTGAAAGAAAATAATAGAATGGATGCTAATTAAAAGGTCATGAGCTTGACTAGAATGGAGGCTAATTAAAAGGTTATGAGCTTGATTTCAGGTCAAAAATAATATATTTATTTAGTATGAGTATTTATCCAAAAATACTAAAGTCAAATATGGTGACCGTGATTAAGGTGATGATAAAGTCCATTCTTTTGTTTTAAATGAGAAGGAATATTAATAAACCTCCCCCACTATTATTGTTTTTGTAAATATTTAATGAGACTCAATCTAAATATAGGATTATATAAGGTGAGGCACAATCCCACCTAAGGATGAGCATAGTTAGGACCACTCCCACTACTAGTATATTTTTTACAAATAGTTGGGTGCACCCATATTTATGTAGAGTTGTTATTTGATGTGAATAATCATGCATGTACTCAATCACATAGGTGTGTATGCACGAACTATTGTGTGTGTCCTAGTTCATATTTTTTGGTGCTTATAAATGAATTTTGGATTTTTAATCATTCATCACTTTGTAGTAGGTGTGGTGAGGCCATTTCCACTACTATTTTTAAGTATTATGAACTATGATTTTGTTTTAGTTCACTTACAATGTTGATTTTATCATGGTATTTGAACTATATTTAATAAAGGGGTATGGTTTGAAATTATTGCATATGATGAATTAAGTGTAAGTTTAATATTAGATATTATATGATCCTCATTTTTATTTGTTGTTAGTCTATCCTAATAATGCTACATAAAATAAAATACAAACAAAAACTATAGAAGGATGATAATAGTTGATAAAAAAATTACAAAAAAAATCATATATATTTATTGTATATATAAATATCCTTATATAATGAGTAAAATATAATGTATTTAATTATTGTTTATTTTAGCATGTTATTATTGTTTTTTAGATATAAAATTTATCCCAATGCTACAAAATTCATCTTAAAACTCATAACATTTAAAATATTTATTTTCAAAATAAGGGGTCACAATAATGTGACAACCTAATAAAAATTAAAATGCATTATTCAAACCCTTTAAATAATAATGTTACATGTTTTCAAGGTAGAAAGGTCACATGTAAACATTACTTAATTGTTTCCAAAAGCACACAAGACACCAAAAAAATCCATTCAACCAAGATAAAAATACATAGTCATCAAATTGGATATGGAAGGAAGTTCTAACCTACTAACCAATTTATGATCATCAAATGAGATATTCTATGTAAAAAATATTTAATAAATTGCCAGCCAACTCCTAATCTGACCAATAGGCTTAAGGTGGAAATTAGGAAACACAAGGGTATGCAATTAAATTGAGGACATGATGTAATAAACTCAAATATAAACACCTAAACATATTATAAAGTTTTTGCATTGTTTCATACCTTCATTACGAAACATAAGAAATAATAATAAACATTAAACAAGGTAATATAATAATGATTTAAAATTAATTGAATATGGGAAACAATCATGAAAAATAACTATATATACCTCAGTTACCATATCATAGTAATAACACATAAATCTAAGATAGGGATGGGAAAATAATTATCTTACCAACTTATTCATCAATTCCCATTAAAAATATAATGGAGAGATGGGATAAAATTATTAATAACCTAGAAACACACGTTCCCATCCTATATTTAAAGCATTTAAAGTAAGGAACAAATTCATAATGAGTCCAATCCTCAACTCTCATAAATAGATAGAAAAGTGTTGGCCTAAAATAGCAATCATAGCCATAATTTTTAATCACACATTAAAAAAAAAATAAGTGTACAATTTTTTTTTTCAAGACCTTCAAATAGACACACTAAATTTATTAAAATAAATTTGACCCTCTTGGTTCAAAATAATAACCAGACAAATTATTCCACATGATCAAGTAGCATTATTAAGATCACTTCATGATTAAAATAAGTCTTAAAAATATATAACTAAGATCAAATATAAAAACTTATTCATGTTATATGTGCGATTTGATTCTTTTACTAATTGCCATGGGATTTAGAGAACAACTTCCATATTTCATGACCTTAATCACTAACATAAACTTGTAGCATATTTAGATATTCATTATGAATCATGATTTATGAAAAGGGAAGGCTTAGGAATTTATATAATTCAAGATAGGCATCTATAACCGTGATGGACATACCTTTGGTTCCATTTTAGGCCTTACTCCACTACCAGTTAGGCATTCATATCCCTAGTGGAGGTTACTAGAATCACCTTTGTTCAAAAAAAATTTAAATTTTCAATAAGGATCTTAAATTTTTTATTTTTATAATCTTTTTAGTGTTAAAACAAAGGTTTTTAACCAAAATTATCTAGGTATTTAGTAATTTTATCAATAGTTTTATTTTTAGACAATCATCCTTGGTCATAAAATTCATCCTAGGAAATAATGTTCTTTAAATGCTAACATGACTTTGTTATAATAATTAAAACTTTAATTCAACATATTAAATCCTTATTAAAATAAAACTTATATTAAAATAAGGTTTAATATTTTAAGGAACAATCAACCTAGATATCAATCTTTACCAATTTCTCAAAGTCATAACATTAAGCTAAAACTTTCCAAAATGCATGATCAACTAGTATTTATTAATTCTTGATGTGTGAAGTTCTTTTGAGTATTTAAATGAATTGGAGATTAAAAACTTGTCTTTAAAAAGATGTATTTAAAGTATAGAACAAATCAAATAAAACAAACATACAACAAACAAATAGACAACATGCAAACAAATATTTACAAACAAGCATCGAGAAAGAAACTAATCTAAACCTACCTACACTAATTCTAACTAATCATATAGATACTTCATAAATAACATTCTAGAGAAAACTAAATCATATAAATTATGATACAACAAGACTAAAATAACAATCCTTCCTCTAATATCAAATGGAAATATATTTAATCTACCATAGAACCTTAAAACATGATTACTTCCTTTTGATATCATCTTCTTACAAATAGGAGCACTTGTATGTTTATGTCTTCTGGATGATGTAGTTTGGATTACTATATCCATTCTCAAGTACATGGATTGAATATATGGATGTAAGACCCAATCATCTTCTTCAAAAATTCTTATTTCTTGAATTAAGAGTGATAATTACACTTCATTCATAGACTAATCATGACTTATCTTATTCACATTTAATAATTGTATTGTCAACTCAACTGGTATGCTTGGATTGATGTCTTTAGTTTCTTTATAGGTATCTAAAATTGGCTGTAATACATCATTAATTTCTTATTGATGAATAGATACAATAGTAATTTTTATAAAACATTCCTCAATCTCCATATGAGGTGGGGATGGACTATTAATCTTTACACAAACGCTGTACAAGTTATCCCAAAATTCCTCTTCATCATGATCAACTGAAAGAACATGAAATTCATTTTAAATATTAACATTTGAAACATGTTGATCACATATTTATAACCTTTTATTTTAATCATATGAAAGTTCTAGATCCATTTCACTTGTTTCATCTTCATCTTCTATAAATAATGACATCTCATCTACCCAATCAATCTCTAGCTCATCTTGCTTTGGGATCTCCAAAATAGTATTGCCTTCTTGAAGCTTTTAAATTTAATTCAATAAATCATGTTATAAAATCTACCAATGGCCATCTTCTTCACATATATTCTCTATTTCAATAATGACTCTATATGAATTGTCCTCATATCTATCTTTTGAAGAAATATCAATTTGTACTTGATCTATACCAACTATTACAAGTTCTTCAAAAATATTTTTCAACTCATATTATTTGATTTATTTAAAAAGGATAGGCTCTTTTTCCATGATTGGGAAATAAATCTCTCCTCTAGAGTATATTCTAGTTCATTCTCATTTTGAAATGGAAAATTAAAATTCTCCACCATAAGGGTTGTCTCAAAATACTTATATGCCTATGAAGAAGTAGATGATCCTATAGCAATATGTATTCAATTTATCTTGATATACTTTAGAAGAATTACAAAATTCTATACATTCTAATTCACCATGTTTTACAGTGTTATGAACCCTGTAATTATTAGATAAAGCTACATCAAAAATGTTTAATTTAGGTGGGTCCTTAGTTGTAGATGCCTCATTATTATTGTTATTGTTATTATAAAACCCATTTATAGTTAAAATAATAGTTTCTATTGGATCTTTCCCCAATGTTACCTACTTGTCTTTACAACTGAAGAAAATTAATGCTTAATTTTTGAACCATTTTGAGTATGGAGTTATTTTCATTCTTAGGTGCCTATGAATTGTGAACTTGAGTACTACTACTAGTTGTTTGTACCATAACTTATTGATCTTATGGATGAGATCCACTTGTGTTATATAAGAATCCTAGGTTTTGACTAGGATGGGCATGACTGAAAGGTAATTGGTTTAAAAGTGGAGTTTAGTTCAAATCACGAATGTTTTGATTAAAATTTGGGATTATATTCAATGTAATAAAATTATGATTTATTTTAGGAATAACATTTTTTAATTGACCTTGGGGTTGCATTTGATCATTAATGGTCACAACTTTAGCATAGGCTAAAGCTAATATATCTAACTCTAACAGATATTTTGAAAAGCATATAAGTCATTGGATCTATAACATCCTTATAAATATCTAAAGATAAAGCTTCATCAAGAATATAGGGAGCTTAGTTATACTAAACATATTTTGAAATCTAGTATTAAAATATCTAATGGTTTCATTTGAATATTTCTTTACCATAGTGAACTATTTATAAAATACACAAGGAATAATGACCTATCCAAATTGACCAATGAAATAACTATTGAAATCATTCCAACTGGTGATGTAATTTTTAGGAAGATTAAGAAGACAATCATATGTTTCATCTCTAAAATTAAAAGGAAACAATATTCAAACAACATCTTCATGAACTACATTTAATAATATAAAGGCAACCTTAAAAGATTTGATATGTTCTTTAGTAGTCACAATACCTGTAGGACTAAAAGAAGGTAAATAGTTTTTAGGATTTCTAGGTAAGTCATGTACCTAACCAAGAACATTGATAGAAGATCTGACTAACCAAGTCATACCTTGATGAGTATTGACTATAGAGAAACATAAATAGGTGAAGTATATTGATATTTAGAAACCCTATACTTACCTTTATTTGCTCTAGCTTTCTTATGAATTTACAAAGAAAGAAGAGGTATCCTTGTCTCAAGCCTTGAAAAATTCCTTATTCTTGGTATTTCTATCTTTTAAACTCTGAATCCTATTCAAAATATGAACTATAAACTTATCTTTGCAAAAATTTATACGTTAAGCAAATTTTTCACAAATTCATACAATTCTTTCAAAGAATAATTATATTTAACTATATTCTCTTAAATATACCTCCAAACTTGTGAATATCAATGATCTTTACACTTCTAAGTTCAAATAAGCCTAAATTTTCAAATATTATCCAATCTTTGAACAAAATTGCTTTCACTAACCTCATACACATTATATTTACAAAGTTTAAACTACATTTTCAATAATTTCTCATAAATCTTCAAAGAATAGCTATTTTAAGCTAAATAAGCCTAAAAATTGGTTTGAAACCATGAATATCCATGAATATCATTGATCTTTACACAATCAAGATAAGAAAAACATAAAAATTCAAAGGATCAATTGATCTTTGAACAAAATTCACTAAAATTAGCAAAAGATACTTTAGATTCACAAAGCTTTAGCTTAATTCCCTCCTTTTAGCACCAATTCTATCTTGTTGATGCATTGAAGTGTATCATAGGGTTTATATAGTGTTTAAAACACTTCTCATTTTTAGATTAAAATAATCTATTGCATGAGTTATTGGTTTTGATATTCCTAATATCTAGGGTGGAGTAGTGACTAATATATATAACTATTCATAAAATGAATATGTAAATAGTTTTTGGGAGAAACTATGGTCTTAAAGCTTGTTTGTGAAAGATGAAATTAATTTGAACTAGGTCTAATGAATGGTGATCAAAACCTAAATTCTAAACCCTAATCTAGTATGAATATTTATAATGAAAGATTAAACTACAATGATTTGATCAAAGAAAAGAGAAAATAGGTAGGGTATGGTAGAAAAGAATGATGTTTCTATTCTGAGTCCAGACATCATGACAAAGCTTAAATTTCATCAAAGGCATGCATTAAACCAGAATATGAAGTGAAATTACTAAAATCACATATCCTATCATATACCAAGCCAATGTTTATGCATATTTGAAATAATACAAATAAGAAATCAAATCCACTTTAAAGATTTACTTCCACAAGAAAATTGAAATAACACATCTTTAAGAAAAACAAGGAAAATGAAATGAATCTAAAACCTTTCAATCATCCTAGTATAAGCTCAACTTGATAACTCTGCATTAACATATGTACTTCTAGAATTCATGAAAGCAATTCAAATCTGAACATCAAACTATATATTTGAGGAGGCATTCATGATAACAAACACAAATAAATATGAGACAATCTTTATAGAATTCCCTTGTTTACATTATTTGCTCCAAAATTTACAAAACATTTTTTCTCTAAAAACTTCCTCCCCCTTTTTTTACAAATGACAATACCCCTTTTATAGGAAACATATGAGGTATGTTAGTCATCATATAAAATGAAAATCAGTCAATTTTCAAGGACATATGTCCTTCAAAAACATTCTAGAATTAGTGACACTTTACAAGTGGACTAACCTATAAGCCATGTGCGTTAAAAATTTCACGTGCTTTTACAAAATAGAATATTATTTATAAGTATTTACAAGGTTTTTTAGTTCAAAATAATATACTAGTCAACTCAATTGATTTGAGACAATTATGCTATTGTAGCCTTTTGTCTTTTTTGTAAAATATTCATGGTTTTTTATATTGTGTATCAATTAGCTTGAGGCTAATGACTGGCTCCATGAATAATTCCTCTTCTTTCCCTACCAACTCTTTGAAGTCTTTATCAGCTCTATCCAAGGTTTCTTTAATGCTTCTAAAATTTCATATCTTCTCTTCTACTGATTAGATCATATCTAATATTCATTTATTATCTGACCTAGTGTTACCTTAGATTTTATTCTTCACTTTTTGGATGAATTGAGTAGCCCTATGTTGGAACTCTTCTTCAATTATCAAACCAATAAGACTGAGGATGGTTGGATCTTTTCTTAAGCTTCCTAGTACTTAAACCATTCTATTCTCTAACTATTTGAATTCATTTAAAAGTCCCTTCATGGATTTGGACCATTTATTCATATAGTTGACCTTCTCCATTAAGATAATCATATCTATATTCAAATTTGATGGGCTTACTATTTTGAGCTCAGGAGTATGGCCTTCCATCAATATCTTGACTAATTCCTTTACTTTATTGTATGAACCTTGCCATTGATTAACTTGGTTCATAGCCATAATATTCTATTTTTTACCCGTATCCTTTTTAGATATTTTTCACTTTAAAAAACTAAATGTTTCATAAATATATATTGAAAAGATATTAAAAATGTTCCCTGAAATTGATATGATGGATTGATCTTCCATCTTTTCTTGCTTTAGACCTTTGATGGTAGCTTATAACCTTTCTGCCTAAGATTGTGATGAGTATAGAAGCACCCTCTTCAAAAATAGGATCCTCCCCTAGTCTTTATCCATTCTTATGAGTTAAATGATTCAAGGTTTAAACCTTTTGATACACAACCTCTTCACCTCCTTCCATAACTACTATCTTGGTCACTCTTTACAAAACCATATCTGACCCTAACTAAAGATTGACCTAGATGCTTACTTGGCACTCCTATTTTTATGTCAACTAATTGAATTGGAGTAGACAATATCTTTGCCTCTTCTTCTTACAAAGTAATGATTTAAGGCTTCAATTCTTGTTGCATAGGAATGTTAGTAGGTTTATAAGATCCCAAAGATGATATGTCATAGCTATTTTCTCTAACCTTGGTTCATATATGAACCATTCAAAAATAGGTGGTACATATATGATGTTCTCCTCACTAAACAAATTGACATCTCCAAAGGTGGTGTGATGGAAAATTTTGGTTTTTTAGCTTTTGAAACAATGGTAGTCTTAGCTTTCCTCTTGGGAGTGTCATGGCTACTAAGTATAAAGACTTCTCTTTTTTCCTTATCCTACTTAATTTCCTCAATGTTTGTCTCTTTTGCATCTGAATCTGAATCATATGTCATAAATAGCATATTTAATGCATATTCAACAAACTTATGAGGATCTAGAGATATCATATGAACTTCTTATTAAACCAACCCTTGCTTTATTATTTTAGAAGATTCAAGAGTTGATGAACTAGAAGTAATTTCACTTGGCCTTCTCTCTTTAGGCCTATGTTATATAATAATTAATATCTATCAAATTATATTACTTAAGGCCTAATTACCACTTGTCCTCCATCTTTTGATCTCTATTCAATCTAGACTCAGGCTTTATATTGTGTTCTTTTAATCTTTTAGTGACCTCATAGTAAGTATATGCCTTAGTGTATATGAAATCAAATACACTGGGATCATGATCATAAGGTATATTCAAAATACCTTTGATCCTTAGATGTTGCTTTACCTTTATATAAGGGTCCCATTATCTATGGTCATCAATTTTCAAGTTGAAAGATAGTCTATACTTTGAATCATCCTTAATGTGACTCAACTATCTAAAAATAGTCTTTCCAATTGTCATAGGAAAATTATGCAAAAGTCTCTTTCTCTTAGTCTAAAAAACTCCATATATCCCATTAAATATTTGATATGCCACTTTTTGTTATGTGTTGATGATTAAAATTGCACTATTTCTAACACCAATAATGGGAAGTTTCAGGAATGTGGGACTTGCAACCTAAAACAACCTCTAGATTTTAAAGAAGCTGGCTCTTCTTTATATCAAGTATATAATGGGAAAAGGGATAGGAATTAAACATAAACAAAAGTGAAATGAAATCAAAACTAACTATGGTGATGCACTTGAATTTAATTCAACCCTTAATTTTGAGCACAGTGAAGCTATATATAAGATTCAATTACATTAAAGAGAGAACAAGGCATGATCAATGTAAAGGATGAAAATAATAGAAACAGAGGCTCAGAAATTAGAGTACTTTTGTAGTGACATAGAAAAATATCAACAAAGGCACAAAACTTGATCTTCTTATTAATTCTCTAGTCACATAAAAGGCACATAAACATGCACAGTTACATAAACTTTCTAACTCAAGAAAATAGAATAAAGGCAAATGATATTCCTGATCATAGCTAAAAAAATCTAAAACTCTTGATAATAATCTCTCACAAAAAATTCTCTCTATCTTCTTATGATGATTCTAGTGATCTGTGTACCCCTATTTATAGCATTATATTAGCTCTAGATTGCCTACACATTCCCAATACAATGGCCTAGCTAAACTCTAACTAAACTGTAAATGTCTAACATAGGATATTTATTGGATTTAAAACATTTTGTCTTCCTACAAGTTCATTAGCCAAAATAGATACCTAGGACACTTCCCACTTTCAAATGGGAGAGGACACTTGGCCGATTCCCTTACTCTACTTGAAAACATTCTTATTATTCAGGAGGCACTAGAAAATGACACTTGGCATGTTCCATAGCACTTATTGAAGACACACGACACTTTCCACATAACCTATACTCTTTACTACATCTTCACTTAGGAGTGTTTCCTCTTTGACATCTATCACCATCCACTTCTCCAAAACTTTAACAACTTATAACAATTGGGACCCACAACACTTCTCACCTGAGCAACTTCAAAAAAAGGAGTAGAGATAGGTGGTGCTTTTTATACATATTTAACAAGGGACATGTGGTAGTCTCTACTACTTTTAGCTATCTTTTGAGAATCTTGCAAAAGGTGACACTTGTTGGTCTCCACGTCACTCTGTCTATACTATAGAAACATTTAGGCCTCATTTCATATTTACATGGATGATGATACTTGGTAGCTTTTACTTGCCTCAGAAGCAAACCTAGGACCCACCACAGTCTTTACTTATCCATGAAACAAAGTGAAGATATTTTGGATGTTGACACATGACAACTTATACTTTCTTTAGCTAAGGATACATGGCAGCTTCCATTACTTTTATAAAAGCATATTAAAACCTTCCGTAGTTGCCACTTGGCACCTTTCACTTGATCTTAATAAAAGGTTATTGAAAAGAAGCTTTCAAAATGTATAAAAAAATGAGATGTGGATGCTGACACTTGTTGTGCTTTGTTGTGTTACTATGGGACACGTGGCACATTCTAACCAACTTATAGAAACTATGAAATGTGCTTCAGCTTATGAAACTTGGCATTTTCCACATGATTTTGACACTTAGACAAAATTGAGGCAAAAAGAAAGTTGAGCCCACACTCTGAGTCAAAACTTCACTATCTCGAACCAAAGTGTGTAGGGACAAAAATTTGGATCACACAACTAAAAATCAAAATAAAATGTAGAGTATTTTGTACTCTACAGTTATTGGCAACCCCAAGGACTTTTGAGCCTACTCAAAAAGAATCCACAACTCCCACATGATCAAAATGACAAAGAATCATAGCTTTAGTAAGGCTATCTAATAAGTAGACCACTCATCATCAGATAATCCTTGCTTATTTTGCAATTTGTGAAAGGCTAAATCAAGATTGATAATATCTTTGTGTGAAAAATTCTACAAAATCTAAACTATAGCCTTCAATTTAAATTCAAGCTGGGAAACAAGAATCAAAATAGATTTTACTTCAGGTACTGATGAATCATCCCTTAAATCCTAAAAAACTGCTTGATCATTCTGCTTGTCTAACAACAAAGGTTTAATTTCATCAATCATCAACACAGTGTTGTTATCAAGAAAAGGGGAAGAAGACCTAATTGCACCAGATCTTCAATGTGTTGTTTCATGTCTTTGATTCCTTATTTCATCACATCTATAATCTCTCTGCAATTTATTGTTGTGGAGTTGAAATTGAGAACTTCATTCACTCTTTTAGCAGCAATCATTCTATCATTAATCCCTGTTGCTGACAATGTTCCATTAGTTACATCATATAACTTTTGTAGCAGTGTTTGAGAGTCAAACACTCTCAGAAAGACAATAGATAGAGTGTCTTCTACTACTTTCTCCACCTTTTTGCACAATTTTTGTTCATTTAGTAGAAAGGTTAGAGAAGGTCTGAGCTAAATAATCTCCTTAGAGATTCTTTTCCATATTGATTCATAAAGCTCCTTCACTAGATTTAACAACCCTACATTCTTTGGCCTATTAGCCAACTCAAGTTTTAATTGTTCTACCCTTTATCACTTGGCTTGAAGTTGGGCCTATATAGATGTGGTATTATTCTGCTCATTCAACATCTTTTGTTGAACTTGAGTAACCTGTAATAGGCTTTCCTCACATTTTTCTTGAAATGCTACCTTTTCCCACCTTAAGGTTGTCACTACATCCTTCACCTGCATTGGCCCTAATTTCAAAGAATCATTTTGGGCCTAGATAGCCTAGTGAGTTTGAAGAGAAACAATATCTTACAACTATTTATTAAGACTCTCTATTTCAATATTCTTAGTATTGATCTCTGTGGTCAAACTACAATAATTTGCCTTCTCTTTGGCTAGATCAGCCTCCATCTTCTATAGATTATTTGGTATTTTCAAATAATATTTAGCTACTACAAAAGTAGATTAATTTAGTAGCTTGAGCCTATCTTGTGGTCTGAAAAGGGACATTTCTATAGCCATTGCATTCATTGTGTAATCTTTTGGCTGCATCTGCTCATTTAGCTTGACTATATTTGGTGACAAATGGGTCACTGTTAGTTGCTACTGGATTTGGTCAAATTATGACCCCAAATGTGGTGTAGCTAGGGCTTTATTATCTTTGATTCTCTTCTTCTCCATTCAGACTTCCCTTGCCTTCCTAGCAGCATCTACTTGAGTATGGGAGGTAGAAGGAGAGGCAATGTGCCCACCCACAAAAGGAAAACCTTGTGGCAAACCATATGGAATAGCCAAATGTTGGTTATGGGAAATCTGAGGAGGTACTTTCTTGGGAATAGAGGGGGAAAAGTGAGGCAATGATATAGCTTGAGTATGGATAGATGGGGCAAAATGAGAAATGGGCATAGTGGAGGTGGCAGGGGATGTCATTTGGCTAGATGGAATCATCACCCCTATAAGAGAAGAAAGAGATTGAGAAGGAGGAAAAACAATACTTACCTGAGGAGCAACCAAAGTACTCTATGATTGGTGTTGTGAGGGTTCTACCCTTTCCTTTAAATCAAGTTGGAACCTCAGCCTCTTATGTTTCCTTGGTGTTTCTTCTTCTAGCTATGCTCCCTTCTCTTCAATATTTACCACTGTTGCTAATGGTGCTTGTGTAGAACTAGGAATCTCAAGGACTGACACTAATGGAAAAGCTTTTGGTGGTGAAGATACCACACTCTTTTATTTTTTGATGGTACTAAGAGATTAGGGCCAAACCATTACAGTGATTGCTACTGAAGTTTGCACTATGGCCTACTATGTTTGAATGGATTCTGCTCTAGATTCTAGCTCTCCACCCTATGTCTACAAATAGTTTGTATCAGGGCTAGAAATAGGAGATAGATAACATTTATCCCATAGTTCTTCCCATTTCTCATCTAAATCCACATTTCCAAAAGAGTGGGTTATCTCATAAATCTCTTGTCTATATTTCCAATAGGCTTCTATTTTTTTAGCATTTCAGTGTTTATTCTTTCATACTCTTCTTAAACCAGAAGTCATTATAATTTTGGGGTCAAAATCCCTTTACTTAACATAAAAATTTTCCCATGGTCTGTCTTGTTGAAGAGGCAAATTTGTCAATTCAACATAAAACTCAAGAATATCTTCCCTAGGATTTTTCTTATTTTCCCAAAAGGGGTGGCCCTCATGCACAATTTTGGTAGAAACCCTATTATTCTTAATCCATGAAGTTATGAAACCATTTGGGTCATATACCCATTTATCTTTAATTAGAAAGAAACCTAGGAAGGCTAGCTTTCTAAGCAACATGATCTCAGCATCTCTGGCCTCTAGTGCCATGTTGTTTGTCACCCATGGGACATCATACATTTTCATCTTCTTCCCAGACCCATATTCATTATCTACCATAGAAACCTAATGGTGACCTTTAAGAATGCTAACCTAAGGGTCAAAATCTTAGGTAGAAACACTGGTTCCCCACTAAAACCATGGACTCTAATAATAGTATGATGGGATCTAAAAAAGTAATCACAAGGAATAGGGCAATTGGTCATAAGGTTTGAGATAATTGGAAATAGTCTATTTACAACTGGTTCTTGGCTTAGATGACAAAAAGTAGGGGCAACAAAAAGTTCCCAAAATTTGTATGGGTCACTAGTTTTGGACAAGATGTGTCCATGTAGACACAGGAGTGGTCCTATGTAGACTGAGGTTTGGGTCATACATGTTTAGATGCATGTATTGGGAAAAGATGCTAGAATTTTGATACAACATAAGGTGAAACAAATAAGAGGAATACATAAAAATCCCTTTAGATCTGAACTGGGTGAGTTGTTCAACCATTGAATATGCAATCTATTTAGAGAAATCAAGCTGATACTCCTAAGTCTTGTCAACAGTTTTCAATCTGAAGAGGATAGCTATTTGTTCTTCATATATGGTTATATCATCTTTCATTCCAAAAATGAAATCCATCATAGAAAGTGCATCTTGACTAGCTTGTAAAAATTGTGCTCTTGTTGTTGGCAACATCAACATAGTTGTATCATCATCGCCTAATTGCAGCTCTAATTTTGGAAACCTCAATTGAGTGTTGATGTTTGCCCACATTTTTTCCATCTTGTCAATGGTGGGAAACGTGTCTATTTTGTCATGATATAGGGCCAACATGTCTCTAATAGCCTTTGGTGTAATTTGCACTATGAATGGACCCTATTGTATGGTATTTGAAGGTGCATGAAACAATCACGTGCATATTTCAACCAGGTTAGGGCATGGATGCACACTTGGGATAATGAATTATGACAATTAAGAAGTCCATATCCTCATTGAGAATGTCTCATATTATCCCACCTTGGCCCTCTAAAGACACCTTTGATGTGCCCCTTCTCTGAGAGTTTTACTACTAGTTCTTTGAATAATTGGTTCCATGATTTCATCTGCATAATCTTTTACCTTTGCTAGGTCATTTTCTTGGCCAACTTCAAGGACTCTAGTCCATGGGTAGGTCTTTAATGGTTGTGCAGGGCCTGAAGCATATGATTTACTTATACGAAACTTATCAAGGGATTCATAAACCTTGTTACAAATACTATGTTCCCTCCATATCTATATCTATTCTTAAAAATAGTGAATTGTGGTAATAGGTATGAAGCTTTTTCAATAAGGAAGCACTTTCACTTAAGCAAGTTTGTTATGAGCTAAAAATGCAAGTAGCAGGGGTTTTCTAGCAGATGCAGGAATGTTTGAGACACTGTAAGCTTTAAATCTTGTTATGAGGTATTTATTGACCCATCAAGTCTCAAAATGGCATTAAACCCATATAACTATTAGCAAATTTTACTAAATCTTCATGGGACAGTGAGTTAGACATGTCATGCAAGTGGGTGCGCAAGGTACCTTGGGGAATTTAAAGATTTGGGATATATTTAAAGTGTTGAGAGTTTTGAAATTTTTGAAAAAGGCTCTGACCTATGGCTATGTGTTCAAAGAACACTTATTTAAAAGAAAGAGTGGGAAAGAAAATGGGAAAACAAAGCAATAAGGAAAGGGAAACTATCTAACTATAATACATTAAAGACAGCTTAATTGAAATGCTTCAAGTAGATCCCATTCACAAGAATCTCTTTAGGTTCACCTTCTATTGTTTCTAGCTCAAATTAATTCTTCTATTTACATTCATGAATTTTATATAGGCCAATCCATAATGCTTCAGATTTAGTATGTTGACCCAGCTTGGTGGCTCTTGCATCCCATTTCAAAATAATTGAGCCTACTTCAAAATGGGGATTTGAATTCCTTTTATCAAAGTAGTCTTTAATTATTTTATGATGCTTAATTAATGAATCATGTGCCACATCCCTCCTTTCTTGAACTTCCAAAAGTTTAGCAAGTCTAACCTACATGGGACCATTTTCCTCAATTTCAATCTATTTTATTAGTTGGAGAGCAGGAATTTCCAAGCTTAGAGGTATTACAATAGGATTTCCATATACCAATTCATATGGGGACATTTTCATCACCTGCTTAGCTATAATTCTATTAGCCCACAGTGTTATATTCAACACTTTATGCCACTCTTTATGATGATCAACCCCTATTCTCTTGATAAGTCTAATTAGGTTCTTATTAGTTGATTCTACCAAACCATTACACTGAAGGTAATAATTAGAGGAAGTTTTTAGATATATTCCATGATTTAATGCAAATTTAGATACTTTAGACCCTAAAAATGCTTTAGCATTATCTAAAATTATGGTGTGAGGAGCCCCAAAGTGAGTAGTGATATTCCCTAGAAAGTCTAGGATCACATTTTATGTTGCTTCCTTAAGTGGCACTGCCTCAGTCCATCTAGTGAAATAATCTATGGCAGTCAAAATCCATTTGTGACCCATAATAGATACTAGATTTATCATTCCAATGAAGTCAAGACCCCACTGAGAAAAAGGTTCATCAACAATTATAGGACTAAGAGGCAATGCTGCATTCCTTCTCATCCCCACATAATATTGACAAGATTGACATTTTTTAACCAGTTGATAACAGTTTGTAAATAAAGTAGGCCAAAAATAACCTACCTCACTTATCTTTATAGCTGTGGTCTTTGTAGAAAAATGTCCACCTGAGACTCCATGATGCATTTCATGCAATATTTTCTTAGCCTCATCTTTTTCTACGCATCTTAAAAGTTTGCCATCAGAATTTCTTCTAAAAAGAACTTGTTCAATTAAAACAAAATGGACCCCTTACATCCTATAGTATCTCTTCTTATTTTGAGGGAATTCTCTTGGGTAAATCCCATAATTCATAAAATGAATCTTTTTTGTGATCTAGGAGTTCTAATCAACCTCTTGTATCCTCAATACAATTTCCTTTTCTATTTTTGAATCTGTTTCTTTAGGTATCATCTTTTCAAGCTCTTGAGTCATGTATTGGCACAACCCTCTACCTCTGACTAACATAGTGGGTTTGACCTCTACATCATATTCAAGGATCTTTTTTATCTAGTTTGCTCTTTTTTCAATAATTTCACCCTCTATAATGTATTCTCTGACACTTGGGTGAGCCACAAGTATCAGAATCTTACTTCCTAATACTATGTGCTTGAATTTCTTGAGGGATTTTACCATAACATATGCTTGTTTCTCCACAAGGTTGTATCTATTTTCATATTCCCTAAGAGTCCTTGAGAAAAAGGCTATTAGATGCTCTCCCTCCTATCTATCATCTTTTTGTGTTAGAATAGCAACAATACTGAGCTCTCCTCCATAGACATACATTACAAAAGGCTTAGAAAATTTTGGGTTTCTAAGTACTGGGGCCATTTAAATTGATTTCTTGACCTCTTCTAAGGCTTTTCTTCCTTCTGTAGTCCACTTGAAAATTTGGTCTTTTTTCAACAAGAGTGTCACTGGTCTTACTAAGCCTACAAAGTCAGATATGAACCGACTGACAAAATTAATCTTCCCTAAGAAAGATTGAATTGCTTTCTTATTTACTGGTAAGGGCAAGTTCATTATGGCTTCACCTCTCTCTGAATCTATAGAAACTACTTCTTTAGATGCTATATGTCCCAATAATTTTCCTTGAGGCAAAACAAAGATACATTTCTTAGGATTCAAGGATATTCCAAAATTTTGACATTTCTTAAAAATAGATTATAAATGATCATCAACATTCTTGGAAAAAATAATAAGATCATCAAGATAAATCAAGATGATTTTATTTGTAAGTTCCCCAAATGCTACATCCATAGCTCTTTGAAAAGTGGATCCTACATTTGACAGGCCAAATGGCATCTTAACATATGAAAATGTTCCCCATTTGGTAGTAAAAATAGTCTTGTATTGGTCTTCATCAGCCAACCAAATCTGATTATATCTAGAGAAACCATCTAGCAAGGAAAATCTCTCTGATCCAACCACAGTCTATAAAATTTATTCCATAGATGGCAAGGGATAGTGATCTTTTAGAGATACTCTATTCAAGTCTCTGAAATCTACATAGAGTCTTATGTCACCATTCTTTTTTCTAACTGGTACTATAGTTGATACCCAAGTTGAGTGCTTGATTGGAAAAATTATTTTAGAATCTAAATTTTTTTGCAACTCATCCACCATTAGAGATTTAATCCTTAGATTTACTAGCCTCTGCTTCTATCTGACTGGCTTAGATCCTTCAGTCAGTTCTATTGTGTGCTGAATGATATCTCTATTATATCCATAAAGGTCTTCATAGCTCTAGGCTATGACTCTGTCATATCTTTTGCATAGGTCAATTAGTCTTTCCCTCTCCTCTTGATTTGTAGAATTTCCAATTTTTAATTTTCTCCCTTCACTCACCTCTATTTCAGAATAATCTGCTTTGTTTACTTAGAACCTTTTCTTCTCTAGGCCTACATCTTTTGGATCAAATAGTTTTTCCAAAGTGATCAAGCCTTTGAGAAGCTTATTATTCTTTAATTATATAATTTGATCTCGATATGCCTTTTCAATTTTTATTTACAATTGATCATCAAATTCCCCTGATTGTTGTAAGAATGAGAGTACCTGAGAATCATTTTCAAATACTTGCCAATTCTCATCATTGTCTGGGATAGTTGGCCTTACTATAACTTTTACTAACTCATTGTTAACTAATAGGCTAGTTGCTGGATCAAACTGTGAGCCAATATGTGCCATCCTCTCAGCTTCAAAATTTTGGGTTCTAGGAACTACTTCAATATTGAAAGCTTCAAAATATTCTATTAAGTCCTAATTTCTGAGTCTATAGGATCTCATCCTTACATTTTTTTCTATTGCATTTTCCCTAATTTGCTTTACCACTAATTTTGAATCTCCTTTTACTATTAAATTTTTTATTCCCTTTTTCTTGGCTAAAATGAGCCCATGTACTAAGGATTCATATTCAACATCATTATTAGTACAAGCAAATTGGAAACGAATAGCTCTCAAAATTTTCTCCACATTTGGAGCAACAAGACAAATTCCTACTCCAACACCACTTTTACTTCTAGCCCCATCGAAATTTAAAGTCCAATTTTTTGAATCTTTTTCAGATTCTTGAGTAATTGGCATTTCTTCCCTTAAAACATTTGGGATTTCATGGTCTTCATAAAAAATGACATAAGTGCCCAAACTACTAGAGTCATAATTTCCATATGGATCACTATGCATCATAGCTAACAAATGGTTATTTTCCTCTTCTTGGTCATGTTCAGACTAGTCACCCAACTCTTCAACAAAAACCCTTTCTTCTTTATTTAACATAGCATGATCTACCTCTAATTTTGATGTTGGTTCATTGGTGATGTGATCCTTTGATAGTGGTTTAGATAAAATTTTCATCTTTGAACCATATTTGGTTCTTAGGATGAGGTGAGACCAATCAAGGGACATATATCCTCCTATTTTGGCTATAAAATATTTGGATAAACATAAACCAAAAATAAGAGGTATATCTATGACTACTACATCTTGATTGACAATTTTATTGGAACAAGTATATAATTGCAATGGGAGTTGTTTAATTCTCCCTATTGTTTTTACTGATTTTCCATCTAACTACATAACTCCTTTAGTAAGTGGTTCATACTTTAATTTTAAAGCATCAGCTATTTGCTTAGGCATTACTGTAGTACTAGCCCTTGAATCTATTAATGCATTATGCAAGAGTTTCTTTCCAACTATCAAAGTCAAATAAAAAGGCTCTAGTTTGGATTTACTTACCTTTGCTGCATTGTTTAAAAAGGTTGTTGTCTTCAGAGGAACTATGTCCTTGAGCTTTTCTTTATCAGCAAGTCCCTCTTTGGTGCCATTATGTTTAGGCACTGCTTGGCCTTGTAGAGCTTCTCGTAATAGTGTCTTTTGTTCAGGAATAGCTAATATGTCCCATATTGATAATTGTGCTAGAGTCTTCTTCAGCTATTCCACAACATTCATTGGTCCTAATACTTGAGTTCTTGGAAAATAAGGATACCTCATTTTTTATTGAACTTGTATAAGAATCACTTGGTTCTACAGTGGCTGAGGTACTTCTTGTCTGATAGCTATGTTTCGTTGACCTTGAAATGGAGGATTCTCTATAACTTGATTATTTGTAACTTCAGGCTATTCCATCATTCTTCTCTTTGATCTATTATAGTAGTCTAATTGCACCACTAGTTTCTTGGAAGTAGAAGCTTCATTCAAGAATATTGATTCTTCATCTTCAACCCATGAAAACAAGGCATGTTTAGTGGCTATTTCTTCTTCTTGTTGTAAAGACATCCCTTGCCTCTAAGCCATCAAGACTAAATTTTGCATACCAAGAGACTAGTAAGTTTGTGTATCTGAAGTACTTGCAAATTTTCCATCCATTCTTCTTTACTCTGCTACCTTTTGTTATAGATTACCCATGGGACAATCTCTAGGTGTATGAGGATTATTACAATGGAAACACTAGGTAGTGGTGCCATCTGCATAATTATTTTACCCTTGAATAATCTCCCTATTTGGATTAGGAGGAATAGTCTATGAGGGTGTAGGGACTGCCACTAATCAGTTTGCTAGATGAGGGTTATTT
This sequence comes from Torreya grandis, assembly GCA_037957365.1. NCBI lineage: Eukaryota > Viridiplantae > Streptophyta > Pinopsida > Cupressales > Taxaceae > Torreya > Torreya grandis. Next base: position 618,049 of record JARHVA010005127.1, on the reverse strand, counting down.
TGCCTTTGATGACCCTGATATTGGTTTGGCTGTGATGGAAATTTATTTCCTTAATTGCCCTGATATTGAGGTCTGGGGTGAGGATTCTATTATCTCTTTATGTTCATTAACTCATTAGAAAATGTCCTTAAGATGTTCTTGATATCATCCATCTTAGATGACTGGGCAGGGACAAGTTCTTTAGTAGGTGGTTGAGGATATTTATACATAGACACAGGTGGGGCTATGGAATTAGGTGCTTCTTGAGGAAATTGTAAGGTAATATCTAGAAACATGGGTATGGGAGGCCTCAGGGGCAACTTTCCAGCATCTATTAAATTATTTTTAGCTCTGACTGCATAGTCATAAGCCTCTGGTAGAGTCTTACCTCCAAGTGACTGAATCATAACTAATATATCTAAATTTAAAGCCTTAAGATAAAACACTATAGCCATACCTAGTAATGGTCTTGTTGTAACTGGGATTCTTTCCTAAGTCCTTTGAAATATTGAATTGAAGTCAGTCATTGCTTCTTGTGGTGCCCTTTTTATAGTGATCAATTATTGCAATAGAGAAGATTTATCACCTTTTTCCTCAAATATTTCAAAGAAAAGATCTCCAAGTTGATCCCAGGTATATATTGTATTTGGGGTCAAAGATCTATACCATTCTAGAGCCTTTCCTTTAAAATAAGCTACTAACAATCTTATTGCAACATTTTACTACATGACCACATGTATAACACATACATCAGACACATCCTGAAGATGTTCTTTAGGTGTTTTGAAATCTTGCCCACTGAATTTGGGCAGAGCCTTCAAGGCATTTACTGGAATAGGGTCCCAAGTGGCTGGTGGTATTGGTAGGATCAAAGGACTTCCAGTGTTCCAACTTGCATAATTTCTTAGGGGTATAGGAGCTCCCATATTTACTCTTGGTATTGGTATAAACTGATTCACTCTTTGTCTCAGACTAGTTATCAAAGGCAAAAAAAGAATACCTAGATTTATAGCATATTGAGATCTTGTCACTGGTCTACAGCTCTGACTCCTTGTAGCTCTCTGGTTCATACGGTCTTGAAAGAAATTTCAAGATTGTGTCTCACTAGGCATGCCAAAAATTATTGATGATTAAAATTGTGCTATTTCTAACACCAACAATGGGAAGTTTCAAGAATGTGGGACTTGCAACCTGAAATAACCTCTAGATTTTAAAGAAGCTGGCTCTTCTTTATATCAAGTGTATAATGGGAAAAGGGATAGGAATTAAAAAGAAACACAAGTGCAATGAAGGCAAAACTAACTATGGTGATGTGCCTAAATTTAATTCAACCCTTAATTCTAAGCACAGTGAAGTTAAATGTAAGATTCAATTACATTAAAGAGCGAATAAGGCATGATCAATGTAAAGGATGAAAATAATAAAAATAGAGGCTCACAACTTAGACTAATTTTGTAGTGACACATAAAAATATCAACAAAGGCACAAAACTCAATCTTCTTATTAATTCTCTAGTCACATAAAAGGCACAGAAACATGCACAGTTACATAAACTTTCTAACTCAAGAAAATAAACAAAGGCAAATGATATTCCTGATCATAGCTAAAAAAATCTAAAACTCTTGACAATAATCTCTAACAAAAAATTCTCTTTATCTTCTGATGATGATTCTAGTGATCTCTGCACCCATATTTATAACATTGGATTAGCTCTAGATCATCTACATGTTCCCAATCCAATGGCCTAACTGAACTCTAACTAAACTGGAAGTGTCTAACACAAGATATTTCTTGGATCTAAAACATTCTATCTTTTGCAAGTTCATTGGCTAAAATAGATACCCATGATGCTTCCCACTTTCAAATGGGAGAGGAAACTTGGTTGATTCCCTTACTCTACTTGAAAACCTTCTTATTATTTAGGAGGCACCAAAAAATGGAACTTGGCATGTTCTGTAGCACTTACTGAAGACACATGGCACTTTCCATGTAACCTATACTCTTTACTGTGTCTTCGCTTAGGAGTGTTCTGTCTTTGACATCTATCACCATCCACTTCCCTAAAACTTTAACAAATTATAACAATTGGGACCCATAGCACTTCTCACCTAAGCAACTTTAAAAAATGGAGCAAAGATAGGTGGTGCTTTCTGCACATCTTTAACAAGGGACATGTGGTAGTCTCTACTACTTTTAGCTATCTTTTGAGAATCTTATAAAAAGTGACACTTGTTGGTCTCCACGTCACTCTGTCTATACTATAGAAACATTCAAGCCTCATTTCATATTTACATGGACGATGACACTTGATGGCTTTTGCTTGCCTCAAAAACAAACCCGAGACCCACCACAATATTTACTTATCCATGAAACAAAGTGAAGATATTTTGGATGTTGACACGTGACGGCTTCCACTTTCTTTAGCTAGGGATACATGGTGGCTTCCATTGCTTTTACAAAAGCATATTGAAACCTTCCACAATTGCCACTTGGTACCTTCCACTTGATCCTAATAAAAGCTTATTGAAAAGAAGCTTTCAAAATGTATAAGAAACATGAGATGCAAATGTTGACACTTGTTGTGCTTCACTGAGTTACTATGGGACACATGACACATTTTGACCAACTTATAGAAATTATGAAATGTGCTTCAGATGATGACACTTGTCATCTTCCACACAATTTTGACACTTAGACAAAATTGAGGTGAAAAGAAAGTTGAGCCCATGCTCTGAGTCAAAACTTCACTGTCTCGAACCAAAGTGTGTAGGGACAAAAATTTGGATTGTGCAACTAAAAATCAAAATAAAATGTAGAGTATTTTTTACTCTACATTATGCTAACTTTTTAGGTACATGAACTAGTAGTTTGAGAGGGGTAGTTTGAGTTCCTTCAATCCTCATAACTATGTAATCAAGATAAAACCTTATGTCTCATATTATTTTAATTGACATGTTGATTAAAGGGCTTACTGACCATCAATAGATTGACTCAATGCATGGTATACTTAATTATTGATAAATTAAATATGGTCTCTATACTTATAGATGTGCAATTTGGAATAGTATTAGGAAATAGTCTAGGTACCATTAGGAGGCCATTCTCTTTGATTTGGGATCTTGGTGGTTTCACACAGGGTATCTAACAGATAGGACATCATGTAAAATTTAGTCTTATTTTTCTTGATCCCATTTATCTATCTACTTAGGGAGATACTAATAATTTCACCTACTAGAGGAACCAGCACTTCTTCAATGATGAAGTATGCCATAGGGACCCACATTAGTTCAACATGTGTTGTATGTGCACATCTTTATAACTTTTTAAACATTGTCATGCCAATCCTAACTCTAGGTCTAAACTGATTGATAGGGATGTTCTTTGTAGAATCTATATAACTTGGTTACCTACTTCTAACCATTTGGCTAGGATATACATCATGTTGTGCTTCTTATCCCATGAATTAATGGAGGTTAGGTTAATTTGGGGCTTAAACAAATTGTAGTAAGACTAAAAGGCAATTGGGGATATGTAAGCAATTTTCCTTAGACTATGTTCATTAATCAACATACCCTTGTCTATTTTAGTTTCTTTGAAAATTGGGCTAAGAACATCAATACAATGAAGTACCACTAGTTTAACAACATCATAATGTGGTCTAGTCATATTAATAGACACAATATCATCATAGAGTCTCTTCATTGGGAGGATTTTCTCTTCTTCTTTGGTTATAACTCCTTGGTTCTTAATTGTCCATAATAGTTTAGAGCAATTAGTGTCTCTTATGTTTAATGAATCAACTAAAAATTCTCTGTCCTTGAAAATTTGACCCTTTGCATCTAAAGACAAGTATAATTTGACTGATTGCTTTGAAACATGTCCATGTGTTTCCATTACTATAATCCCAATTGAATTATCCCTTTGTAATTTATAATTCAAATCTTCTCAACTCAACAGAATGAATTTAGGAATAATTTAGGGCTTTCATACATTCTAGGGCTTTTTGGAGGTTTAAGTAGAGATTTAATGATGGAAAGTAAGTTTGAAATATGTAATTTGATGGCTTAGATCACTCTTGGATCTTGTATTTATACCTTTCTAATGCTTGGGTCCATAAGATATTCTAATATGATGTGTATGTCTATGTGGCATAATCTTATCATGTAACTCATTTATTTTTAAAATGTGACTATTTTCACATGGATATATGTCATCATCTCTTGCCTCTTGAAGCTGGATAAAATTCACTCCATTGATTTCCCCTTATAATATTTTAATATGAACCATCTATATTCAATTTGGGCTTACAAGATTATGCTATTTAGGAACATTACATGTTTTTTATGTACCTTGCAAATAGTCTCCATCACTTAAATGCTCTTGCACCATGTGGTAGAATCATGTACAATCCTAGATATTTGACTCTTCAAATTGTTTTGAACTATTTATCTTTATTCATAAGATTGAATTCATACCATTTATATTGATCTGAGTGATTAAATGCACCATTGATCTATTCTACTTGCTTGAATGTGCATTATAGATCTATTAAATGAATGATTAAATATATACCATTGATCTATTATTTATACATTTGATTAAATATGGACCATTTATTTTCATCTACTTCACCATTATTGTGACACTTATGACCATTGTGTTTGATCTTAGGATGCTTTGACATTTTGACTTAGTGCTCACTGTAGATTTGCTTTAACAAAAGATTGCATGTGTATCATTGATCTTAGATCTTGACCTTTTGACTCTAAGCTTCAATGAAGATCATTGATCAACATTTTTACATTTGAACATGCATAATTGATAATCAATATGAGGAATGCTTGACTTATTGACTTGGGAGATCATCCATGTACTGTTGATCTTTCTTCCATGCTGTTGAGATTTTACCACTTGGTGACACCGTGTGTTTTTGTACCTATGAATAGTGAAATTAATGAAGTAAGGGTTAAAAATATATAAAGACTTAGGATAAAATTTATAATAAGGTTTTAATTAATTAATAAATTTGATTAAGACTTAATTTAAAATTAAACCAAGACTTAGTCAGAAATAAAGTGACCTGTCGATAATGTAAATCCATTTATAATAATAATCTAGGCTTAAAAATTTAGACTAAGGTTTTAATTACCATTTAAATGTAGATTTAATTAATCAAATAAACACCAAAGGTTAATCAAAAGGGTCAAATTTATCATTGAAGCATAAACCATGAATACTTGCTCATTCAAGTGAAAATCCATTGAATTACAACATGGAAACACATGAAGCAAATGCTAGAAACATTAGATAAAGTCAAAGAAATCTTATGTACTATCATGCCAATGAGATATAAATCAAAACATGATGTTTAATGATGCATTCTGATCAAATTAAATTTCAATTTATAACACAATTTACAAAATTTAACAAGGGTCCTTATTTTTCATAAATGGGGGTATGTTGACCTTAATAGACCTAAAGAATGTTTTCCCCAAGAATAGTCAATAAAGTTATAAGACATAAAGGCTTCACAAATAATTCAAAATTTCATTTAAAAATCAATGGTGAGTGAATGTAATAAATAAAAATAATATTAAAAGACAAAAATTAATTTTAATGAGTAAAAGCAGAGTGTTGGATAAATGAAGGCATAAGTTATTTTGAATGTGAAACATTTGGCTTAGTGGGAATCTATGGATTTAGAGCCTAAAACTTCTAATTCAGATGATCCTCCTGAAGGGATTGATAGGGTCACACCTAGTAAATCATGGGAAGGAAAGGAACCACAAAGACTTGGTCAATTTTCAAAGGCGATTTTGATGAAATGGTATCATAAGAATGTGAATCAGGTACCAATTTTGACTCTCCCAAACCACGTTTATTTTAGGTAGACAAAATTCTGGGTAAAATACCTATGTTCTAGAAAATGATAGATTTTCACCTAGACCCTATGATGGAGAAATATGAGGAAAATATCAAAATTTCAAATTTTATAGAAGAAAAGGATGAAGCCAATATTTTTAACTATCTTTTGGACAAGTTCAATGTATTTAGGCCCAATATAGATTATTTTAGAGAATGGGCTAATTGTAAATGGAATAATAAGGGTCACCTTGAGGTAGTGAAAATGGAAAAAAATTATTCCTTATTACTTTCATGAAAATTTGAGCATTCTCAAGGCTATGATAGAAGGTCCATGGTTTATGAGAAAATAAAATCTCTACCTAAGATAATGGAAGGCAGGTTTCAACTTTAATAGTGATGCAATTGAGGATATTCCCATGTGGGTGAGGTTACCACATATCCCCTTGGAGTATTTGGAGATTAAGTTAATCATGGTAATAACAAAGGCCTTAGGATAATCAATCACTTTATAATTAGTCATGAAGTTGATAAGAATATTGGTCTCTACTAGATTCAATGTTTATATTCCTATGGACATACCACTAGCTTTTTCCATTAAACTCAAATAAAAATATTGGATTTGGAAACAAGATATAGTAATAAATGGAGATGGATATCTTTAATAAGCTTAATGTTCTATGTAATCAAAAAATATTATGCTATCAATAGATAAAATAATTAGGTTGAGAAGCCCCTTTCAAGGAAAAAGGATGTCTTTTACTAGGTTAATGAAGGACATCTTAAAACTTGAGAAGATGGAGATCCTTAAACATCCCTAGTTAGGACCAAGGAATACTTCAAATCTAGTAAGAATATAATGTCACTTTAGATTCCTAATTTGGATTCAAAATATACTGATAAACATGACACTTCCATACTAAATTCTCCTCTAGATAAGAAGATTTTTTGTTGTTTGAGGGGGTTTAGGTGGGATTCCATGGAGTATTTAGGGATGAAGGGATATGAAGGAATATGTTTAAATAAATATGTAATAACTCCAAAGGAATTGATCAAGTCAATATAAAAGGCTCTAAATGAATTTTAGGAACTCCTTAACCATATCATGTTTGTTAGATTAGTGTTGGGACTGGAAAGTCTAAATCAAGACCTAGATTGGGATGGTATTAATTCATATATGAAAATCCAAAAAAAATAAAATTAATGAGAGAGTGACCTATGGGGAAAGAGGAATACAAAGAGAAGTATAAAAATAATGATGGTTTATCCCTAGAACCAATATGACCTGATAAAAACAAAAGGATTGAGATGGTCCCATGCTCTTTAGTTAGGAACAACTAACTAAAAAAGGAAAATAGCCAATGGACACAAGTAAAATGACAAATAAAGGAAATAAAAAGGTATAAGTTGGGGAAGAGGCCAAATCTCCAATAAGGTTTTTAAGACAAAAACTAGGAAGAAAGAGATGATAAAAGAGGTTGTTAAGGGCATGAAGAGGACCATCCAACTAGGTAAACACTATGGTAGTGGTAAACAAATGAAAGCTATCTCAAACAACATAAGATGTATTAACAACCATATCAAGTATCGAATAGTGGGAAGCTTGAGGAAAAATCATAATCCATAGGTGTTGATTTTATAGGAATATATAAAATCTAATGCAAGGCAACACAGACATGTAAAAATTATAATTTTAGGGGTTATAGGAGATTCAAGAGGCCTAAATATTTTTTGGAATATTGAGGATCTGGTGGGGGAGGTCCTCCTTAAAAATATAAATCACATTTCTATTATATTCAATGACACTCTTAATAAGCACAGGTGTATTTTATCTAATATGTCCATTCCTAATTCTAGGTTAAGTAGTAATAAATTGTGGAGAGAGTTTGAAGAATTTAGTGAAAAGTGTGAACCTTGGAACTGGATGGTGTCTAGATATTTAAACTTCCCTCTTTATCCAAAGGAAAATAATGAGGGTCATAATATTATATAGATAACATGTTAGATCTTAATGATTTTATCTTGAATTTTAAGCTATTGGATGTTGAGTTAAGTGGATTCACCTATAACTCATCCAATAGAAGACTAGGGAACAAGCATATTCAGGTTAGGCTAGATAAATTTTGTATTTTTTCAAATAATATATTTAATTTAGTTGATCCTTAAAATCTCTCCCTCAGACTAGGTCCAACCATAGTATGTTGGTCTTCAATAGGGATAGAGAATAAAATATAAAATTTGGCATTCCACTTTGAAAAGATGTGTATTTTCCACCTTGATACATTAGAGTTAGTAAAGGTTTGGTGGAAAAAGGGTTATATGGGACTGATATGCTCATTTTAGATTTTAAGCTTAGACATATTAAACAAAAACTCAAAATTTGGAATAAATAAGTCTTTGGTAATATTTTCACTAAGAATAAGAGTATTAATAAGAAATTTTTGAATATTGAGGTGAAAGTATAGGAGGTGGGTCTTAATAAAGAAACTCTTTAGAAAGAAAAGTATCTTCTAAGTGACTTTCACATTTTGACTAATAAAGAGGATACATATTGGAGATAAAAATATAGATGTTTATGGTTTAAATAAGGTGACATAAACACTCAGTATTTTTAACAACTTGTCAAATATGATGGTGTTGTAGGCCATTAAGAGTCTAGAATGAGGTAAGATATTATTCATTATTTTAGGAACCTTATGTCAAGAAATTTTAACCCTAATCTAAAGAATGAGATAAAGTCTTAGATTTTTCCTTAGAACCATTTCATAGTTGGAAAATGAAGATTTACCTAACACTCATTCTCTTAAGGAGGTTATGTTTACAACATTTTCCATTTAAGGAGAAAAATGACCCAGCCTTGATAGTTTCCTTCCCATTTTATTCCAACATTTCTAGGATAGTATCCATAAAAAGTGGTCACCGTAGTGGACACCTTTTTTAGTTATGTAATTTTATGAAATTGAATAATATTTATTTATCTACCATACACAATAAAATTGGAGCTAGGCACCTGTAAATATTTTAGACCCATAAGCTTGTGTAATGCATTTTATAAAATGTGTATCAAAATTTTGGTTCTAAGAATTCAACCATTTTTATAGAGGATTATAGAAAACCAATATGGAGCCTTTGTATTTGGATGAAAAAACATATAAAATTATCATCATCCATGAGGCCATTCATTTTTTGGAAAACTCAACAAGAGTATGCATTTAAAAAAAAATGATATGAACAAATATTATGAGAGAGTATCTTATAAATTCTTACACAACGTTATTGATAAGATTAGGTGCATCCTAGGATTTAGGGGATTGATATTTGATTGTATTTCATCTCATGAGTTATCTATCTTGATCAATGGGATATCATGGGGAATTTTTGAGATTAATAGAGGGTTGAGGCAAGGGGACCTTCTTTTTCCTTAACTATTTATTATTCTTATTGAGGCTCTTAGTGTATGCTTTGATAATGCAATATCACATGGGGAAATTAAAGGAATCAAGATATCCACTAATACATATTTGATCACCCATAAATAATTTATGGATGCTACTTTTATCATGGGAGAAGCCTTAGTGGGTGAGGACAAGGAAATAAAATAAATGTTTTTGGATTATGATGATGTGTTAGGTCAGTGTATCGATTTATCCAAAAATTATCTCTCTTCATACAAACTCTAGAAAGGATTCAGAAGAATATTTATATGATTTTGGAATGCAAAATTTATAAGTTGCATACAAATTCCCTAGGGATGCCTCTATTTAGTGTAAAAATTGTAATTGATTTCTAGAATCTGCTCATCTATAGAATTCAAAGGAAATTGGTAGGATGGAAAGGCAACCTCCTCTCCCAAGTAGGGAGTTTGTAGTTGGTCAAAAAATCCCTTCAAAGAATACATGTTTACATTATGTTCATGTTTAAAATTCACAAGAATGTAGTAGATTGAGTGGAACAAATAAATTATAGGATTTTATAGTCATGGGATAAAAAAATAAATATATTTCATCTTTTGGCTTGGAATAAAATCTACATGCCCAAAAGTAAGGGAAGACTTGGACTCAGAAGTATTAAAAGGATGAACTATGCTCCTAATTCAAAGTTTAGATTGAAAGTGATGAAGGAATACTATTTATGGACAAGTCTTGTTAAATATGAATAATTGGAGGGTATGGAAGTTGATATCCCTTTAGTGGAGGAAGGTCCCACCAATGGCTCTACCTTTTAGAAATCCCTGACCAAAAGTAAATTTATGTTAAGGTTAACAAATAGAATGTGAGAAATGGGAGAAATGTATATTTTGGTATGATACTTGGTTGTATGGCTACCCACTTATCTCTAAGGACACATGGAATTAGGTGGCTCAAAACTTTAAACAATTTATTGGGACTAAATTTAAATATTACTAGGTATCTTATAGTGAAGGGCAAGTCTAGGAGTTATAATTGGAATTTGAAATTGAGGTTATCACTCCAAAATTGAGATAATTGAACCTAAAATTTCATCAAACTCACATAAGTTTCTTTCCTAATAAATAATCATTGAATTGGGTTGAGCAAGATATTGGGGAATACTTATTTAAATTTTGCTATTTAAAGGACTTTGATATCCATGGATAAGGTTTAAAATGGAAAGATATATGGGTCAAAGATCTTACTCCAAAGGTTAATATTTATATTTGGTTTGGTGCCTAGAATAAGATCCTTACAATTGACAACCTAATAAAAATAGGTTTATTCATTCCCAATATATGTGTTATGTGTGAAAGTAATGAGGGAAAATTCAAAAATTTATTAATGGAGTTCCTTATCAACATGGAGATCTTAGATACCCTTTTCCAAAGGTTGAATCTTGTGTGGGTGATACCCAATTATTTTTTATATATTATCATCCAATAGAAACCTCTCTAGAGGGTTCCAATGTTAGAATTCTTATGGTACATATCCCTCCCCCATTAAATGTGGAGAGTTTTAAGGAGAGTAATGCTCACATATTTCAATATGAGAGGAGATGATAGAGGGACACAACGTCTAAGGTTTTTATAGATATCAAGGATAATTAGAAAGATCTATCTCTAAAAATCATGTCCTTTATATTTGATGATGTTGATTATGTTTTCATGAATTAGAACATTATTCTAGGGATTTTAGATAAATATTCTAAAATTTTGGATAAAATTAAATTGAGGTGGTCTATAGCCCCAAACTCATGTTTTAAATTAAAATTCAATGGTGATACCAAAATCAAGATAGGGACTTAAGGGGTGAGGAATTATTAGTGATAGTAAAGGGGTTATGGTGGAAACTTATGAAGTAATGATGGGTAATAAAACCAATCATGTTGCAAAATCCATAATGGATTTATGGATAATTTATGTGGTAGTAAATTTACATTTAGGTAATCTCATCATTGAAGAGGATTTAATGAATAAATCTAAACCTATATGAACCATCCAAAATGAGATTGATGATGCTAAGATCTTCCTTAGAAATTTTATAGGGATCAACATTAGTCATACCTAGAGTGAGAGAAATAAAGGTGTTAATTCCATTACTAACATGAATTTTTTTCCCTTTTTTAAAAATTTGTACAAGGGTATGGGACCTCCCCAACCACATCATTAGAATAGAATAATGTTGCATCAGCTAGTTCAAGTCCATAGGAAGGGATGTTATGTAATTATAGTGTAATCATGTCTAATATTGATATTTATTATTAATTTTTGTTTGATGATATCCCTAATCATTTATACATATGGGTAGTCACTTAGATGATATCCAATATGGGTGTCATTAATAATTACATCACATTGGTGGCACACAATTTTTTTGAGTTGAGTTGTAAATTGGGTTGTGATAAAAGGATGATAAGAGAAGGTGTTGCAACTATGAGAGGTGTTATATATATATATATATATATATATATATATATATATATATATATATATATATAAAACACCTCTCATAGTTGCAACACCTTCTCTTATCATCCTTTTATCACAACCCAATTTACAACTCAACTTAAAAAAATTGTGTGCCACCAATGTGATATATATATATATATAGAAGTGAGCCCATATCTAACATTGATTTCAATATTAATGTGTCCATTTATATTATCTTATAGATAGGGTGATTATTAAATAAATTTAAAATATTTTTGGATACAACACCATTATTTCAAAGGATTTTTTCAAGGCTTGGAATGATAGGGAAGTTTGCATGTGAAAGTTGACCTTCACCATCTCCAAGGAAGTAATTGCAAAGCTAATTGATATGTCATGTGAAGAAATGAAATATTTTAAGGATAAATGAAGGAAGAGTGATTTGATGAAGATATTTGTAAATATTGATGATATGCCTTAAAAAAACTAGAAATATATCTAAGAATGGACCTCACTTATGCTTGGATAATTGTTTATCTATAGATCATGAAATACCTAATCTTAAAAGGGATGTATAGAATCATATACTCCCACAATTTAATGATTATTAACCACTTCAAATGGAAAAGTGTGGGTATCCTACCATAATTCCTTCTCAAGTCTCTATAAATTTAATTGGTGGCTTATTAGTCAATTAAAATTGAAGATGTAATTCATCACGTTCTCATTTATCTAGTTGTTAAGATAGATCAACCAATAAAAGGTAAAGAGATTATCAAATCTATAAAGGCAAAAAATATTAACTCCTATAAGGAGAGTGAGAAGGACTATAAGGAATATTATAATGTGTAGTACATCATCCTATAATAGTTTTTCAATAAAATTAAGTTTAAAGGAAATGGGATTGATAACACTAGCCCCAAGAAGATTATAATGTTACCGTAGGTCCTTCTTGGAGTATATCCCTAAGTTTGATGTGTTGAAGTTTCCACCTATAATAGGGAGTCTATAGAATCAATTGATTGGGTTGGGTACCAATCCAATGTGAAATTATCTAATAACTAGATAAAAGGTTGGTTAGTCAAAGAGGGTGAATAGGAGAAAGGAAATTATTTCACCAGGAGTAATAAAATGAAGGATTTAAAGAGAATAATCACTAGACTAGAGGATGAGATATATCTAAATTTTAAAAAGTGTAATAAATTAAATATGGAAGATAGATGAATCAAATATTATTTTAATAAGCTTCACTCTACTGAGCTAAGAAGATGTAAGGGTGGTCAAGGGAAGAAACCATTTAGTGTCCTAATACCTGTCTTAGAGAAATATATTAAACAAGATAAAAACACAATAAAAGAGGAAGAGGATCGTAATAAAAAAAAGAGATGGAAAACAAGGGAAGAAAGGTAAGGGAGCTAGAGAAGGAAAATAATCAATTAACACAACACTAAGGGATCGAGAAAATACACCAAGGGGAGCCTCAATAAAGTCATGGACAACACTAGATTGGTCTCCAAAAAGGCCAAAGGTAGTCATGTCTGAAGCTATAGTTTATTAATATGACTCCAAGGACCTATTGAGTAATTTATTTTCTTGGATTTCATGTCTTATTATAGTGGTGTCTAGTGGTTTGGGTGTTTTTGGTGATCTTTGGTATAAGTCTGGGGACTTATTGTTGGATGTTGGATTTTTATCTATTCTGGTTTGTGATAATTTATCTTATATTTTCATTATGTAAGGTTTTTGGTACCATTGTTTAATTTTCTAATAAAAAAATTAATTTCATGATTATAATCTTCCCTTAGGTCCACCTATTGAAAAAATATCTCTCCATTCTTGATCTTCTATTATGTATAGTATAAACTCCAATTCCCTATATATATTATTGATAACAATAGAGATAAAAGAAAATTTTCAAAAATTTAATTCCCCACAAGGATAAAATTATTAATTATTATATAAATTACCCTATACTTATCACCCAATTAAAACTTGACACTTGTTCCATTATTTCACAAAAACATAGCCCATATGTTTTTCATGCGATTAACATATCTTACGTATTCCATAAAATCCTCTTACATTTCACATGATCACATGTCCATATTAAAAATCTCTAACTCCTATTACATTATGATTTATTAAATCTCTATCCAAGATGTTTAAGGTGGTAGTTAGACACTCTAAATACTCAAAAAAATATGAAATACTTTACACTTCCATCGTAAAAGTAAAATCCTTAATTATACATTGTTTTAAAAAACACATGCACTAACCCACATGTTTTTCATGCCATTAATATATCTTATGTATATAATAAAATAGTCTTTCATTTCACATGGGCACATTCCCATATTAAAAATCTATAACTTGTCTAACATTTTCATTTATATAATCTCTATCCAAGATGTTTAAGGTGGTAGTTAGACACCCTGACTTCCCAAAAATATATGAAATACTTTATCACTTCCATCCATAAAAGTAAAAGTCTTAATTATACATTTTAATAAAAAACATATTCACAAGTGTTCAAAAACACTATTCCATTTATGTAAATTGATTTCATAAATAAAATTAATAAAACTAAAATAAACTAGTCATGTGTTGGGTAATAATGGATATTTATAATTTTAAGCTTGATAAAGTAGGTCCATAGAGGAACAACAATTTTTTTACTTACATGTGCAATACTGAGGATAAAAACTATGGAAAATATGTATAGAATTAGTTATAAATATAACATATAATTTTTTTGCTAATTAGAGTAGTTGTAGATTTTGAACAAATTAAACCACCACATATTATAGTAAACTAGTATCATATTACCAATCATGGAAAGTCCCTACCAATTTTGTAAGACATTTTTCATTATTTAAATATTAATTTTACATGTTTGAAAATTTTTAGGATGATTTTACAATAGTATATATTTATGAATATATCTTCACTTCATGGATTTTTTTACACTCCTCCAAATCACTTATCCTTTGATGTAACCTTAATTCAACACAATATCACAATATTTTTTAAAGTTTTCAAGATTAAAAGATCACTCCTATTTTAAGGGTTATAAATACATAGAATCATTTAGTTTTATGGATGTGAGTGACCTAGCCCAAGTGATAAATACAAATATAGCTTCTATCCATACATAATAAATGATAACTCTAAATGATCTTAATGCAACCTTATTTTGATAAAACTATGCATTCATAAAAATAGAATAGATATAAAATGGGAATAATAGCATAATATGATCAATGTGTAGCTTCCTTATTAAGTGTGTGAAATATATAATCAATGTAATTCATGATTAAGAGATGATAAATGGTTTAGGGTATAATTTTATATATAAGATTGGTAAATATGCATTCACGTGTAGACTAAATATGAAAAAAAATGAAAACTAATCATAAATTCACTTTAAATCTAAGCAAATCATAAAGGACCCAAAAATAAAATAACCATAAGTGTACATCCATAATTTTTTCTAGACCATAATCGACCACAACTAATTTTGGTTAGACCAAAATATCCTCTAAAATTTCATTACATTTGGATTATGAATAGTCTTCCCTAATCAATATAAAATTTTATTCTCAAAGAACAAATATTTTCCATATGATGGACTATGCCTTCTTTCAACATGTAATGCCAAACATTTCTCAAGTCCAAAAAGCATGTTTTTTTTTTATGATAAACCTTTTATATTAGAGTTGCATTCCCATTTAGTGGATTTAGTCATGCACAAACCCTCTTGTTAAATATACCACAACCCTTTTTCATAATAAACATAAATTCATTTCACATGAATGTTTTTTTTAAAATATATTTTGACTATGAAGATGATGCAAAATAAAATCCACTATAAGAATCACATTAGAATGAGAAGGAATCATTGTATTACATAATACCTATTTATGAGTATTACTTGGGAGTTAATTTATTGAGTCATAAAATAATAGAGGAGATAAAAAATGTTGATTTCCAAAATTTGTTGGTTTTAAAAGTTTTGATAATCAGATGTTATATCCAAAATAAAATCATGAATCCATGCAAGAAGAAGTAAAATTAAAAGAATTTGCATCATGATTCTATGCAAGAATAAGTAAAATAAAAAGAATTTGAAACAATAGATCTAGATCATGAAGAGGCTCTAAGTATCATCATCATAACATTTTAGGTAAAGAGTTTATGTTTATGATTGGTTGGATTTAAAGGTAAGTTTGTCTAGAGCCTATGATTATTTTGATTTTATTTTTAAGGATAATCACCATATTATGCAAGATCATAAGAATCATATTGAATTTATAAATAACAAGTTGATCAAACAATTCAAAGATTGCATGGATATTATTACAATATTGAGAATTGTGAATTGTGAAAGGTTATTTTTACCAATGTATGATAGATATTTAATAAAATGTTTCTAAAAACACCATCCCACCTTTATTGAGAATTATTAATTTATATTAGTATATTATTAGAGTAATTATATTAATTTTATTTCATATTTTTAGTTTTGTACATCCATTTTTTCTTAGATTGGTTTAATTTTATTAGGTGGTAGTTCAATAAGCATAGTTGGAAGGAAGAAGAAGACAAAATATTCTTTTTACTCAATGTCCATCCCTATAAAAAATTATTAAGTTTTATACTTTCACTATGTCCACATTTCTAAATAGAATCTATAAATGTTTTAGTTACTTTAAATGACCAAAGAAATTGAGTCGATATGAAAATGTTGAAAAAATCAAGAATACCATCCTCATACCTGATCTATTTATATTTATATTGATGTATTAAAGTTTTATTTTACATTTATCATATAAATTAATAATAATATTTACATATATAAGAGTCATTATTACACATTTCCAAAATAAGCAATGCCTACAATATAGATCAAAATAAAAGATCAATTGAGACTAAAATTTTCTAATTATCCTTATGTCTTAGTTATATTAGTTCCCAACCCTTTCAATAGAGTGAAAAAAACCAAAAAAATATGAGATCTTCAAATAATATTTATTTTTTTCTCCTAGGAGGATATTTCAAGCAATGTCCATGAAGACTATGGATGCTTATCAGGAAACAGATCAATTCCTAGAGTGGAGCTAAACATAACTCTATTAAGGTAATGGATTTATGGCTAGAAGATTAAAATAACCAACCTCCTCCTACCACCAAAGCCATTCCATAATAATATGTAAATTAATGAAAATAATACCCATCATAAATTTTAGATTAATTGATTTATATTTCACTATATAAAAAATACTCAAGATAAATAAATAACTACACACACATTTTTGAATCTTTAAAATTTAGTTGACCTAGTATGTTTTTTGAATATTAAGCGTAAAATGTGGGTTTTAACTAAGACACATTCTAGTTACATTAGATAAGAATTAAACCGAAAAAAAATAACAAAAAGGAATAATGAACATAAAATAAACAAAAAAAGTTTCAAAACACAACAAATAAATAGCCAAAACATAATTAAAAAATAATAGCCTAGCCAGGTAGATTACATATCAATATATTTCAAAACAAGATTTGAGTATTTGATTAAGTCATTTAGAAAATTTTAAACATCATCCATATTATAATTATCTTGATCCATATTCTTTGCTTTATCCAAGTCCTTAACCCTCTTCCCTATTATAACACCACTTTACTAGTCTTTCCTAGTTTTGATGACTTCCCTTAAAACATTGATGTTAGAAATGTAGTTTCTAATTGTAACCTTTCTCATCTGTATCATATACTAAATGATACTTTGAATTAAAATATTTTAAGCTTAAAAGGTATTAAATATGTATTATCACTTTTGAAAATTTAAAACAACACTTTTACCCTCATCAAAAATACTCTAATCAGGATCATTGGGTTACCTTTAACATATATTTTCATGTTATTTTCTTTAATGTTCTAGGAAAGAAAATTATAGAGAATCTTAATGTTAGTGGCCATGGATATAAGTATCTCCTATTTACTATCCTTTTAAATTTCATCCTCCCTTTATTTCCTTTTCTAATCCCCTTTGGACTCTTCAATCAAAGCTTCTTTTTGTGGCTCGTCATTTAGTTCATTAGTTGGTTTATCCACCTAAAGGTTTTATAGACTATGGAAATTATCAAAAAACTCTTTCTCCTCATCTAATTGATTATTATCCTCTTTAATTCACTCATATTATATGTTAGACACAATTAAAGTGAGTGATTTATTCACAGGGAAAGATTTAATAGTGGTAGAAATAGGGGCCTTTTCCATAATTTTAATGGTAGTGAATTTTTGTAGATGTTCTTTCCATTTCCATTTAAAACTATTTTCCCTTTTATAGCAAACTCAAATAATTTGATTTTATAGGATGGTCCCACCCTAAGTGATTTTTCATGGTTGAAAAGGACTAATGTCAAGGCTTGATGAACAAGCATGAGGGATTTACTAAGTTTCATCTTAGTAATGGAATGCTCTAAATACATCAACAAATAAAAATGAAAACTAACATGAATATTTTACCTAAAATTATTTAAAATATCAAAGTGATAGGGAAAAAGTGCTCCAGACCTACCTTAAATCATAATATATTTCATGATTTGCCTTGGAACTTCAAGTTAAGGCTTAGGTAGGGACTCCCTAAGAAACCCTCCTTGATAAACAATCAATTCCTCCCCTGACTTAAGGAATTGTTCCATCTCCGCCCTTTTTTCACATTTATTTATGTAGTATTTTATATCATGAGTGATCATACCAATTATGTGAGATATGGGTTACTCAAATGCAAGTATAGTATACCTATTATTTTATGTGATGAATTCAAAACTAATGTTTCAATATTTATTAAAGATATAAATTTTATTACATGAATAGTATGATTATATTCAAAATGAATATATAAAACTTTGACTTCTAAAAAATGAACAATGTTTTCCCTACAAATTTACCATTTGCCCCACCTATTCTATATTGGAGAAAAAAAATCCTAAATTGAGATATAAATTTCTATGGAAAAATTTATTTATCATCTGAAATTCAGAAGATAATTAGTTTTACCCAAGTTTTCATGGTTCATTACAATCTCATTTCACATCATGACATAATTCTAGTCTTGGTTAGATCATAGTAATTTACTAATAAATAACTCCATATGTCCCCTTGAAAAATGTTAAATTGACTGGTGGCCACATTCACATATCCTAAGTTAAAAACTCACTCTTTTATTATATACCACTATTATACCTTATGATTATGTGACTTTAACAAAATTAAACTAAAGACTAATTAATATAACTTAATGTATTAAAACAAAATGTTAATAAAATGTAATTGGAAACATATGATTTGATCAATTATACTTACTAACTTTGGAAAGTACTAAGAGATTAAGTTTTTTTTTAAATTCTATATAGGTTTGAGATTGAATATAGGTAGAGGAAAGGTATGTAAATTGGATCAAAAGTCCCTCTGGTTAGGAACTATGTTTATGGATGCACCTAGATTAAAGTATACATGGTATATATGACCATTATAATCTATATCTTTATATATTTAATGAGGGTAATTTTGCCTATGTGTTTTAACATAGGTCACTATACCTACTTGTAATGCATCTTTGTGTGTGATATCAAGGGATATATATATATATATATATATATATATATATATATATATATATATATATATATATATATGTATGTATGTATGTAAAATATACATAAACATGTCTCCTTATATTTGAAACCTTAGGTTCAATTTTAACACTAGTAATAATGGTGGGTTAAGTTGACACAAAAAATACCTAATAAATAGTTAATTAATGCCCACATATCCAATAGTCTAAGGAGGGGAGTTAGACCTCATACTTCTTATTACGTGATATTTTAAATGGTGGTCTTTTAATAAATTTAACATATGATATAGATTTTAACACTTGGATAATGGAAAATTTGGCTTAGATTGAGTGCATTAGACTTGGATAGGACTTTATCCTTGACACTAATGATTAAAATAGGAAATATAGGGTAGTCTATTTGAATTTTTTCATGATTTATATGAGTGATAGTTGTTTTTTAGATGATGATAGATATGGAATAGGATTAGGCCTACTTAATATTTATATGGGACTCTTTGGGTAATTTTCCATGAAACTATCATGATAAATGTATAGAATGACCCATGAAGATGTTTTGAATTTAAAAAAAGACTATTTCTAGGTGTCAGGATGTGCTCATTATATATAGAACCATGTGGAATTTTTTAGGCATATGAGTCTAAAGAAATCATCATAAATGAAATAATACTAGTCTAATGACTTGGACACAATAAAAGTATGATTTTAAGTAGGTTATGAATAAACTATGGAATTATTATAGGTAATGTTGATGTAGGAAAAATGCACCCAGTGGAAGGAAGTCAAGCTCCTACCTTCTCCTCAAAACATGGAAACTCCCCTCTTGCCTGTGGGACTAGCAAAGCTAGAGGGGAGAGTCTCTAGATAAGGGCTAGCTCCCTTTGATGCATCATGTTTGTTCCAGCAAGTGCAAAACACATACACACACACACACACACACACACACACACACACACACACACACACACACACACACACACACACACACACACACACACACACACACACACACACACACACACACATAAATTGGGGGTGGGGTGAAAAGGGCAAGGAGATGTAGGAAAATAAACTATTATAAGGAGGTGATACACCAAAATGAAATGACCTTCTCACATCCACTCTCAAAATCAGACAAATTCATTCATATGCTTCACACTTGGCAAGAGAACCAGTCTGCAAACTTGACAAGGAGGTTTAAATGAAAATACAAAAAAATAGTTCACCAAAGGTGTTGTGAGAGGCACTCTATAAATAATCCCTTCTCAAATAGAACTCTCCTCCTTTCAGCTATAGAGATGGCACCTTGTAGATAACTGGTGTATTAGTGTTAAACCTGTGAGAGCATCAAAAGACAATGACTAAACACAAATTAACACTCAAGACATACATAGAATATCTATCCAAGAAGAGGTAAAAACTATGTTTATAGATTTAGGTGGAAATTTTAGCAGGGTTGCACCTTATAAAATTGTGAAAGATCCCTACAAAATGACAAGTTTGCAATATATATGAGAAACTAGGAAGCCCATTTGGCACTCCCTCTTTACAAGTGGCAATCGTATCCCTTCATTAGGAAGAACAAGTTGCTCAAAACATTAATGAGACATGTGTTTGGTCTACTCAAAATATGCCCTTTCAAGGTCAATACACGGTTTGTCCACCCATTAAATGTAAAATGGAGAAACTGGTTGCTTTACTAGCTATTTTGTGTCCTCTCATGATCAATTCGTAAGAACTATTTCACCTGTTGGAGTCACTTCTCAAATTGGCACCACTTAAACTAACTACTTGCTTATTTCATGCTTGTCTCCTTGTCTTTTCTCAATTTTGTCTCTATTTGGCTCCTTCGGCCCTCAGGGGTAAACATCTTGGTGGGTCACTGCATTCTGGCCCCTTGGTTAGCTCTCTCTTAGTTGCAACAAATAGCCATTTTGCTTTATGAAAGTTGAAATTCATTTGGTCATCATGTTTTGAAAACCATTGGCTAAACTATTCTATTAAACTTGACATCTTCTGAGACATCACCATCCCCGTCAAAATGTCATCAGGTCCATGTGGCTTCTTCTACGACTTATCTTCCTTGGCCCTCCATGAGCACTCTTTCTCTATCTATGTCACCTTCCTGAAGGGAAGGTGACCCTTCGGCCTCTAAAAATGTCCCTTTTGTTCTTAGCTAGAAGTCCCCCATAAGGGCACCTGCCCTTTAGGGTCCTTCAGTGAGTCGTTGTTTGCCTTGGACTTTTCCCTAGGTCCCCAAAGACAATTTTCCTAGGTCGCTTTTACTCTGTGCATTTTCTGTGAACATTTTCCCATGAACAAAAAGTCCATGGAAATTTTGTCTACCTTTGCTTGAAGCTTTGGTGTATGTGGCCTGAATTCCTTTAGACTTTTTGTCTAAAGGAATTCCTTTAGATAAAAAGTCTAAAGGAATTCGGGATTTGAACCAATTTTGAACTTAGACAAATTTTAGACTTACCTGGATTTTTTCCTTTTGAAGCGCCTGCCCTTCAGAAGGGTAATAAACTTTTTGGACTACCCCTCGACCAAGGACATACCCTTGAACCAAGCTATTGAACCAAAATTTGGTTCAACAGTTCAATGGTTCAACCATTGCACACCAATGGATTAATGAACTAAGGCTGATGAATCCCTTCCTTTAAACCAAGCCCATTGAACCTCTCCCTTTGAACCAAGCCTGTTGAACCAAAATTTGGTTCAACAGTTCAATGGTTCAACTATTGAATCAAGATGTTGAACTTGAAGATGGACCCTTGAACCAAAGGTCGCTAAAACACTTGAACAAGGCCATGAACCAAACATGTTGAACCCCTACAACCTAAAAATGACTGGCATGAATAGCAAAGGAGGAAAGGGACCAAAAATTTTGCCTGTGGGCAAATTTTGGTCAACAAATTGGTGACTCCCATGGGAAACATGCCTGCTATGCTTAAAGACCAACTACCTCAAAAATCCATTAGGCACGGAGTTGGACGGTAACTTTGAAAACTAGCAATAGCTCTGATAAATCTTAAAACCAATCATGTAGATCTACCTTCAAATAAATAAAAGAACACACAAGGCTAAGAAAACTACAACCTGTGTAATAGCACTTAGGGAAAATAGGAAAGAAAATAAAGGAAAATCTATACAACTAAATGGAGACTCAGTGGCAATGCTTCAGATGTATCCCATTAATTGAGATATGCAGTTCTTCACCATCCAACCTAGAGAGTTGGAACACATTATGTTGCTTACACTAAGTAATTATGTAAGGACTGCTCCAAAGGGCATTAAATTTTGCCTGCTTTCCAGGCTTGGCTCGATCTTCATCCCACTTCAAGACAATGTCTCCTCTAGAGAAATCTTTTGACAAAGATTTCTTATCAAAGTGTCTTTTTACTTGCTATTGGCAACTGGTCATAGAAACCATAGCCCGGTCCCTTACCTCTTAGAGCTCCATCAGCTTGTACAACCTAACCTCCATGTTACTTCCTTCTTCTAATTGTACTTGGTGAGTGAGATCCAATGCTGGTAATTCAAGTGAGATGGGAAGACTAGCTTCCCTTCCATATATGACTATATATGGGGAGTTTCTGATTGCTCTCTTTAGAGTGATTCAATTGGCCCACAAAGCTATCTTTAGCTTGGCATGCCAAGTCCTTCAATTTTCTTCCATGGTCATCTTTATGATTTTGATCAAATTTTTGTTGGTGGACTCAGCCAGCCCATTCCCTTGTGAGTAATAATTTGATGAAGTGATGAGATATATACCATACCTTAGTGCCCATTCACTAGTTTTGGTTCCCATAAAAGCCAAGGCATTATCTAGGATTATGGTGGCTGGGACCCCAAATCTTGTTACCAGGTCCTCATAGAACTCCAAGACTACACTTTCATTTGCCTCTTTTAGAGCAATAGCCTCCACCCACCTTGTGAAATAGTCCATAGCAGTCAAGACCCACTTGTGTCCAGCACTGGAGGGAGGATTGATCATTCCTATGAAGTCCAAGCCCCATTTTATGAATGGTTGTTCCACCTAAATGGGCTATAGAGGCATGGCAGCCAACCACTACTTTCCATCAAAAAGTGCACACTTTTAGCACTTTCTTACCCAGGCATGGGTGTCCTTGAAAAGAGTAGGCCAAAAATAGCTAGCTCTCATTATCCTTACTGTAGTAGCTCTAGGAGCAAAATGACCACCTGCTGGCCCATCATGGAACTCAGCCAGTACCTTATCTACCTGGTTTGGGTCAATGCACCTTAGAAGGACCCCAGAGAGATCCTTTCTAAACAATACTTCATCAACCAAGACATAAGGGAAAGACTAGAGTTTAAAATACATTTTTCCAGTCTTATCAAGACCCTATGGGCACTCACTGGTGAGAAAGAAATGCTTCAAGTCTAGCGTCTAATCCTTTATGATAGTTATTTTATAGTGGCTACATCATGAATTAGTAAGCTATGTTCCATTTTTTGCTTGAAGTCTATAGCTAGCTATTCACAAAGGCCTCTTCCCCTCACTAGCTTGGTGATCTTGATGTCTACATCATACTCCATCACTTTGGTGATCCACCCTGCCCTTTTCTCATTTAAGTCTTGATTGTTTAGGAAAACCTTGACACTAGGATGTGGGACCATGAGGTGAATCCTACTGTTAGATAACATATGCCTAAATTTCTTCAGGCTCTATACTACTACCAGGACTTGCTTTTCTACATACATGTGCCTGACTTTAAAATCCTCTAATCCTTGGCTAAAAAAAGCCAGTGGTTTCTTGAGGTCATCACCATTTGCTTGGGTAAGCATGGCAGATATCACCTCTTCATTACTAAAAGTGTAGAGGTTGAAGTCTTTATTGAAGTCAGGGTTGATCAAAGTAGGATCCCGAGTTATGGCCTGCATGATGGCCTCAAAGCTATCTTTTCTTTGAGCTGTCCATTTGAATTCCTCACCCTTCCTCAAAATAGAGGTCAAGTGCTTGACTATCTCTGTGAAATTTGAAATGAATCTCTGAATGAAATTTATCCTGCCAAAGAAGCTCTATAGGCCTTTCTTGTGCTTTGGTAGGGACATCTCCAGGATATAACAAACTCTCTTAGGGTCAATGGATAAGCCTTCCTTGGACATGATGTGGCCAAGGAGTTTCCCTTCATGAACAAAAAATATGCACTTCTTTGGATTAAGAAAGATGCCAAACTCCCTACACCTCTCAAAAATTTGCCTGAGGTTTTCTATGTGTTGGCTCACTACCTTGGAAAATATTGTCACATCATTGAGGTAGACCAACACATTATTGTTTATCAAGCCTCCAAAAGCCATATCCATGGCTCACTGAAAGGTAGCACCAACATTAGATAGCCCAAATGACATCTTCTTGTAGGCAAACGTTCCCCATTTAGTGGTGAAGGTTGTTTTGTGATGATCGTAACCTTGCACTAGAATTTGATTATACCCTGAATAACCATCTAGGAGGGAGAAATGCTCACTACCTATTAACTTTTAAAGGACCCACTCCATACTTAGGAGGGGATAATGGTCTTTTAAATAGACTTTATTAAGGTCTCTAAAATCAACACATAGCCTAATCTCCCCATTCTTCTTTCTAACAAGAACAAGGTTGGCTAGCCAGGAGGAATGCTTGATTGGAAATATAATTCTAGACTCAATCAATTTGGCCAATTCTCTTTGCATGAGGGGCTCAATTGTTGGATTGACAGGCCTCTACTTTTGTGTGACTGGCCTGGCACCTTCTTTTAATTTGATGGTGTGTTGGGTGAGTCTTGGGTTGAAACCCTTCAAGTCACTGTAATTCCAAGCAAAGACATTAGAGAACTCCTGACATAGCAAAATGAAATCCCACCTTTCTTGAATCATGTAGACTTTTCCAAGCACAAGCAGCTTGTCTTTGAAGATCTCAACCCTTTCATAATTCTCTTCTTTGGTTGTGATGCATGCCTTGTCATTTCTCAATTGGTAATCTCTGTTGAAGATGCTCTCAAGCGTGACTAGACCCTTAGGGAGCTTATTGTTCTTCAACTGAACAATCTGATAGCCATATTATTGCTGCAATTTTGCTTGATTTTGTGTTGCAAACTTAGCTTCCTCTTGTAGGAAGAAAGCTATTTGCTGGTCACTTTTGAAAACTTGTCAATTTGCAATGTTGTTGGGGAGAGAGGGCCGAACTACCACTTTCAAGTGGTGCAAACCACATTCTCAGCTTATTTCCCTTGAAAAATCAAATTGAGCACCAATTACTACCAGCTTGTCTACTTATTTGTTTTGTTCTCTGGGAATGGAGGCGATATTGAAAGTGAGGAAATCTTCCACTAAGTCCAAGACTCTATGCTTGTAGGGTTTTAGCAAGGAATTCTTGATCAGATTCAGGCCTCTCACCTAATTTACAATCAGCTCACTATCTCCCAAAACTTGTAACTCCTTAATCCCTCTTTTTCTTGCCCATTCCAATCCATGGATAAGGGACTCATATTCTACAAAATTACTTGTGCAAGAAAAATGGAAACAAAAAGTTGAAAAGTATTTATCCTTTGAAGGGGAGACCAGCATCACCCCACCACCAGTGCCCAGCTTACTTTTGGAACTATCAAAGTATAGCTGCCATAGACCAAGGTCATCTTGGCTAGCCTTCATTATATTTGGCATGAAGGTGCCCTCTTCGTGCATACAGTAAACCCCAAGGTCTACCTCCTCAATGAACTTGTAAGGATCATGTTTGAAGTTATCATTTCCCCATTCATCTAAGAGTAGGTCTATGACTCCTTCAAGAGTAGAGGACAGAGATTGATCTATCTGGGATTCTTCTGGGTTGATAATGGTGTACATGATGTTCACTACCTTAGGCAAATATGGTTCTAGATGATCTTTATAGAGTGGCTCAGATTTGATTTTTACCTTGGTTCCATACTTGGTTCTAAATACCAAGTATGACCAATTCACTGCAAGATAGCCACCTATCTTTGATGTGAAGTCCCTAGATAAGCAAATTGTGAAATAAGGAGGAACATCTGCTACCACTATATCATGGGGAATCGAGAAGGTTTGGCAAGCATGTAATGTCAAGCTTAAACCCTTCAAAATTCCAACTATTTTTGTAGGCATCCCATCTAGCTGTAGGACTCCTTTGTTCATCTCTTCGTATTTCAGTCCCATCTTGTCAACTATGCACTTGGGCATCACTGAGGTGTTGGCCCCACTATTAATTATGTAGTTGTGTACCAAAAAATCCCCTATGACCAAGGATACATAGAAAGGGGGAATTTTTTCTTCTTTCTTTACCTGACCCAAAGTGGAAGGCTATCCATTTGTCATTAAGACATTATCAGTGTTTGTTGGGATAGCTTGTCAATCTAGCTCATGCAATTCCCTCTCTAGTACATCCTTCTATCCTAGAAGAGACAATGAATCCCATAAAGAGATGTTCATATGTAGTTTCTTCATCTGGTCCACTATATTGAACTGAGGACTGCCTACCTTCATGCTTTCTTTGGGGCTGATTCCAACCTGAGCTACAGGGTGGGGGCTATAGGTGCAAATGGCTATTTGAAATTTGGGGCCTTTTGACTTGAGTGTGATGGAGAAGGTGCTGCTACCGCTTGGGTGGTAGCTTGGGCTTCTCCCACTACTCTTCTTTTAAATATTGTGTACACTATAATACATTTAGCCTGATTGTTTGAAGTGCCCACATAATTCACTAAATAAAATTCCCCCTCCATATGATTCATGAGGGTAAAATATAGCTGGGCTTGATTACTATTCATGTTGGGCTAAGTTGGAGCCTCAAAAATTTGGGAATGAGCAGCCAGTTGATTGTCTAAATTTTGGAAATAATTCATCATCTCATTTATGTAAACAACCTGTTCTTAACCATATCCCATGGTCGAACAACTTGGCTGCTCCTATACTAGATTATTCTGAGTAGGCACCATGACTTTAGATGATGAAAGGGGGCCTGAGTTGTAGTTTTGAAAAGGCCCAGTTTGAGTGAGCTAACCCTGTCCTTGATTATAGCCTTAGAAAGGGGGCCTAGGGGCTTGACCATAATGTTGGTATCCCTGATTTGGTCTGTTGCTTTGAGCCTGCTACCTTTTAAGGGCTATAAGTTCATTTGACATGTTCTACAATAGACTCTTAACCTCATGAAGCTCATTGGAGGGAACAATAGCTATTTTCTCAATGGTAGGTAGGGGAGTAATTATGGAAGTGATAGCATAAATTAGGGGCAGCATTTCTGGGTAAAGTGGCATGTGAGGCCTAGGGGCAATTTTCCGAGCTTGGACTAAGTAGTTTTTAGTTGCTATGGCTATGTCATAAGTAGCTGGTAGTATATGCCCTCCCATAGATTATATCATCACATCAATATTGCTATTTAATGCTCTTAGATAATATAAGAAATCATAGCTAGGAGTCGGCCTTACCAGGATGGGAATTCTATCCCAAGTCTTTTGAAACTATGTGTTGAAGTCCTGCATATACTCATGTGGAGCTCTCTTTATGGTTGTCAGCTGCTCAGCAAGTGAGAGGCTATCACTTTTTTCTCCAAAATGATTTGTCAACTGAGTGCTCAATTCATTCCAAGAATGTATTGAATTCACAGGCAAGGTCTCGTACTAGTCGAGAGCCTTGCCTTTAACAGATAATGCCAGCAGTCTAATGGTGATATTTTCCTCTATTACATTGTGAATATTGTAGAGGTTGGAAATATTCCTAATATGTTTGATGGCTGTAATGGGTCCCGCTCCATCGAAAGAAGGCACATTTTTTAGAGTTGTTCTCAAAATTGGATCATAGTGTGGGAGATTTAAGGGGCTCTCACCACAAAAAGCCATAAAAGGCAATGCCGTGGTTGGGATTGGCTATAACTAGGGTTTTGTTGTGTCTCTTATAACAAGTCTAGGAGGATTACTTGTTGGATAAGGATGGGTCCTCTCAAATCATAGTCTTTTAGCAGAGTTCAAAGGCAACTCAATGAAATCAAAAGGAACCCCTCTAGAAGCAGACCTTGTGGTGACTTTAGGCATAAAAAGTTAAGAAACTAGTCTTAATTATTGAACTGAAGCTCTTACCAGTGGAGTCACTAGATGCTGGAAAACATTAATTTGTTGTATCAAGACTAGCATCAATCCTAAACCTTACTGAGTTGTCAAATGTGTGTCCCACCAGGCGTGCCAAAACTGTTGACATAGGAAAAATGCACCCAGTGGCAGGAAGTTGAGCTTCTACCTTCTCCTCACAACATGGAAACTCCCCTCTTGCCTGTGGGACTGGTGAAGCTGGAGAGTCTCTAGATAAGGGCTAGCTCCCTTTGATGCATCATGTTTGTTCTAACAAGTGCAAAACACACACATATATAGATATATAAATTAGGGGGTGAAAAGGGCAAGGAGATGCAGGAAAACAAACTATTCTAAGGAGGTGATACACCAAAATGAAATGACCTTCTCACATCCACTCTCAAAATTAGACAAATACATTCATATGCTTCACACTTAGCAAAAAAACCAGTCTGCAAACTTGACAAGGAGGTTTAAATGAAAATACAAAAAAATAGAGGTTCACCAAAGGTGTTGTGAGAGGCACTCTATAAATAATCCCTTCTATTTTTGCCCCCCAAATAGAACTCTCCTCCTTTTAGCTACAGAGATGGTGCCTTATAGATAACTAGTGAGTTGGTGTTGAACCTATGAGAGCATCAAAAGATAATGACTAAACACAAATTAACACTCACGACATACACAAAATATATATCCAAGAAGAGGTAAAAAATATGTTTATAGATTCAGGTGGAAATTTTAGTAGGGTTGCAACTTGTAAAATTGTGAAAGATCCCTACAAAATGACAAGTTTGCAATATATATGAGAAACTAGGAAGCCCATTTGGCACTCCCTCTTTACAAGTGGAAATTGCATCCCTTCATTGGGAAGAACAAGTTGCTCAAAAAATTAATGAGCTGTGTGCTTGGTCTACTTGAAATCTACCCTTTCAAGGTTAATACACGGTTTTTCCACCCACTAAATGTAAAATGGAGAAATCGGTTGCTTTACTAGCTATTTTGTGTCCTCTCATGATCAATTCACAGGAACTATTTCACCTACTAGAGTTCTCAAATTGGTACCACTTAGACTAACTACTTGCTCATTTCATGCTTGTCTCCTTGTCTTTTCTCAAATTTGTCTGTATCTGGCTCCTTCAGCCCTCAGGGGCAAACATCCTAGCAGGTCACTACATTTTGGCCCCTTGGTTACCTCTCTTTCAGTTGTAAACAAACAACCATTTCACTTTATGAGAGTTGACATTCATATGGCCATCATGTTTTGAAAACCAATGGCTAAACTGTTCTGTTAAACTTGACATCTTTTGGGACATCACCATCCACATCAAAATGTCATCGGGTCCATGTGGTTTCTTCTGCAGCTTATCTTCCTTAGCCCTCTGCAAGCACTCTTTCTCTGTCTATGTCACCTTCCCAAAGGTAAGGTGACCCTTTAGCCTCTGAAAATGTCCCTTTTGTTCTTAGCCAAAAGTCCCCCACAAGGGCACCTACCCTTTGGGGTCCTTCAGCGAGTTGCTATTTGCCTTGGACTTTTCCCTGGGTCCTCGTAGACAATTTTCCTGAGTTACTTTGACTCTGTGCATTTTTTGTAGACTTTTGTCTATGGAAATATTCCCATAGACAAAAATTCCATGGAAATTCTATTCACCTTTGCTTGAAGCTTTGGTGTATGCTTCCCAAATTCCTTTAGACTTTTTGTCCAAAGGAATTCCTTCAGACAAAAAGTCTGAAGGAATTTAGGATTTGAACCAATTTTGAACTTAGACAAAATTTAGACTTACCTGGATTTTTTCCTTTTGAAGCACCTACCCTTCAAAAGGGTACTAAACTTTTTGGACTGCCCCTTGGCCAAGGGCATACCCTTGAACCAAGCCATTGAACCAAAATTTGGTTCAATGGTTCAATGGTTCAACCATTGCATGCCGATGGATTAATGAACCAAGGCCGATGAACCTCTTGCTTTGAACCAAGTCCGTTAAACCTCTCCCTTTGAACCAAGCCTGTTGAACCAAAATTTGGTTCAACGGTTCAATGGTTTAACCATTGAATTGAGATGTTGAACTTGAAGATGGACCCTTGAACCAAAGGTCACTGAAACACTTGAACTAGGCCATGAACCAAACATGTTGAACCCCTGCAACCTAAAAATGACTGGCATGAATAGCAAAGGAGGAAAGGGACCAAAATTTTTGCCTGTGGGCAAAATTTGGTCAACAGGTAATTTATATAAAATCAAGAAATTTATGACCCATTAAAATAATGTAGATGTGATATAATGGTTTAAAATAGTCATATGTGTATACATAAGAAATGTAAGCTAAATGTAAGTACATACTAACATTTCTAAGTGTAATATTATGTTTTAGTGTCCAAAAATGCCTCCCCTTTTATTATATTTTTGAAATGAAATAAAATGCTATAGTAGAGGATAAATAGAGGTACCTTAAACTTTGTATTTGGGAGGAGGATGTTAATGTTAAGCTTGATCCAAGAAAACATGCAATGAGCATGCAAAAATCAATGTACATTTGATAAAATAGAATTTGAACTAAAATTAAAACTTAAAGAATAAGGAAGGAATACACCTATAAGTTGTGGACCATATTTCCTTATGTTATTACATTTTATATTATGATTACTTATTGAATCATTGGATAACTATTATTATTAGTGAAATATTAGATAATTTAAATTTGATCATGCTCTAATATATGTAACAAGTTAAGGCCATGGATTGGGAAGATAAATTTGCCAACCCTCATGAAAAAGGGAGTAGTGCCTATGCCATTAATTAAGTGTAATTAAACCCCAACTACACTACTCATTTAAATAGTCTTGAACCTAAAGATGAGATGGGGGGAACATATTGTAGTTTTGGAGTAATCTAGGCTATTGAGAATCATTGAACCTCAACTACATTATTTAAATTATTGAATCAATTGATGTCATAATATAAAACTATAATAGTGTGTATTTTCATAAACAATATAAATACCACATAATTTTATCCAATTGATGACAACAATATATAGAATATTATGTATCTATATCTCATTTTATCGTAAATATGTAAACTTGTAACTCATTTTCATGTATGTGTTCATATACATTAAACATTCCCAAAAATGTGTTTGAATATATAAATATATGTCCCACTTATGAACCAACCTAATAATTATAACCAATATAAAGAATTGAAATCATGTAATCTATGATAACATATAATTTGTTTCTACATGGAGGATTTAGTTTTTATGACAAGCCTAATAATATGCACCATTTTGAGGTGAAGGATGAAATATATGAATTACCCATCTCAAAATA
This sequence comes from Torreya grandis, assembly GCA_037957365.1. NCBI lineage: Eukaryota > Viridiplantae > Streptophyta > Pinopsida > Cupressales > Taxaceae > Torreya > Torreya grandis. The sequence goes on along the minus strand of JARHVA010005127.1, from coordinate 586,296 downwards.
AAAATATTTAACCACACCATGTTATGTATAAAAACTTAATTGTGTATAAGCACATAATAACATGTATATAATATGTCATCATAGTAATGAATAGATCTTAAAAGCTCATATAAAACATGTAGTGCAAGGAATACAAGTGTCATGTCAAGATAGATATATAAATTATGTAGTAGTAATCATTACTAATATAATCACTAAATAATAAATATGAATGGTATAAATCATGGCACCACACAAAAATAGGAATGTGTCTGATATTGATCATGACATTGAAAAATAAGAAAAATTAGAAATTTCAATAGTCTATATAATCATAAGAACATAATGTCATGGAATTGACACATGTAATATAATAAAATTAAATATCACTCAATGTCACACAAGGCCAAGGGGTTCATAGTCAATAAAATGTCACACAAGGCCAACGGCCACACACAAGGACAATCAATTGTCACATAAGACCAAGGGTCCTAAGAAAGAAACATACAATGATATAGTCAATTAATAAAAGTAATTAAATATAATGAAAGGAAAAAAAAATGTAAAAAATTATTAGTCTATATAAAATGATACAACATTAATGAATCATAGAGAAAGTGAAACTAATCTACACTATGTATCTATGTCAATGTCACAACATAGAAAAGTAGGATATATATGAAATGTAACACTATAGAGAATATGAGTGAGATAGATAAATTTGTAATAAATAAATGTAGATAAATAATTATTAATGGAAATTTATTTTAAATATATATCATACAATAATTTAACTTATGTAATTAAATGCCCCTAACATTGGCATGGACCTTGGGTATAGGAATGTCCTATATATACATGTATCCATGTATCATGTATAACCTATATATATATATATATATATATATATATATATATATATATATATATATATATATATATATATATATATATATATATATATATATATATATATATATATATATATAACACTAATATGCACCATGAAATGCATGTGAACATGTAAATATAGATGTAATAAACCAAATACTTGATAAATAACATAAATGATTAATATAACTAGAAAAATTATCATGCGGTCCTAATTTTTATTTTAAAAAAAAATGATTTATTTATATTTATCAAAATATTTTGTAAATGTGTAAATAATAACCAATTATCTAATCAAGGGGATGGTCATGTGTAGGTCTTATATCAAACATGGGAATGGCCACCTAACATGATCAAGTAAAATCATGTATATGTGTCTCTAAATCTAAAAATTGATCCCATTCTATAACATAACTATCATCATCATCATCATCATCATGACTCATATAATCTTGTGTATATTGAGTAACTCTAGGTAGCAAAATAACAAATATAATTTTATATATAATAGAAAGAACATGTGCATATGTTTTTTGTGGAATATGATTATTTGTCTATAACAGAATTTTAGTGTGTGATAGATTAGATAATGTCCACTATGAATGATAAATAACTCTTTGATGTAGTAAGCATTGAAGTATAGGTCATCTATAAAATTCGACTACCTTCGTATGAATTATCTATGTAGAATGAACATCAATAGGTGAAGTAAATAAACACATAACATAAACTAAACCTAAATATTTATACTAAATAAATGTGGTAGTGGTGGGGGTGGAGGAGGAAATTCCTTTGTATTAACAAGATACTAATATGTAATGCCCAAAACTATGACTAGTCTATTACAATGTATATATTTGAAACATGTATACACTAAATATGGTACTATGTGGAGTTAGTGTGTTTAAGGGAATCCTAAAAACATGTCAAATATCCATGTCCTCAAAAATAATAAAATTATAACATTTACCACTATATGCCCTACCATAAGAGGTATCACATTGAATCCCATGGGGTTCTATTTTTTCCATCAAATGTTTTGACTATCCTTCTTATATCTATAAAATCCTCATTTTTGTATCCAAGAGTAGAAAGAAGTGTCATTTTAATTTTATTTTAAATTAATCCATTTTATATGATGACACTATGAATATGTTATGAATAAACATATAATAGTACAAATAATGAATTAAAATAGAGTCATCTTCCAAAATCTCACAATCATCAAATGGAATTGTAGGTAATTATAATGATATACAAATAAGTGTAACAATGATATCATATAATGGGTGATCATATGTTGAAGGAGGAGGATGTGTATTCTATTTAATATATACCTAATTAGTATCCTTAGTTTATATTACCATATGATATGGGAATGGATCAAAAAATATTTTCAACTTTGCATTCCAATTAGGTTGTGAACTTGAATCATTTATAGGTGTGCTAAGCTAAATAATTTTGTCATAAATGATATCATGTATTTTATGCCTTGGATTGAGGAATGATATTCTTAATATGCATTATTTTCATATACCTTAGCTGTAAGTATATTCATAAAACCTTTTATGTGGGAGGGAGAGATATAAGGTTACACTAGTAACTTTTGTAATAGTATGAAGAGGTTGATATAATTGTCAAAACTACATATTTTTTGGAGTGGTTAGCACAAACTGATTAGTAGGATGTGATATTGTATTAAATATCATTTTTTATTTATTTTTAGTATCATATGATTTGACCTTATAACTAAGTTTTCTTTGAAACTTTCTAGTTGAAGTAATTTTTGTATTAGGAACATGTTTGATCTTGTTCAAATCTATGAATGTAACTTATTAATATCTAATTGTATGTAATAACTCATCAAATGATTTGAATTTATTGAACTTAATGAACTTGTTGGGAGGAGAAAGAAAAAATGCCTAAATATATCTTATAAATCATTAACAAACCTATGATTTTTTATCTTAGAAAGCATGTTATTATACCAAAGCACATTATCATTGATTGGTTCATTAAATCCTTGCTTAAATTTTGAAATTTGAGCATATTAAAATTTATCACTGATATTGATCAAAACATGTGCTAGAAACTGGTATTATAAATGATTAAATTCATTAACCAATTGAAATGCGAGGTTATAGAACTATAAAAAAAACATAGTCAAATAATCATCACAAAGCATAGTATTTAAGACTTTGTATAAATAACTTATTAAAAATAAATTCACTAGATGCACATTCAAAACAAGATATATAGAAACTAATTAGGTGTTGTTTTGGATCACCTTTACTATCAAATAATGTAATCTTAAGAGCTAATAACCCCATAGATAAGGAATAATATGAATCTCTAGGGATTATTATTATTATGAATCCATTCATGAAAGTCTTTTGAATTATTTTCTATATAATCACCCTAATTTAACAACATCTAATCATGAAGATATATATATATATATATATATATATATATATATATATATATATATATATATATATATATATATATATATATGTTTTAGGGATCCTATAGTGGTAAAATATGATGTAACATGATTAAAAATCATAGGTTTGGTGTATAGGATTAGGCATAGTAATTTGATTGAAACCTTGTGTTCCCACCACATCATGCATAAACTTCACATGTATAGAAAAAAGAGTTGTACAAGTAGTATAACTTTTAAAACCTATGGTGGAATTTATACCTCACAAAATCTTGATGTATCATTAATGGGATCACATCATTCCTCATATGTGATAATATTAACCAACTTTAAATATTCATCTCTTGTTACATGTATTAGTGCATCATTATTTTGTAGGTTTATTTCAAGATATTGATTTAATTACCTTTCATCTTCATCTCAAATATTTCAAGAAAGTCTGGATTATTAGCATCTTATTCATAATCATTTTTAGATTAAATACTAATATAAATTCCATTAAGAGGTCTTACTCTATCTCTTATATTAGTGATAATATGGGCCTCTAAATATAATATAAGCCTTGGAATATAGTGTGGGTGGGATGAGAGCTAGTTATCTTTCAGGTATAGTGGAAGGAGGACTAACAGGGATCATGCATGAATTTTGGCACCTAAAATTTATAAGAAGAAACTTAGATTGAATATTAAAACAATATCAATTAATAAATTCTAAATATTGTTAATTATTAATTTCAACATTATTAGTGCACAAATATTTGATCCATGAAATTACATAGTTGATGTAAATTTTACATAATAAAGGAATTTTTTAATGATTAAAATCATAGATTGTGTTAACAAATATAAACTATGTACATCCATTATAAGGAGATGTAATTTATGAATGAGGGAAAATAAGTAATTAAGTATAAAAATCACACATACACACACATATAAAAAATAAATGAAACCCTAAAGGAAACCAAGGGTTTTTAATATATTGTGGATAAATTGTGCATTCAAAAATTGTTCTTAATTGTTTTGATTATGTGACCTTAACAATATAAAAATGAACCTGTCTCCTATTGTGAATTTAAAGATAATCTATTGGTTTGGCATTATTGTAAAGAAGGGGGTATCAGCCCATATCTAGAAAGGCTGAATGGTTATGATGAAAACTTGTCTGAGCAGTTTGCGAGATCTTAGTTAAATAGGCAGGTTGCAGTGGGTGGAATTAGTTTTGAAATCTCTAAAAAGGTGATTTTTATGGCCATGAGAATGACCATGCAGGGTATAAAACTTTAAAGGAAAACCAAAATCATGGATATGGCTAGCCATAAACTATTTCTAGGTGAGGGAGAAGAACTTGTCCCGTACCAAGGAGGGTTTGAGTATGCTAAAATTTTAGAGCCATGGGATGGAGTGTGCTTCATTCTCATGAAGTAATTCACACTTGAGGGGTGATTTACTAGGTTCTACAATTACCACCTTCCTTTGTTAAATCATTTTAGGCATAATGTTATTAATAGCTTTCCTTTTTACTTGCTCTCCTCTTTGGAACACTCTGTCTTGAGGGTGAGAGCTAAAATGGCTAAGAAGCTAGATATAAACCCTATTCCCCTACACCAAGGGCTAATTTTATGCTTATACAGCTTTCACCATGACCTTGAGCCAACCAAGAATATCAGAGTTGATAGTGGAGACATTCCTTCCAACCCAGTGTCTGGTGATGCTATTGATGAGTCATAGGTTTCCCCTGCTCCTACCAAAACAAAAGATGTCTCCTTCTCCACCCCAAAAAAGACCCCTATTGATACCCCCAGGTCCTTTACAAGCAATAAGGGTAAGAAGAGAAAGGTTGATGAAGAGGAAGAAAATATTAAAGAGACTACAGAGGGGACCCACAAGAATCTAGGTAGGGCCATGGGGGGCCAAGGTGGCAAATCTTACAAGCCTTCCAAAATTAATAAGGAATGATTCTCCTCTAGAGTGTGAAGGTTAAGGTAGATTGATGGTAAACCCACCCTAAAGGCCATACTAATTAATTACTTAGAAAGTGATTCAGAAGAAGCAACCTAGGAGGAAGAGTCTAAGGAGCTAGAAATCCAAGAAATTTTGGAGGACACTGGAGGGAAGTAGGCTACTAGGGATTTTGAGGTTACTAAGGAGTAGGGTGCTGACACTATGGGAACTACTAAAAATAATGGGAAAATGTATGTTGAGGAAGCTAGTGAGGGTACTGAGAATGAGACTGATTGGAAAGCTAAAATTGGGGCCCTGAAGGACCATATTCAGAAGTTGGAGAAGGTTTTTGCCAAAGGACTTTAGAATACAATTTTGCTAAACATGTCTATGCTAGAAGTGGTGGGCAATACTAGGTATGCTAGTAACACAGAGAATGAGAAACTTAATGATCTTATCAAATCACTAGTTATGTAAGGGGAGTCCTCTCTGACTCTGGTCTTTCTGTTGCTTGTGTTTTGTTTCTGTCTGTTGTTCTCAGTTGTGTCGTCATCTCTTTGAAGGCATATTTTGTTTGTTTGCCTTCTTGTTTTTTTATTTTAAAGGGTTTGGCCCTTGGTTTGCCACCTTGCTTTATCAAAAACAATATAAAAATAAGGACCAATTCAAATTGTCTAATGTATTATAATAACATATGAATCTAAATGTAAAATTTAGAATGTGATTTGATCAATCATATTTGCTAATTATGGAATTACTAAGGGACTAAGATACTTAGTCTGTTTATATTTTATGTAGTTGGGAGACCATATGCATGTGGTAGAAAGGTATGGAATCTAGATCATGATTCACTCAAATCAAAAAGTGATTATTTAGATGTGCCTAGATGGAATTATAAGTGTTTAGATGGTATTAATTGATGTTAGAGTCCATAACATGCTAGACTATTCCTGGATAATTGTTAATCTTTGTTTCAACACATATTATCTATGTGATCAATATATAGAAACATGTATCCTTATATTTTAAACCCTAAGTCCACTTTTGGCACTAGTTTTATGTCTTAAAAATAGGAAAAGTGGTGGGTTAAGCTAACCCAAATCAATCCCCAATGAATGAATGATAAACTAATACATGTAAAATACTATAAATAGGTAAGATAAACTACATGTAGTTCTCCTTGTTAGGTGTATGTGTGAAATAGTGATCATTTAGTGAATGAAAATTATGATATAGCTTTTGAAACTTATAATATGGAATATTTGGTGTAGATTGAGTGCTTTAGACTTAGATAGAACCTACTCCTTATGACTAATATTTAAAATAGAAAATATAGGCCAATCTATGTGAATGTGCAATTTATTTCAATTGAGTGATAGATTCTTGATATACAGTTCTATATAGGGTTTAAGATTAGGCATATTGTGTATTAATATGAGAGTCTTCTGATATTTTTCTCATGTTAGAAACATGAAAAACATATGGGTCAACCCATGAAGATAATTTGAATTTTAAAAATGACCATTTATTATTGTGGGGGTGAGCTCATTATATTTATATTATTGTATAATTATGTATGCATATAAGTTTGATGGACTCGATTGAAAGATAGGAATATTGATTTGATGATCTAAAAAAATTGAGAATGATTTTAAGTTAGACATAGACTAGGAAACTCATGCAGGTGATTGATAGAAAATTAGGAATGTCAAGTCCATGGTAAGAATTAAGATGTGATATAAGGGCATGCAATATATGTATGTGTATACACAAGTCATGTAATGTGAAAGTTAGTTAGAAATAACATTACCAATTTTTTTAATTATATATTTTACTATCTACAACCACATAAAGACATCTTGGTTTTAATATTAAATATTTTATAATTTAATTCAATCCAACTAGTATAATTAAACTATTGAAATTTAAAATGTTGTAATACACATACATAATAGTGAAATACAATATTCTAAAAAATTTATAGAATTTAGGATTTGATAAAAATAGTAAATGGGCCTACAATTTTCTAAACCTCCCTAAAACATGTTTTGTGTTAATTGTGTCTGAAAATTGCTTGATAGGACCCATGTACTATGTCATGAACAAATTCAAAATTTTAAACAATGAATATGCAAGTCCATCTAAGGAGGACATGGCATAGTTCAACCTTGTCGATTGACTATGTAATTCATTTCTCAATATAAGCCAGTGTGACTATGTGGGAGGGTCAATTGATTAATTTTGGGTCAAGTTAAAGGGAACAAGACCTAAAAAACAAAATCTTATTCATTCACAATAAACATAAAATTCATAATGGGGGGATACTATTTGAGCTACCCTTAGAAAACCTTGTGTAATTTGAGTGTTGCCTACATATCCCAAATAGGACTTAGACTAATATATTTCTCCCTCATAGGATGATTGTGTAACTATATGTATAATATTAATTTAAATTCTTGATAATAGATGTATTTTACCTATAATATAAAATATTCATACTTTTCCTATGTTTGTTAGAATGTAACATTATTTAAATTAAAAAGAATAGTGTGTTTTTCCTTGATGTGCAATAGAATTACCAAGTGATTGCTAAATTTATTGAGTGTTTGATTATAGTGTATTTGTTCTTCTTATATAAGGGAATATTGGAATATTTTTTATAACTAAATTTACATGAAACTAGTTTACATCAACTATATGTATCAATGTCATCGTTAGTAAATAGATTTTTATGTAACATATGTATTGTATTAGTTAGTATCCAAAAATATATAATATGTATCTCATCATTGTGGAAAGTTTTTGGATAAATAAAACATGTTAAATTAATCATAGATAATAAAGATATGTCCCCCACTTAGCAATGTTATTAGGTAATAAGGGAATACCTACATCAAATCCATGTAAAAATATGTCTCGTATCACACACAAATATGTCATGAAAATAATTGTGTATTTAAAATTTAAATATAATATCTACCTAACATATAATTTATAACCTATTGAAATAAATAAGTGATCTTAGGCCCTAGTTTTGATTTTTTCAACTTAGTTTGATTTTTTTGAATTTTTGAATGTTTTTGAAAAACTTCCACATTTTTTTTGGATTTTAATATATGCTCATACTCATGAATATATGAGGAAATTGTAATGTGCTTCATAATGTGTAAATCATGATATTGTATATTTATACATATTATTTGGTTACCATGTTGCTCATTAATTGTGCTAGACAAGTATTTTAAAGGAGAAGTAAATATCATTGGTTCCAATAGATGTTCATATTGGATTCCTAGAATTTAAAACAGTTGATTATCATGAATATATTTTAAACATTTATGCACTATATAAGGTATTTATATAGTATTTTTTATCCATGGTCATTCTAATATCATATCAAATACCTATGTTCTTGGTATAACTTAGAATGGAGTGGGCACTATGAGAAGGTCCAATTGAAAAGGTAATACGATATGCCCAAGATTATAATATGTATGGCCATAAAATGCTTTGAAAACTATAAAAGTATCCTATAAATATTATTCTATATAAATAATAGAGTAAATTAATGTTATGGTGCACAAATTTACACTTGAACCATTGTATAACATAACACTATGTATGGATTGATTGTTAACATATGCTCAAATAAATAGTGCATGTATTTATAAATCATCATAAAACAAAATTATATCATCAAATATAATCATAACATGTGATAATTTATTTTTGTAACTATACCAATGATGATATCTTATGGATGCCCATATGTAGAGGGAGGAGGATGAGCATTAAATTCATAATGCACTTTAGAGTATTACTTGTTATGTCTTACATGATTTGGAAAAGGATATTTGTACTTTTTGAGCTCTAAATTTTCATTTTACTATGGCTTATCCTCTTAATTATGTGTTTCAATATCAATAATATTATTATCCATAAGATCTTCAATCTTGGGCTTAAGCTTGATTCATTTTTTTGTAGAATGACCAATACATATATGGTAGTCATAATATGAATTACCATCAAAATTATTAGATTATGGTATAGACATATACACATCCATTAGTGGATTAATATTATTTATAATACATTCAATTATATTTTAAAATAATACATGATGAGGTGAATGTAACCTTAAAAATTTCCTCCTTAGTGGGGCTTGTAATTAAAACTTTTATGTTGGTTGTGAGATAACATTAATTGTAACCTTGGCTTCATTATTGGTTTCATTTGTTTTTCTCTTATATTTTATATTAATTTAAAATTTTAAATTTAAATTATAAGGAAAAATTTAATTATACTCAATCTTATTCAAATTAAAAAACTTGACTTCACATTATTTGATTATATGGCATAGTTCATCGAAGTATTTGAACTTATACAATTTAATTGAATATTGGATTGGAGATAGAAAATTTTTATTAAAGATATGTTGGAGATCATTATCAAAAAAATTATTTTTCATTTTTGATATAATAGTCTTGTATCTTAACACATATTCACTGATTATTTCATTAGACCCTTGTTTGAGCTTTACAATTCAACATATGATAGATTGTAACCAATGTTGATGGAAAAGTGCGTTAATAAATAATTTTAAAAAATATTTAATTACTTAAATAATTTAAGAGGAGTATCATAAAATTATCTAAGAGAATATATTTTAAGGCTTATTAGATATGTATTAGTTAACAATTTGTCATTATTTGCATAGTCTAGACAAGCTACATGGAATGCATGAAAATGTTATTTAGGATCACCTTTATCTTCATATAGATAAATTTTAGGAGAAAAAAAAACTAAATATAAAGGATAATATTAAATTATATGTTCTAAAGGGTTATATAACATGTAACATGAGTCCATAGAGGTAATAACATGAGATATATTTTACTCAATGTGAAATAGCTTAGATGTAATTCAAGGAGTGCATTCTTAAGAGTAGAATTTGGAGAGGTAATTTAAAGAGTGTAATTAGTATAATTAATCATATTAATACACACACACACACACACACACACACAAATATGTATTAATGCAATGCTATAGGTAGCAACATTGTAAATATAGGATTTGACAACCTAAAAAGGAAATTATTGCGGTGTAAATGTACCTAATTTAGCTTGATTCTTATCTTTTGATGATAAATTTTTAATAATGATATTATTCACATATGTGGGTTATTTTTAAGACCCTAAAAAAAATTAGATATTTTTTCACTTGATTTTGATATACTCCATTAAGCTCATGTGGATCAATATGAGTTCCATGTTCATTATATTCCTCTTCATTAAGTTCATTATCAATATCAATTTCAACATATTTTTTATGAGACCAAGGAATTTGAATAGTAACATCATTTGTTTGAGAAAAAATATCATGACTAGCCTGTTACAAATTCAAAGAGCCAAACAAAAAATTAATTTATGCATAGAGAGAAATTTTAATCACACAAATATTATATTCTTCATACTCTATTATTCATGATAACATACTTACAAATATATAGGATAATTTTTACTATAATAAGTGATTCTAGATCCCTACAAAATCTCACCTATAGAATCTCCAAACTATATGCGGTGTTATATTGTTATTCTTAACAATATAATATCAACTATTGAATACAATATTACCTTATTAACCATACAATTAATAAAAACCCTGTAACTAATATTTAGCTCTTGGAAAATCAACCATAGTAAATACTAAAACTTACTATTTACCTTTTTGTAAATACCCAAATTCACACAATGTGAAAACTAATCCTAACATCCCCCCCGCCATAGTTTTTACATGGTATAATATATCTCATTTTTTGATTTTAGTGTACAACCTCCATATGGTCATGATATTATCTACATACATGTTCCATCGCACATCTCTTTCTTCATACTGATGTATAATTAGTTTTCTAGGCTCACCAATAACCTTATAAAATGGTTTTCATAGGTTCACCAATATCCTTACAAAATGGTTTTCTTGGGCTCACCTATAACCTTATAAAATAGTTTTCTCATGTTCACCACTAACCTTAAGAATGGTTTTCTTAGGTTCACCACTAACCTTAAAGAATGGTTTTCATAGGTTTACCACTAACCTTACAACATGATTTCTACAATGCTTTTTAGATCAACATTCTTTAATATAAATATAAAAAAGTTTTACATGGGAATATTATTCACAAATGAATAGGTAAAATTCTTCTTATATTTCATACATACTAAAAGAAATACAACTACCACACCACATTGAAAAAACTAAAAAACACACCATGCTAAGAAATAACACACCACATAAAATGTCACCACATCATTGGTGACTAATGAGAGGTCATTAAAAGACCTCCATCCTCTGTATATTCTCTAGCCTCAAGTAGATTATTCCTTCACTCAACACATATATCTATGAATATTGGTTTGAGGAGAAACTCCTCTATTAATCTAGACGTTACGTATGAGCAAAAATACATCCATGAGAATTTTATTTTTTCTTTTACAATTTAATGATGACTCTATATGACCTAAAAAAATTAGAAAATTGGACTCTTGACAACATGACTTAAAAAGTTTGAATCATGAAAAATGAATTTTAATTTTTGACTCATTTTTAATAACCTTTTGACAAAAGATGACACTTTAAAAATGAATTGAATATTACTTTGACAAATACACTAATCTTGACTATACATGTCCAAACTTTAATAATTTAAACAAAAAAACACTTGACTATATTCTATAAATATTTTTCACTAGACTTAAATACAAAATACCACCAATGATCTTTACTTAAAAAAATATCATTAACTTCTAACCACAACTATAACATATAATAATATACTCAGTAAATAACAAACCACTCGACTTATAATAATACATTACTAACTACCACTTATTGACTCAAAAACTCAAATTTATAAGAAAATTATAAGTCACATATATGACATAAAAAATTGACCAAAAAATAACTTTAATATTAAACCTTTCAACTCACTTTTTACTTCTACATTTGATAACAAAATCTTATTTTGAAAAACCATGGGTGAAATTGAAAGAATACGTTTGGGAAAATCACATTAGACTTAATTCATATGCCTTGAAGGAGTCCTCAAATCTATAAATTTAATTTGCATGAGTGACATTTGTGAGTCTAATTTATGGAGCTACACATAGATGTTGATTTGAACAACACAACTGAACATAGATGACTGTAGATGAATAAGCAATAGATTCTCCACATAAGGATGAATTAGTAGAAAACATTGGTAATATGAATAAATTTTGTAAAAAAAAATGTGTCAAATATTATCACATGCTCATGAGTTTTGAACCATGTAGATTTAAATGGTGAAGAAACATTTGTGCTCCCAAAGATTTCTTTTAAACCTTCCCATTAAACATTGATCTATATCACTTACTCATAGATGACACCAACTCATAGGTCTAAAAAATGTAAGAATAGTTATATACAATTTCTATAGATAAAAAAATGTATTAATTTATCTCTTCAATCTGTATTAAAATATGATTACATAGAATATTCACATAAATAAAAAATTGTGAGTTATTTAAAAATACATTCTTTTAATAGTTGGTTGATCACTGCATCCACCTTCAGGGAAAATGGTTCTTTTCTTTGTAAACTAATTCTCCAAATAGATTTTTAGAAAACTAAGCAATCATATTAGTATTTGAACACATGAATTTTGTGTTGACCAGTCACATAAGAATTTGAATTTCTTCAAATGACTCTCATTTTTACTTACTCTGATACCATTGTTATGAATTCAAAGAACCAAACAAATAATTAATTCATGCATAGATAAAATTTAATCACATAAATACTATATTCTACATACTCTATTATTAATTTAAACATACTTAAAAATATATAGGATAATGTTTCCTATAATAAGGGATTCTAGATCCTTACAAAATCTCACCTATAGAACCACTAAACTATATGCAATATTATATTGTTATTCCTAACTGTATAATATTAGCTATCCAATATGATCTTACCATATTAACCATATGGTTACTAAAAAACTTATAAATAATATTTACCTCTTGAAAAATCAACTATAGTAAATGCTAAAACTTACTATTTACCTTTCCATAAATACCCAAATTCAGACAATTTGAAAATTAATCTTAACATAGCCATTACTGAGGAAACCAAAGGAAGCTATATATGTGAAATATAAATACCACTTAATATATCACTATGCCTCAGAGGAATATAATATAATATAAATCAAACAATTATAATGAATATGAATACATTACAATAATAAAATATGATATAAGGGTGAACTAGGAAAGGGTTTAAATGATTATGCAGGATATCAAATATAATTACTTATTTATTGATTAATGTTATCCCAATATTTATGTTATCACTAATTATAAATATAAAACCATTCATGTATCCCACTAATTTCATTTCTTAAGGTATGATTAGTGTAACTTCCTTGGGTGATTCACTACTCTTAGTTGCACTAAAAATTAAATGGCTAAAAGGGGTTGCATATGGTATAAACAAGGCATCTTAGGAATTTTTAGTATATTGTGAGGTATGTAGAAACTAAACTCCATGTTTAGTTTTGTACAATGGCTATGAGTAATTGGTTAAACCCCTCATGATAAAATTTTGATAAAATAAATCACAACAAATCCCTTCATGACAATAACTAAGTAGTTTGAAATTATAGAAACATAGTTTCTAAAAACAAGCACAAAAAAATAGAAAATAAAGATAAAATAGTAGAAAATATTTTTTGTATATGTATCATTAAATTTCAACTTGAAGTATAAATAAATAAATTTTGTGTTATATTTATCCAAGGTGATAAGACAAAATTGTGTAATGTCATATTAAATCCAAGGTTGAAGAAGTTGAATCATTATGTGTAAGATTTTATCTAAGGTTGGAGGTTGTTTTATTTAAATGTTGAGAATTTACAGAAATATGTATGAAATATTTGGACAAAAAATCATGAAAAAAATAATCAATGTTGTAAAAATAGTGGCTTAACTATAAATTCCAATATATTATAATTTAAGTGAATAAAACTAATAGAGTTAGACTATAGAAATTTAAAATGATGAAATACAAGGATATGATAGTGAAATATAGTATGTTAAAAAATTCATAAAATTTATAATTCAATAAAAATAGTAAATGGGCCTATAGATATGAACAACTCCATAAAACATATTTTATGTTGAATATGGATGAAAACTACTTGAAAAGACCTATGTACTATGTCATGACTAAATTTAAGAATTTAAACTACGATTAGACAAGTCCATAAAAGGATGTTAGGGGTGTAGTTTAGCCTTGTCTATTGACTAAGGTCATGTCCTAGTTGATTTTGTGACTTAGTTATTGATCTATTTATGTGTTACAATGTTAAAGTGTTGGCTTATTCATTATGTGTGCCAATTTAATTCATGAAAGACCTAGAGAACATAAACCCTTATTCCTACACAATAATCACAATAAAGATCAAATGTAAATAGGGTATTATGTTAGGAAAATATATAAATTACCATTATAAAACACTATATTATTTAAGTGATACCTACATAGTACAAATGGGCCTCAAGATGATGTAGGTTTCCCTCATAGGGTGATTGTGTGATCAATGTTTTTGTAACTATATGACTATAGCTATAATATTGAATGAAATTCTTTAAAATGCATGCCATTGACCTAAAAAAAAATACTAAGACTTTGCCTATAGGTATTATAATGCAAAATAATTGAAATTTAAATGAATAATGTTCTTTTTCTTAGTGTGTAATAGAATTTCCAAGTGATGGTTGGATTGATCAAGTCTTTACTTTGAGTGGTTTTGATGTGATTAACAGGGGAATATTTAGAATATGTTTTTTTGACTAAATTTACAAGAGGAATGAGAGAGGCATTTTTAAATGTATCAATTTTTAAAAGTGATCCTTGGAGTGTATCAATTTGAAAATGTGGCCTAGTTTGACCTAGTGTGCACTTATCATAGGTGGGAAACGATTACTAAAAAAGGAATAACATGTACATTTAGGATGAATAGGGATGAATGGGTTTGAAATATGTATTATGATATTTTATATGTTTTCATGACAACATAGGGTCTATTATATATTATGAGTTAGTGAAATGGTGAATTGGCCAATTGAGGTAAGGATGTCAAGATTAAATATTGTCAAGCACTTTATGACTAAGTTTAAGTTTCCATAAATAGGTGAACCTCATGATAGTTTAAAATAGAATCAATATACTAACACATTATTGATTTCCTATTTCACTTTAAATGTTATGTTATGCCTTGGGGGAATTTGTGAATTCTTGACCATGTGACTATGTTATAATAACCACTTGTTCGCTTTTGATAAATTTAAGATTTATGTTTTATTATGAATTATTATTATTTATATTAATTTAATTGGCATTCAAAGTTCAATTTTACTTAAATTTAAAATTTAATGATGTTCAAATATATTAGGATTTCTTTATTTAAAAAATGTGATCATGGCAATGTTTATTTACTATGTTCAAGAGAAAGTAAATGTATATGAGTATAAAGTGGATTTAAGTATTTAATGAATTCATCAAGTTCACCATTGGGACACCTTAATATAAAATGATTAATTTTGTGATTTTTTGACCTGATGGCCTTGTGATGATTTTCATGTGTTTATCATAACCCCCAAAATTTAAGCTAACAAAAAAACTTGATTTGTAGGATTATGTTAACCAATTCCAACAATAATCCAATCCACTAAAAACATAATGCAAGTAATTATACATATATATAATCTTAAATACATATTATTACACACATTCCAACAATAATTCCATGTAAACATCTACATCATGAAATCTCTTTAGTTAAGGTAGTCCCACTAGGGATACCAAATTCTTAAACAATTTAGAACAACATATGAAGAATATATAAAGGAGTATTAATTATAAGATTAATATATAGTTTAAGGATTAATCATGATATATTAATTCTTGAAATAATTATTAAAACAACATGTATTCATTTCATCATAAATTTATTTTAAAGGGTGATGCTTTAAATTTCTCACTTAAAAAAATTATAATTTTGAACTCCATGTTAGTGTTTTGAACAAGAAACACTTTTATTTTCCTCTTGATCATTAGGTGAGTGAGCCTTGGTTCAATGTATAAGCATATTCCACCACTTATTGATCTAATATGTTTTTATAAATGTACTATTTTAATTTTATACTTAAAAAAATTAATCATGGGATAATGGTGTATGTCTACCATTGCACTCGAATAGTTTCCACCATCTAGTTGATAGTGGACTATTCATTTGTGTATGTGTATCCTGAATAAACTTATTCATGATTGTTTAAAATAAATCATATCCATTTATATTCATTTAAATATATAAAGCTAAAATACACAATTGAATGAATTTAATAATTTAAAGGTCATCTAGAATTTAAACATGACACTTTTGATCTTTAAATGGGATTTCTAATATTAAACAATAATTATTTCCAATTTAGAAATATAATAAGATAATCATCTATGATATAATGGTTTTCATCATATTTTATTCTTTTACTTGAATATTTATCCCTAAAAAAGTATATAATTAATGCGTAAAGATAATACAAATATTAAAGGATTAAGAACCATTAATGAAGTTAGGACTTAAGATAATAGAGCCATTATTTTGTATCTAATTATGTTAGAAAGATAATTTGTCCCATATTGTGTACAAATTGAGTTAGTTTAATAATAAAGGACACTTTCATATTAATAAACTATTAAACAATAAACTTATCAATTCAAGATTTAAATTATAGGTTGATCAAGGACCTTTTGAATTATTCCAGCTATGGATTCACTTTAAAATAAAATAATTCATATTATGTATTACCCATAAAATATTTAATAAGGATGATTATGACCATGCGTAAGTAGGTAAACTAATCAACTTATTTGATCTTAAGTGATAAAATAAAAGCAACACCTCATACATGTGTAAAATTTGAGAAGTTTAAGAACACAAGAATGTTCCATTTATACCATTAAAGCTAATTTTAAGTCAATTTACTTCCACACTAAAACATAAAACTCTATAGTTATGTTAGGAGGAATATTATTATACATTATAACTCAACTACAAGACCATTCCAAATAATAAAAAACCATTGAATCTCATAATTAACCTTACATGATATAGTAATTGAATTGATCATATTTGTGATGAGTAATAGTTCATTTCTCATCACACATACATGTTGAGTAATTTGACCACAAGTCAAGTTAGGTCAACCACCTCTATATTAAAAATTGTTATAAGGGTCTAATAGGGTGAAATTATGTCCCATGGTATTTAATGAGGTCGTTTATGTGTCCTTTAGCTTTATCATCTTTGTATAGTTGTCATATGTCATTCTAAGGTCACTTTTGGGCCATTTATTGAACTTGTACAAGTTTCTCATAGAGTAAAAATGTTTAAAAACCATGTATAACATCATATATGTTAGATTCATGTTAGAGATAGTAGTCTTGGACTGACAACTATAGGTGCAATATTGAAAGTAAGAAGATAAGGAAATTTAGGTAGTTTCAAGTAGTTGTACATCCTGTACAACATATTTGGCACATGTGGTGACTTCAGGATTGTTTATTGGGATTCCTAAAGTCCAATTTAATGTTTGGGAATCTTTGAAAAACTAGAAACTTGAAAAAACTATTTTATTTTACCTATTACTCTCCTTTGTAATCTAAAATGATCAATTGATCTCTGTATGGTACAAACAAGAGGAATTGATTCAAATCAAGTGCATTTTATGGGTGGTTTAATATTTTTATACTCCAAATTCATGAAAATAGTTAGAATAGTTGTGTACTATGTTTCATGAATCATTACTAAGAGTGTTAGTGATTATTTTCTACCTACACATCCCCATGGCCTTTATTTTTCTTTTATGTTTGGATTAGTATTTATAAACCAAGTGTTGTACATGATATTGAAGAAAATGAACTTCCTTATCATAAGGATTCTAGTATATTTTACACATGTGAGTGTGAAATGATAGGCAATATCACTCTCATATTTCTAGTGGAGGACTCCATTACTAGTCTATAGACATGTTTTCATCAGTAACAAAGTCTTATCTTCCTACTTTGATCTTTAAAACAAAGGTATCATGTTATATTTATCTCCCATTGCCTAGTGATTAGTATCTTATTTTAGAGGTCTGGTCTCAAAGACTAACATTGATGAAAATCATAGTCAAAAATCAAACACAGTTGGGAAATCTTGTGACTATCACCTACAATCAGGTGAAAAGAAGCCTTGATTAATAATGTTGAAAAAGAGAGGAGGTTTAAAAGTTTTGATAAGTCTCATAAGGTGGAAACAACATGATTGATATATCCTAAAGATTATATATTGATGACAAGTTTCCAATTTAGCACACTATCTTATATCTTATAGTAGTACCTATAAGTAGCTTCATCAATGGTCTGAATACAATCCATAGAGGTTTAAAAAAGATAAAATGGTAGAATTTTGAACTCATTTGAGACCTTAATTAATGTCTAAGAACATTGAGGACATTGTGACAATGGTAGAGTCATGAAATGGTAGACAGACCTAAGACCTTCTTCACAAATTTAGAATGTTTTAGTTGAGACACTTTACCTTCTCTAATTCATTTTTTGCCCATATGTTATGTCTTTCCATGGTAGAGTGTCTTGAGTTCTAGGTAGTCTAAGTCATTTCCATATTATAGTCAAAAAACATGGGAAAGGTATTGACATAATAATATGTTTGGTTTATCAATAAAGGATGGTGGTGGAATGTTTCCTAACTTAGACATTTTTTTACCTAAAACACTCATTAAATACTATGGTAAGATGACCAAAAGCAATAATTTTCAACGAGTGACACTACTATCTCTAAACATAAGATGAGTTATTATAAGTGGAGGATGGACTCTTGAATCAAAAATAACTCATATATAAAAACTTAAAGGATTTTTCAAATCCCATATAGTGCACATCTATAGTATCTACATTCTATTATAGTAGACAAATCAACTCATGCTAATGTCAAGAGAAATGCAATTTATATGTCAGGTCTCTAGGAAAGAGTTGAGCCCATTCAACTATAAATGATCTAAAGGACTTAAAAAATACCTAAGTCATGAAATATAATGTATAAACACGAACATGCACCTATAGGAATTCCATTTTCCTAACGTGAACACATACAGACAACATAATACATATACTAACATAGGAAAATAGAGGATGCAGGTGTAAAGGGTTGACAGAGATGTAGGATGGTAAACATGTTGAGACCACTACCATAGTGGTAAATTTTTTTTTAGGTGATACTATTATGTAATATCAAAGCAAAGACAAATTTCAAATCTCAGCTACATCAGTTCAATTTTTATGTATAATACAAAGTCTTGAAAGCTAGTTTTAGGTTTTGGAATGGTAAGAGCCTTATAGAGGTGACCATGACTTATAATTTGGTAAATAAGATAATTAATACCTATTAAATACATACATATATTCAATTTCTCATATAAAATAGTTGATATTCTCTCTATTTTATCTCAAACAAAGGGCACTCCTAGTCATGATGAAACTATAGGCTTGGTGTGTGATGATAGGAGAATGTGATGAAGAGTCTTTGGATACTTTATAATGGTTTAAAATGTTTTTTTGGACATTAAAAAATGTATAAAATACCTTAAAGTCACTATAAATCACATTGGGTGGTCATGGGCAACTAGAACATAGTTAGGCCTATTAGGCCTAAAACTAGACCTAAACCCTACATGGATTTAGCCTCACTTATAAGACCAAAATGACCATTATAATCCAGTTGGGAGACTTAAATAAGTATTATAATTTTTATTTAATCCATTATTTTTTAGAGGAACTACACAGAGGGGCCACTTTTGGCCTAAAACCATCTCAGGGGTGTCTATAATGCACTCAAGGAGCTTGAGGGTCATTTTAAAACACTCATATCTATATGGACTTATTTCATGTGCCTCAAGAAATTTGGGAGAGTTTAATTAGTTATTGTACCAAAAATTTGTGTAATTTTTTCAAAATTTAGCCGTCTAACTCTTATGAATAATCGTTAATAGTCTTAAACATCTAAAACCCTCCTAAAACCATATATAAGACCTGATGAAGGAAACATCACTTGAGATGAATTTATGAGGGGTATTTTGGCCTTAAAATTGATTTATAACTATTTAATACTCTCTCAATGTCTTTGACACCTAATTTATTTGTACCCTTCTTGCATAAACAAGCTAAATTCAAGGTTTTTTTTGTATATTTTGACTTGTTTTACAAGTACAAAAGAGTTTTGATGGATGAAAACTATTTAATGAGATTTATATGTACTTATTATAACTATTTATTATTACCTCTCCAATAATTTAATCTTAAAATTACCTCTACTACATAGTTCATCACAGGTAGTCTTGGATAGATAGTGAAAATAAGGACTGACTGCCTAGTGAGAAGATGAGCAGTCCAATTGTGGAACCTTTTGAGGCCTTCCTAATGGAGTGGAAGGTAATGGGATTAAAAAAAAGTGTCCTAACACCTCTTAATATATTTTTTTGAGTAAATGAAGGCCACTTGGATGGAAAATGTGATTAATGAGGCCTAAAAGACTAATGAATGACTATAGATAGTGAGCACAAGTGTCATGAAGAAGGCTAGTAGTTAGGGATGCATATGATGAATATAACACCTTTTTAAAAACCCCCCTAAGATATTGAATATGTGTTAAATCTTATTAGTATAGTTTTGACCAGTCATGAGATGCCTCATCATGAAAGTAGTTTCAAGAAGGTAGTTAAAGGGTCTTTATGCTGATTTGAGGAGTTTTTTATGCTTCAGATGGACACTTGTCTAAGATGACCTTTATGGAGTGGAAGGAAAGGGTGTTAAAAAAATGTGTCCTAACACATATTACATGGATTTGGTTGAGTAACTAAAGTCCACTTAGATAACAAATGTAAAGAATGAGGCCTATAAGACCAATGCATTACTATAGATAGTGAGCACAAGTGTCATGAAGAAGGCTAATAGTTAAGGATGCATCTAATGACTGTCACACCTTGTTTAAAACCACCATATGATATTTAATATGTTTCAAATCTTCCTATTCTACTTTTTGAGTACTCACAAGATGCCTCATCATGAAGGTAGATTCAAGAAGGTAGTTGAAGGGTCTCTATGCTAGTTTGAGGAGTTTTTTATGCTTCAGATGGATAATTGTCCAAGAAGACCTTCATGGTATATTATCCACTTTATTATTATTAAATTTAACTTTTCCTCATCACTTAACACTTTTTATTTTAACCCTTGAGATTCACTTCTCTCTCTTATCACATACTCTTTAAATTTAAGTCATTTTGGCTTTCTAATCTAGTCCACACCTAGTATGGTGAAGCCCTACTAGTTTGATGCTATATTTTTCCTTTGAAATAAATATTTTTAATCTATTTTTGATTTCAAAATCTATATTTTCTAAGTGTTTGAAGTGGTGTATAGTGAAATGTCAAGTGATTAGTATATATCCTTGTTTTCTCTCAATTTTTCCATGTTTGATGCAAGTAGTTTCAACTCTAATAGGTCACATGAAGTGTTTTCAAGTGAATTTACCTATATTTAAGTGTAATGAGTACCCTTAGTGTCTTTAATTTGACCTTTAGTTCACTCACCTTGAGTGTTTCAATGAATATCACCTCCATGTTTGAAATACTAATGTTAAATCAATTCAATATTTTGAGACTAGTGTTGTGAGTCATGTTTCTTAGTGAAATTGTATGGTAGTCTATTGGATATATTTCTAGTGTATCACCTCTTTAAATTATTTTATTTTAATTTTATTTTATCCCTTTTCATCCAAGAAAAAAAATTAGTGTAGGTGATAACCAAACAAAGATAAATATTAGGAGCTAGCCCTTACACCTAGAGGTTTACCTCTACTATAGGCAACCCACAGTCCTAGAGGTAATCCAATATTGCCCAAATCTTAGAGAAGGATTGAACAACCATCTCTAAGGTGAAATATTTGGTGAGAGTAATACCATCATTTAAATATATCAATTTTATAGTAATCATAACATTTGATTCATGTTCCAATATAAAAGAAGGATAGAGATGCAATTATTATTGAATGCTTTAAAATATACATACAATATAATGTAGTCAAATACATAGAATATAAATTGAAACCAAATTTATTGATGAATGTATGTTATACTAATATTCTAAATGTAATGGATTATTCAGATTGGTGATGAGAAATGATTCATTACTCTTCACTAATGCAACTATTTATAACTCCAATATTTGGCAATGTTCCTTGTGAACAAATAATGTTCAAATTTATAAAAAAATATATTAGATTTAATTTAAGTGAATATCAAAAAATATTTGAATTCAATTTTTAATATATTTATCTAAATCATGAACAAGACAATATCATTTTCATAAAGTAATTTATATAACACTCTAAAGAATAATATCAACATTTTCTCAAAAAAGTAGCTACAATAGAACTATGCAAGGTTGAGTTCCATCTATGACTAGACCTAATATTACCCTTAATTACTCAATCAATGAAGTTAAATATTATCACTTTTCAATGAAAATGAAATAAAAAGTTTATTCCATGAGACATTATTCTCAAACCATATACTCAATTTAAAAAACTCATTCATATAGATGTAACAAATAATCCTCATGATGTAAAAGTATATTCATACTTCTATCTACTATTGTAAAAAAATTAAAGAAGGAATTGATTATTCCATCAATATTATTTTAATGATTATAAAATTAAAGAGTCTAAACATTTATTATTTGTAAAATAAAACCAATCTATACAAGTAACCAAACATATTCATAGTCACTGACATACATAGTCACCATTTTATACATATAGTCACCATTTTAGTTCATTTCAAACTTTCATCAAAATAAAATAGAATTAATCTAAGATTTAATCAAAAAGGTCCATCCAAATAGAGAAAAAACATAAAATAATAATGTCTATAAATCCTTTCTTATGTAATAATCCCAACCGTAAGTGGGTACTTACCCACCCCAACCATTGGTTGGAGAGGGGAACACGTACCCAATGTAGAAAATAAAAAATATAGGCAAAAAATTAAGGAAACATGTGAATGAGATCCATAATGGGTGTAGGTTTTCATACATAAAACATAAAAAGTCTCAAGATTCTAAATACTTGCATGATAAAAAAACCAAATTGAAGAGAATGATTGTCACAACATACAAATAAAACCCATTTGTTAAAACCATATTAATGAATAATATGCAATCATACATAGTTAGAAAACTAGTGAATTTTTCCATAAATCATGTTTATGCCATATAAAGGTGAGATTGAACTTAGTAACATACCCAAAATGGGATATTTTTGGCCATAGTTTAGGTCTTTTAGGAATATTTATACTTCCAAACCAA